>OX578276.1:114816253-115316253 GCA_951217055.1 Gerris lacustris
ATTTTTTTACACGGAGAGAAAATTATGCTAAATAGTCAGTATAACTTATTCTGCCACCATTTTTCAACCGCGTACTAGTCGAAAAAATTCATTCCCATACTGAGGTGCAGTATAGGCCTATTCTGCGACCCAGCATAGACGTTTTCAGACTGCGTAGCAGTTGATGGTATACTGGAGTCAAGTCGAACATATCATTCAACTCCTGTGCAGCATAACCACTAAACTGTTTCGCAGTTTAAAACACCCCTATACTGCAATGCAGTATAGTTTGACTCGGCTCGGTCGCAGTATTGTTGTTTCCAGAATCGTGGCAGCCGAAAAAATTAATTAATAAAGCATAAAGGCAGTTGAAAATATTTAGTTTCAACTGGAATTCAGCATACCTCATAAGTACATTTATTACTATTTTTAATGAAATAGTTAATAAAACAAATAGTTAACTACGGTACGTTACATATTATTATTATTATTACATATATATAAATGTTCTGGAGGTAGTTTTGAAATAATTTAACAGTGTTTTAGGGGTACATTTATTTAGTACAGATTTTTTCTTGGGTAACCTAATCTAATCTATATGGTGTGTTTATTGGTTTTATTTTTCTTTACTTGAATAGTAATGTGTATAAGAACCGTTACGATTCAGAGGTTATATAGGTATTAAAAGTTTAAAAAAATACCCTTTGACTTAAGAGGATTAGACCTTTTTAGGAGAATCAGAAAAAACCATTATACTTATGCTTATGAAAGATAAATTTTAACGGTTATTCAAACCCTCAGTAAGGTTAAAATTTACCTGAATTGAACACTGGAACTGGCATAGTATTTGGGAAGTAATTTTGTATATATAGAAAGTATGCGTCAACCCCTCTTGGGCCGTTATGAAGCTTACTAATCTTTTAGACCATCCAAAAAATTACAAATAAATTTTGGAACTGCTAAAGTTTGAAGAGAATATTGTCAGACAGCAAAAATAACTATTGACAATATTATTATTGATTATAAGTGAGCATTAGAGACTATATTTAAACTTAGAAAGTATATACACATGATAATCTTCATCGTCTATAAGAACTAAGTTAATATAGACTGTGTGAAAACTGTAGTATCCACCTAAATAAACGATTCTCCCCTACGTTCTAGCTATGAAATAGAATAAAAGAGAATAGATTTGTATTTGCGTATAAAAACATGATTATAGTATATAGGTATTGAAAAATCAATCCTACACGTGGTTTATTTTGTCGTTCGGAACAATGTGCATAACTCTGTTAATGAAAAAAAAGGTTTGTCTCGTCGAATAGATAAAATTAGAATTTTTTCCTATCCTAAAATTCAAATTTTAATTTTAAAGGGCACGTTTACGCGAGCGTTGCGCACGAACGCTTGGGCAGACAACGTTGTCCGGCAAACTCGTTCTGAGCATTGGTAAAATGAACATGTGCACAAAATTTCATCAAAATCGGTCAACTTGTACTCAAGTTATCGTCATATTATGTTTCAGACACACCGTCAAATACGTAGCATATTTTGTTGAATAAAATTTAGGAAGCTCGCTATGTTCGCTTCAATTAAACTCGTCATTTATGAAAATGCATTTATTACTTAGAATGCGTTAAAAAAATACTACGTAAAATGAGTCACTAATAAAAAAGATCATCAACTGTGACTCAGTTGAAGATAAGGCAGGTGCATTTCAAGTCAACTGCGACCAAGTATAAGTACTTTGTCTTAACTGTGTATCAGTTGAACAAAATACGTCTTCGACTGCCTCCGAGCTGAAGGGCCGGTGGTAGGTGGGGGGAACCCTATATAAAGGTTACCCCAGCTGAACGGAAGTCATTCTTCAGTTGTGCTTCCTACATTACAGATCATTGCTTTAGAGTTCTTTACACTTCTATATCATTTTAATCTTTACATATTGTCTATATATGAGACTTATTCAGTTATTCGGACTTAAATTGGTGAAACGTTTTCTCCAAGCTTGTGCAATGAGTGAGGTTCGAGAATTGTTTCTTCAGTGGGGACTCGATGAAGCATGCATTCAAGCTTTAACAGGTAAGTCAGTTTTTCTCCTTTAAACCTAACAATTCTTAAGATGAATCATTAATTATTTGTATAATTAATGTTTATTGTTCTGTCATACACATATTTATCTATTGCGTCTCCGTGTTGCGTACTGTGTTATTAAATTTATTATGTTACTTTCTGTCAAATATGTCCATTGTATTCCTCCGCGTGGCTAAGGCTGTAGAGGGCTCGTAAAAAAATTGTTTAAATAATTAATATAATAATTCTTTATTCCACCATACGATTTGTTACAACAGATGATTACTCTTATAAATATGTAGCATAAATTATAACATTTCTCCTTAATTACATCAATATAAATTGTAAAAGTATTCTGAAATTAATAATAGTGCACCCCCGCATGAGATACTCGTGCGCGGGAGTGGCCGTTGAGGCTTATACATAAATAAAAATAAATAAATAAGTTAATAATTATTGTGTTGTACTATCGAATTTTCATATATATACAAGATGATGCTTTTTTATGTTTATAAGTGTTTAACTAAACGCTTTGTTCGCGCAATGTCAGATGAAGTCAGTTATCCTTTCACGTCCCTCTAGTAATAATAATGTTAATAACATAAATCATTTAAATGAAATAGCTCTTATAATATTCGCTGGTGCAGTCGAATGTTCTTACATTGACAAAGAAACAATAATGCTCTCCATGATAAATATCTATATATATATATATATATATATATATATATATATATATATATATATATATATATATAGATATGTATATGTATATGTATATGTATATGTATATGTATATATATATATATATATATATATATATATATATATATATATATATATATATATATATATATAGATATGTATTTATATATGTATATGTATATATGTATATATATGTATATGTATATATGTATATTGTCTATTCTGCCCAAACAAGTCAACCGTACTGCCTTTTGTTTTTAGCCCAAGGAATAACTGCATTTTCCAATTTGGAGGAAATGTCCTCTGTGATTGACAAGAATTACATAGTGTCCACATTCCCTAACCTGGCGACATATTTGACATTTCGACGAAAGTACCTGGAGTGGTACAATGGTCGGAAGCAAGCACCGGTTAGTCCACTTTTATTTCGTAATTGATAGTATTACTTACATTTTGATCTCTTTTTATGACTATAACCATTGTATAAGCCATCGTTTATGGTTTACAATTTTGTTAAATCCTCAACACTTAGTAAAATCTAATGTGAATTATATTTACACTTGTGTTTAAAGTTTATTGTAATTAATACAGTGGTTTCTCCATGATTGTAGTAATATGAGAACTTACCCACGATTATTGAAGATTTAAATATTTGTTTAATCTTAATTACATTTTGCATTGGGCCAATGACAATGAAAGTCTTTCTAACAATCTGTAAGGCTACATATTCTATTATGTACATACTATATGTTTATCACATATACTGTGTGTAGGTGTAAATGACAAAAAACATAATTTTTCGACAAAAAATAAGTTAAAAAAATTAAAAAAGAAATTACTCTTAATAATAATTGTTGCTTGTTGTGAAATGAAAAATTGTCATATTGATAATTGCATGCTATGTGCAATGCACCCAAAGATTACAATTTTTAAACATTGTATCAAGAGAAAAGTGTTTTTTTTTTTTTTTTTTTTTTAATTTTTGAAGAAATGTTACTCTATAAAATTATTTATTTATAATATCTTAAGGTAATTTATGTCATAAAAAGTAGATTTTTTTTTTTTCATTTACACCTGCAACTCAAACTGGGGACATACTGTATAGTATATACGCATAGGTATATAGATGTGTGTTTATTTGTAGCATTGGTAAATTTCCACTATTTTGGTCACCTATTTTTGACTGTCCAATTTAATTTTTTTGGTTAGTCTTAAGTTAATGCTTTGTAGTATTTTTTGAAAAAGGAATATTCATTCTCCTATGTACAAATCCCACTTTTATCATTTCTCTGATGCATAAGTCATACAAATGTATAGTGTTTGACAAAGTGTATCAACAATAAAGTACTAAAGCATTACTTAATACTAGTTAATTCTCACCCGTAATATTAACTTAAAATTAGTGATTTTTTTTGTACTTTTTTAACCTTTCCCAGCTTACATTATTGAAACGAATCCGGTTGTAAATTTTATTGGCGAATTAAGTATTAATGAATTTTGTGTTTTGATATTTTAGGTTATTGCTGAACTTGTAGACTTAAACAGCCAGTTGGAGGACCTAGAAGAATTTGTAAATACACAAAGCTCTGGGGAGCCTTCAACGAGTGAATTGTTCACATGTTCAACCCCCAAGCACTTACCTCGCAGCCAGACCGAAAACCAGGCAGAGCCTCTTGAAAGGATCCCTTCAGTATCGGAGAGTAATCTGAACCCAGCAGAGGTACTCCTCAGAAGTAAATGTCCACATTTACTGAAGAAGAGGGGCCAGGATCTTTCCAAATCAGAAATTACTGAAATAGGCCGTGTAGTTTGCAGGCATTTAGCCGAATGCATTGTAATTAACAAAGCAATAACGCTATCCTGTTTGGCTGAGTGGGGAGGACATTTAGGTCGAATTTTTCAACCTAGATATCCAGCGGATTTTTTCTTCCGATATACACAAAAAGTTTTACGGAATAAAAGATTGTCGTCAGAATCTGAAGAGGATCCGAGGCTGGGCCCCAGCTTTTCAAGAGAACCTGTTGGAGCTCTCTACAATACCTACAGGAACTTCAAAAAGACACTAAGGCTAGAGGGGTTGCTGAAGCGACAACGGACTCGTTCATCATTGCCAGGATCCAGTGTGGATGAATCACCGTCGTCAGAGAGCTCTGAGGGTTGTTCTTCGCTGACATCACATGATTCTCCACCAACCAAAAGAGGAAGATCCAGAAAACAGGCGACGAAAGCTGATAAACCTGGTGAGTCACTTTATTATAATATGTATTGTATGTTGTATGGACGAGTGAAGTTAATAGAACATAAAGTAAATAAACTGAGAAGTGAAAGTAAATTTAATTAGTGTGTTGTCTCAATCACAGTAAATAAAAACATCAATGTGCTTATATGGTGTATGTATAGTTAGTTTATTTGCTTTTAACGCCACTTAACATTAAATTTAAATATCTTACATTAAATAATAAGAAACATCATAAATGATCCTATTCCATGCCTACCACATTAACTGTGTACATACAACAGTCAGAAAGTTGTCATGACTGTAATTGCATTTTGATATTAATTTCAGAAACATCTGAAGGTGTCCGTACTAAGTTGGCAATTCTTCGGGAATACACGTCCACAGAAACCACGGCCTACCTTGAAGAAGCCTGGCGAGAGACCTTTGCCATCCGTTCTTGGGAAGGTGACACATCGGAGCTCACCATTTTAGAACAAATTGAAAAATATCCACCTCTTAAACAGCAGTCAACTGCTGAAATTCTTGTAAGTTCTTATATTCTTTATTCCTATCTTAAATCAGCATGCTTTTCCATACATCTAGATATTAACAATTTATATGGTGAGAGAGAAAGATAGGTTTAACAGGGAGGCGCTTTAATTTAAAACTTAAATTATAATTTGTTTTATTTCTGTTGCAGTTAAGATTGGATTTCGATAAGGTGGCAGGAGAAGGAAAAGCAAAAATAAAAGTAGCAGACCAGGTTGCCAAGTATCATAAAGCAATATTAAAATTGGCGAGAGACTCGTACAGCAAAGATCCCGCTCAGAGAAAGATACTTTTAACTTTCCTTGATCACGCCACATCAGGTGAATTTGTAAATGTTATACTTTTGATTCATTGAAGTAATGTCGTTTATTTACATAAATGACATTACTTCGCATGAATTTATTAAATATGCCTATTATTTTTGTAAAATAACTCCTATTTAGAGATGGATTTGTAAGTTGCCTTGTTACATTTGGAGGATGAGGAATTGTCTGATTTTAATTTTAATTTTTTTTTTTTTTTTGTTGATTAGGTGACAGTGCGAAGAAGATTACAGCGACCCTGTTCCTGTTGCCCTTCACTTTATCGTCTACAGGCTACAGAGAGAGGTCTACAGCGACAGGAAAAGAAGGTGTGCAGTCAGATCGCATTGGTTCGTTAAATTTTTTTATTTACCATACGACATCAGTTGCGGAAGGCAAAGACCGGGTTGTTAAATTAACTGCTGAGTTTAAAAGTTTAAAAAGGCATCTGCAGCCCTTCATTATTGCAATAGGCATCTTGCGTAGACATTGTTAAAGCATACATTGTAATTGACGGGGAGTTTTTATACGAATTCAACTCAACTGCAGATGCTGTTGAATTTTACCTAATATTATGCTATGCTCTTAATATTAAATTTCCTCCTGAGGCCGAGAACATTTGGATTCTAATATCAAAACTATTTTACAAAATAGAAGAGAGTTCCCTTCCCCAAAGTGTTTATTCCACTTGGGTAAAACTTAAACATTTTAAAGAAGAACCCGCAACTGATATCGTATAGTGCGTAAGGAAACAACATTGTAACAACTGTCATCATGCTATCGTGCCACGATTGTAAACATAGATTCAAATCTGTAAGCGATCTTATAGTTCATATCAAACGTATGCACCTTGACTTTTCACCAGGGGACAATCTTTCGTTGCGCTGTGGCGAGCCAGGCTGCTACAGAGTATGTGGCAGCTTGTATACCTTGCGTTATCATTTAAAGTCTGAACATTGTGCCACTTCTCCAAGTGGTGTCGCGCCCTCTTTAAACAACGTGGTCTGTGAAAGGAATGGGAACGAGGTAGGAGAAGGTATTAAAGACTCAGAAATAAATATCTCACAAGATGAGACGGTTAATGGGGAAAACTTACGCTTTGATTTTTCGCCCGAAAATTTAAAAAAAATATTTTTAGATACAGCTGCTAAGATGTTTAGCAAGCTACAGGCCAACCCACAAATACCCCTTAATTACATTCAGTTATTTTATAATAGGTATGAAGAATATATGAAAGACTCGTTTTGTTTTGTGTTAAATCGATTTGCAGAAGACAGTGCTAGAGATGGCACTTGTAATCACTTAGGGCCATTCACTGAAACTTTATTAGGATCCATAACACAGTGCAATGAAACTTTCCGCAGTCAACACCTCCGACTTAATTTTTACACTAATATTGGAACTTACATTCCCCCAAAACAGAAATTTATAATGAATCGTCCAGTGGCCGGACGAGGTGGTACAACTAAACTTGGGCCTTGTTTTGCTTCCTTTGTTCCATTGAGAAATGTTTTTAAAAAGGTTTTATCAATTCCTGGTCTTTTAAAAGAAATTGATAGTTACATAAATTTTTGCCAAAACTTCCCTTTCCCGATGAATATAATTCAAGGTAGTGCATGGCAGAAAACGTACTCAAACCATCATTTAAATGCAAATGAGAAGTTATACCCTCTTACACTTTATTTTGACGATTTTGAAACATCAAATCCCCTTGGTAGTCACTCATCCATTCACAAGTTGGGAGCAGTGTACGTATCCATGCCTTGCATTCCGCCAAAATATGCTTCCAAGCTTAACTATATATTCTTGGGTCTTCTGTTTCATTCCTCGGATAGGGCTGTTTCCAAAGGTAACGAGAAAATATTTGCAAGTGTAATAGACGAGCTAAATTATTTAGCTAATACTGGAGTAGAAATTGCTGTTGACAGTTTCACTGGCACTGTTAAATTCAGATTAGCTTGTATAACCGGAGATAATTTGGGATTAAACTCGATCCTGGGCTTTACCGAAAGTTTTAGCGCCTCTCATTACTGCCGGATATGTAAAGGAGGCAAACGTGAGCTAGCTAAGCTTACGCGTGAGAAATCAGATTTTCTTAGAAATATGGAAAATTACAATGAGGACTTGCAAAGTGATAACGTTTCAGCTACGGGCATTAAGGAAAGGTGTGTCTGGTTAAAAGTCAAAGGTTTTAAGTTATTTCAACATGTAGCTGTAGATATTATGCATGATTTATTGGAAGGTGTTTGTCAATATGTTATGACCCTTGTGATAAATTCTTTAATAAGAGATAAACTATTCTCTTTGAATTACTTGAACGATCACATCGTTTTGTTTGATTATGGCCCAGATTCAGGCTCAAAGCCTCAACCTTTGGTCTGGCAATCTGGTGGAATAAAATGGAGAATGTCATCAGCAGAATGCTTGACATTCCTTAGGTATTTCTCACTATTTGTAGGAACAAAAATCCCATTGGGCAATAAATATTGGGCTTTGTTTTTGCTTTTGAGGCGAATAATGTCCACTTGTATGACGGATGCCGTGTCTCCCTACCTTCCTGAGAACCTGGCTCAATATGTAAGTGATTTCAATAAACTGTACTTGAAATTATCTTGTCGTGATAGGTTACAACCGAAATTTCACAACTTGATACATTATCCTTCAATGTTAAAAAAATTTGGCCCTTTGAGACCTTTGTGGTCTATGAGGTTTGAGGCAAAACATAGAATACTTAAAGTGGCTGCTCGAGCCACAGGCAATAGGATAAATATAACAAAAACCATTAGCGTGCGTCATCAATTGCAGTTAAACGACATGCTCCTGGCTAATACACTCCCTGATACATTTAAACCGGCCAAATATCACAAATTATGTCCCTCTCTGTTGTGCGCCCTAAAAACAAAATTTAAATTGCCATCCTGTAACACCCTATATGGTGTCGTTAGTGTGGAGTTGGAAGGTATAGTGTACCGACCAAACCAACTTATTTGCATTGGCTTGGATGAAGAACGATTTAATTTGCCCAAATTCTTTTATATTGAACATATTTACATAGATAGTAAGACCCAAAATATTTTTTTAACCGGAAAAGAAATGTTTACGATTGACTTTGATGATCACTTCTTTGCCTATGAAGTCGAGGAAGGGAGACTCGACATGTCCTATAGACTTCAGGATACATGCTTCATCTTCCCAAATCTAATGTGTTCATTGCCCAATGGGAAAATATATGTGGTTTTTAGAAATTCCATAGATTAGTAATTGATACATTAAGTGTCTTCTTAGTGTACATAATTATTAAGAGCAATGTAACCTAATATTTCAAATGTATAACAAAATTAACAAAATGGTTATGAATAATATTTTTATCTTTAAATAAGAAAAGATAAGGTCACAAGAATTACAATGAATAGTAATTGTGATCAAACTATTCAATTATTAGAATGAATAAAAATATAATTTTGCACCACAAATGATAAATATGTTAATTATTGTAAGACTATTACAAAGTAAAATCAACAGATGTTTGTAAAGCTATTAAATATGTATGAACTATGTTTTCTTTATAAAGAATATTTTAAATTATATATATATATATATATATATATATATATATATACATATATATACATATATATACATACATATTATTATTAGTATTTGTATATAAATTAAATTTTATGATATATATTACACACATAAACAGCTTAAATTTTTTAAATTTAGTAAAATATTAACTTGTAATATTATGCTTTTAATTTATACCTTTATTATATATATGTGTGTGTGTGTGTGTGATGTGTGATAATTATACATTTTTAAACACACACACACACACACACACACACATATATATATATATATATATATATATATATATATATATATATATATATATATATATATATATATATGTATATTATACACCTAAATATTATTTTATACATTAACTTTTAATATTGTGCCTAAATTTGTAACTAAAATATGTATAAACTATGTTTTCTTTATAAAGAATATTTTAAATTGTAATACTAGGCATTAAATGTGTTCATATACATATATATATATATACATACATATTATTATTAGTATTTGTATATAAATTAAATTTTATGATATATATTACACACATAAACAGCTTAAATTTTTTAAATTTAGTAAAATATTAACTTGTAATATTATGCTTTTAATTTTACCTTTATTATATATATGTGTGTGTGTGTGTGTGTGATAATTATGCATTTTTAAACACACACACACACATATATATATATATATATATATATATGTATATTATACACCTAAATATTATTTTATTTTATACATTAACTTTTAATATTGTGCCTTAAATTTGTAACTAAAATATGTATGAACTATGTTTTCCTTTTTCTTTATAAAGAATATTTTAACTTGAAATTTATACCTCTATTATTTAACTTACATGAATGCATATATATATATATATATATATTGGATTTTAATTAAATTTTATTTTATACTTATGTTGGACGTAATATATAATTGTAAATTTGTATTCATAAAAATAATAATAATAAAATTTTTTATGTAAAATCAAATCTGCCTCTTACATGTTTTTCTTCTAATTTAAAATATTACAATTATTTTTAAAGTCCTAATTTTAGGACTTAAGAATTAAGTAATATTTTAATAATACAGCAGCAGCTTAGATGAAAATAAAGGTTGTATGCAGTCGGGGGTAAGCATTGGCGTAACGCCTGCTCTACTGTTCCCAAATTTGGAGCAGTTGTGTTCCCAAATTTGGAGCAGTTAAGCAGAAGCTAAAGCTTACTCTCTCGACAGCATACCACCTTATATTTCATCTGGGCTGCAGCTGAAAGTATTCCCCTTTCCAACCAAACTTCAGTCGACACAACTGCTGTGTAGCAGTTGAAGTACAACTGCCAAGAAGTATAATACTACTGTGGCCTAGTAAGTAATAGTAAGAAGTAATATATTACGCTGCATAGCAGTTGCAATTAAACTGACAAGCAGTACAATACTACTGTGGTCTAGTATAAGAAATAATATATTACGCTGCATAGCAGTAGCAATTAAACTGACAAGCAGTACAATACTACTGTGGTCTAGTATAAGAAATAATATATTACGCTGCATAACAGTTGCAATTAAACTGACTAGCAGTACAATACTGCTGTGGGCTGGTATAATAAATAGAATATTACGCTGCATAGCGGTAGAAAATTGAGGGAGGCAGTTGAAATTCAACTGACTAGAAGTACAATACTGCTGTAGGCTGGTACAATAAATAAAATATTACGCTGCATAGCGGTAGAAAATTGAGGGAGGCAGTTGATTGAAATTCAACTGACTAGAAGTACAATACTGCTGTAGGCTGGTACAATAAATAAAATATTACGCTGCATAGCGGTAGAAATTTACTTGTTTGACTGATTCACAGTTCAAAATGAACGTGAACGTGACGCTTGGACTGCACCATTGGACTGCGTCACAGTTGAAAATGAACGTGAATATGTCTTTCGACTGCTCCATTCGACTGCTACACAGTCAAAAATGAACGTGAATGTGTCACATTCACCTACTCTATTCGGTTGCCTCGCAGTATAGCGTTACACTAAGTTTCAGCATAAAAAGTATCGATATATCGAAATGTTCGATATATACACTCAGCTGAGTCACAGTATAATGGCCGCAGTATAGACTTCGACTGGAAGACCTCCTACGTTCAACCTTATTTACACGCAGCATCATTTCGACTGCGTATAAGTCGAAAAAAGTCCTTTTTTTCTCTCAGTGTATAATTTTGTTTAAAAATTAAATACCCCGGTCTTCATGTCCCGTTCATAAAATTCTTAAATTTATTTGTATATAATAACATTTTAGATGCTCTTAGAATAGGGTAAAAAGACGTTTTCAAGTAACGTAAACTATAAAAATTTTCCCGGGGGAGGGCCTCCGGACCCCCCTTAAAGAGAGCCCAGCCCCCCTTCAAATTGGCTGGATCCGCCCTTGATATGAAGTAATTTAAGAACAAGGAAAACCAGACTGGTTAATTGTCAATGATTATGCTAAGCCCACATTACATCCCCCCCCCCCCTTATTTTTTTTAAATCTGTGCCCCTCCCAAAAATAAATCCTGGGTGCGCCACTGGGGGTAAGTATTATCTTTGTTTATTCCAGGACGGTGGGCCGACAACTGAAATCAACACCATGTAAGGGCTATAATTACCCGCTTCCAGTATATTATCAACTCATACACATTTTTACTTCTCTTATCTCATCAAAACAATTAAGATCTTTACTCTATATACACAGATAGAAAACCTCCCATTCAAAACAAAATTATATCATACCTATATAAATAATTTATTTATACCATTACAATCAACTTAAAATTATGGATACTGTCACTTTAAATGATTTAATGTCTGTACTTAAGGATGTGCGAAGAGATGTTAAGAGAAACCATGAAGGGTTGTCTGAAGTGAAGCATGGCCTAACATCATTAACTAACCAACTAACTGATATACAGGGCCAAGGGCAGAGTCTCTTTACTAGAGCTACAGCAATCTCAAACCCTAACCAAGCTTACAAATAATTCTAAAAAGGTACAGGAGTTCTCCAAAGAGCTTCGAAATAAAAATATTGTAATAACTCTGAAGAATCACCCTCTGAACAAAGGGCAATATTAGAGAGCAATGTTAAAACATTCCTTGCAGAAAAACTGCAGATTGATGTGAGACTTGAAGATTTAAACAGGAACCGCAGGCTAGGTCACAAAAATAAACCTAATCGACCAATACTGGTTTCCTTAACTACAGTGAGGAAACAACTAGATATACTAGCATCAACAAAACTATTAGAGGGCACTAATGTAAGCATATCTCAAGACTACCCTCAAGAGATAAGAGATATTAGGAAACAGCTGGGCATGGGCATTACAAAAAAGATGCCCAAGCCAATGGGCAAGATGCTCAGATGAAGTATCATAAATTACAAATAAACAGGTCAAGTGTGTGCTGGTCAGCACACAGCGAGGGTCCGTAGGCCACACTATATAGTGTTTAACTGTAAAGTGTATAAACAGTGTTTTTTTTAAATGCTAAAAAGCTTACTTTGAACCATTCTAAGGGTCTGATATTCTCAAAACACACTCTGATAAAGTAATTTTTTTGCCACTGAACCGGACTACAACCATATAAATACATCGAAAAGACCATAATTATAAAAAAACGTATTTTGTCAATAAAAAATAAAATACTTTTTTTTTTGAAATTTCCAAAAAGTGGTATCTTTACTTTTGGTCGAAGAATGTCCAGGAATTTTTCCAGATTTTTTGCACTTCACAAAAGCGAGATAGAGGGGGGGGGGGGGCACGTTTTACACCCACTTCAAACTTGCCTACGCTCGCCCTATCAAAGTTGTATCCAAAGAATTATATATTTTTGTAATCAGCTAGACGTACCCTTTCATATGATACCCCTAACGGTGTCGAAAAAAAATAATAAAAATTTAACCCTTAAGTTTTTTTACACTAATTTTTTTGAAAAATATTTTTTTTAAGTCGCTATATTTTTAAAATATGTGGGCAGGTACAAGACACCTACATGCCAAATTTCAAAGTGATCGGACGAATTGTGTAGCCGTGAGAGCACGCGAGAGGACGGACGGACAGACACACGCAGGAAAATATAAGGGTCCTTGGTTTTGCCTGCGGACCCTAATAAACGGTAATACATATATACCTACTAGATCAACTTAAAGCGATGAACCCACAATTATCACCTTCTAATAAATCAGCAATACAAAACATCAATCCAGAAGTCAAACAACTTAATGAAAAAGAAAATGAATCATCTTCAATGGAAGCTTATGACAATTTTAAAAATAGAAAAATCAACAGTAGTTCTCACATGCTTCTTTTTTCTTACATTTCTTTCTTTTACACGAGTCTTTTTTAGGTCTCCAGAGACCCAGATCCCTTTCAAAATAGCAACAAATATGGATACAAGGATGGACCGACCATCAACCACCATTCACAATCCATCAAAAGCTGGAATGTCGAGGGGTTCAAAAATATATCCCTTTTGGATAGTAACGAAATAAATCTTTTTTTGCAAACATCAAACATGATATCATTTGTTTAGTTGAACCTTTTTTGATTAAAGATATATTTAAAAAACTATTATTTTTAATAGATTACCAAATATTCTGTGCAAAAGCAGTTAAAAACCAAATTCAGAGGAAGAGCAAGTGGAGGACTTGCAATTTTTGTAAAGAAAATTATAAGTGCAAAAATAGTTGACTGCTCAACTTTACACACGTTTGTTAAAATTAAAGGGACATCAGAAACTTGCATTATAACGTTCTGAGTATAACATTTTAAATGATAAGTAGAGGAGCTTAGTATCAAAGACGGATAAGAGCACATGTCAAAATTTTACAGGAGAGCCGAAAATCTAGCTCAAATTCTACAGGTGCTAGAGCAATGATTTATTTTCTGTAGGTTCTTAATAGACTCAAAACTAGTTAGAAGTACTGAAAACGTGAATTTCTTTGATATTTTAGCTGCTAAATGGAGTTAAAAAGTGGAGTTGTCCGTTTTTGAAACAAAATAAGGTTTTGTCCGTTATTAAGCGAAATGACGTTGAAAATAATGGTTAGAATAATATATAATAATTTTTTCACGTTTTTCAGAGTTCTTAGGGAGAAGTGCCCCAAATTTAGAGCTAAATTTTATTTCTCGATTTCCCCTCGGGGTATCATTTTTCTAAACATGTATGACAAAATGGTAGGAGTAGGTATTCAGATGCTAAAGCCCGCAGTGCATCATAGGAACGATTTAGTAAAATGCAGCCTCCTGATTGGCTGTTTCGGTTATGTCCACTTTTGAAGCAAATCGTGTGTTGACTTGTCCGTATTTGAAACAAATCTACAAATATTATTGCATTTTTATCCCTTTTCTGGTCGTTTTTGATGCAAATGGATAGCAGAATCTGATGCAGCAGCCAAAAATCTATAAGAAACAATCGATAACTGAAATTCGAATGTCCGTCTTTGATACTTGGCTCCTCATTATCAAATGTATCCTTATCAAATTTCCACTATTCCAATTAAATATCTATTAAACACACATCTATTGAAAGTGTTATCAATAAATTTTATATTTCACATGCAGTTGAAAGCTATATATACATATAGAATATAGGTACTATTGTCCCTTCTAGATCTCATTAGATGCTGAAATTTCTTGGTGAGTATCGGTAGAAAAGGAAGTGAGCTGTTTTAGGCTAGTATATACAATTCAACACATTAAGTATACACATAGGTTAACAATTCGTGTATGAGTTGGTTATAAAAAATTAATCAAAAGTACCGATCCGAACTAATGAAAGAAAAAAGTAATTAGAAATGTGTGTATATTAGTTCGATTTATATATTATTTCGCACCAGATTAATTTAATCTACGGGTTGACGAAGAGTGTAGAATTATATTTTAGCTGGTTCTTTATAAAGTAAATTACCTGAACCATTCATTAACCATTTAATGGTTAAGTTGTTGTCACGTATCGATTATTAATAAGCGTTTTGGCATTTGCTAGCTTGGAATTGTTTAGTCTCTGTTTAACGATCATTTTATTGTTTTACGACAAAAAGGCAATATTTGATAAATCGGACATACCTTGATAAAATCTTCGTAAAATGAGAAGAATACATTAGCTTCATTTCGCACCTCCCAACCTTCATTTAAATGCTCCCAAAATGGTGAATACATCACTGAAATAAAGAATACTTTTTCATGAAAATTTACATATTATGTATATTATATTTATGGTAAGCTTATTAATAGTCTTATTAATTTAATTAAATTACATTTTTTTAAAATCTGAATTGTTTCTAATTTGAAGTAATGCCCTATAAGAATGTTGGGAGAAAAATGATTACATGCGTGCAAATGAGTGGATGACATCGTTAGTTCAATGACAGGACTCGGAGAATTATAATTGCCGCTTCTCATGCGAAATCCTGTGGGAACTAGGACGTCCTTCTTAAAGTGGCTTTAATGTCAAAAAGAGTTTAGCTGCCTGAGGTTAAGTCAGCAAGCATATAAAACAAAAACGCTTCTCCTATTATTGTCAAGGTCGATATAACAATAAATATATTTCGGATGTTCTTTAGTAGGAGTATTTTAACTCAAAATTAATAATTATTTACGGTATTATGTAGATATTTATCAAGTTCTCTCTGGTTTAAGTGCTCAGTTTTTTTTTTAATTTATTTAAATATATCAGCCCATAGTCTAAATGATTTTAGTAGAATTTAGTAATTTAGGCTCTTGAGACCATTTATATTCCTGCAATCCGTAGAGTGTGCAATATGCAATACACTATATTTAAGGTAGGGTCGCGAGAGGAGAAATTTGTAGGATCGTGGCATCAAAAAGGTTGGGAAACGCTGCTCTAGAGAGTGCTTCAAGTTGATTCGAGAAGGCTTAATGTTGGTGAAAAGGTGATGGAGTCTAAAATATCGGAGGATAATTGTGGAATTCATCACTGAACCTTATATATTCTATGTTGAAGAAATCAAGTTGTCAAAATCACTTAACATTATAAGATTAAAATTTGGGGTTTAAAAAAAAACAAGTTAGCATATCAACTTACAAAGATTTCTTCTGAAGTAATCCCAATAGGTTTTGAAGTCTCCATCGTAATCATTAAATCTGATAAGCCTGTTATGGTGATAATATGATTCACACACGTCCTTCGGGTTACGAGCTGTATAGATTACCTGTTAAAATAAACAATAGTACTTTTTTTATAATGGTTTTGAATTAAAACATGTATTTGTTTCTAAATATGTTATACAGTCTAACTTCTTCTTTTAACGAAAGTACAGAAGTTTATTTTTATCGTCAATAGCACTGAAGTATGTTATCGAAAAACCATATATCCGTAATTTGATGTAGACCTATTACTCCAATTTTTAACATTTTATAATTGTGTCATTAAATTAATGTTGGCGACGAATGAAACGATACATTTAGGATATTGAAAACCTCGATTTAAATGAACAGATGGCATTATAGAAGAGCGTCCGAGCATCAATAAAAACTCTGATAACAAGATTACTCAAACCCCGGCTGTGAGTTGAAATCCCAGAGAGGTGAGGCATGTTTCACACTGATGATCTCATCGAGTAGATGAGTAAAGTGGCCGGATAACCTCCGTCCTGTAATGACCTAGGCTGTTGAAAAGAAGAAAGTTGAGACTAAAAAGAAGAAGAAAAAAACAAAAAAAACAAAAAAAAAAAACAAGATTACATACATTTTTTTGACTAGCCAATAATTTGACATTCACACCGTGGAAAAGAAAACAAAAAACGAGGGGTTTTTCTTATAAGTCCATGTATGTAAAACGGATATGAATTCATTTTAATGAAGAAAAATATAAAATTAGTCATTAAATTAATTTTACTTTGCAAGTTTTGATGAGATCTGGTGGTAGTAGGCTTAGTGGTAAATGTGTTTTGATAAATCTTGGTGACTCCATCTCCTGTAGTATTTCGTATCCTGGTTTATGAAGAAAATCTAAGTATTCAAGATAATCAGGCTTATCATGATTAATTTCCCTCAACTCGTCTATGAAGTCGTCATGCTGAATGGCGTTGTATCTGAAATAAAATTTAAAAATTTAGTCCGGCAAACTTGAACTAAACATACATACACTTATTATAATGAATTGGAAAAATTATTTGTCTTTTTTTATGTTAATTTTAGGGTCCGTAGGCAGAACCACACACTACCGTTAAGAAATATTAAAATTGTTTTACTAAGCGAGAATATGCCACAATTTATTATTTTAAATGAATAAATGCTACATCATCGGGAAGCTAAAACCATTTCGGTATATTATTTAATTTTTAGGGTCCGTAGGCAAAACCAAGGACCCTTATATTTTCCTGCGTGTGTTTGTCCGTCTGTCCTCTAGCGTGCTCTCACGGCTACACCTTTCGTCTGATTACTTTGAAATTTGGCACGTATGTGTCTTGTACCTGCCCACATATTTTAAAAATATAGCGACTTAAAAAAAATATTTTTCAAAAAAATTAGGAAAAAAAAACTTAAGGGTTGACATTTTTTAAATTTTTTTTCGACACTGTGAGGGGTATCATATGAAAGGGTACGTCGAGCTGATTACAAAAATATATAATTATTTGGTTATAACTTTGATAGGGCGAGCGTAGGCAAGTTTGAAGTGGGTATGAAACGTGTCCTCCCCCCCCCCTTTATCTCGCTTATGTGAGATAAAGGGGGGGGGGGGGTATTTCTTTATTGGCAAAAAATCTGAAAAAATTCCTGAACATTCTTTGACCAAAAGTAAAGGTACAATTTTTTGGAAATTTCGAAAAAAATATTATTTTATTTTTTATTGACAAAATACGTTATTTATAACTTTGGTCTTTTCGATGTATTTATATGGTTGTAGTCCGGTTCTGTGGCAAAAAAATACTTTATCAGAAGTTTGTTTATGTGTTTTGAGAATATCAGACACATAGGATAGTTCAAAGTAAGCTTTTTAGCATTTTAAAAAACGCCATCAATAGGGCACGACTTAAACAATACAGGGTTGCCTACGGACCCTTGCTGTGTGCTGACTAGCACACACTTGACCTGTTTATTATTTTTACTGGTGTTATATTACTTTGCTTTGTAAGTTTCATTGTTTTTTTTTTGTTCATGTTTCACATTTCCGTTTCCCCAATTTGGAACCACTTCCCGCGATTCAATCTTCCTCAAATTTTGCACATAGAAACAACTATGGCTAAGAATACAGAAACCAAAAAAAAACCAAAAAAAAAAAAAAAAATGTCGTCAAATTTGTTTGCTTTTTAAGTTTCATCGCACACCTATTACCCCAATTTTGAACCACTTATCGTCATTCAATCTTCCCCAAATCTTGCACATAGATACAACTAAGGTGAAGAATACAGACCAAAAAAAAAAAAAAAAAAAAAAAAACCCTTTAAATTTATTTGCTTTTTAAGTTTCATCGCACACCTATTACCCCAATTTTGAACCACTTATCGTCATTCAATCTTCCCCAAATCTTGCACATAGATACAACTAAGGTGAAGAATACAGAAACCAAAAAAAAAGAAAAAAAAAAAAAAAAAAAAAATTGAAAATAAGACCAGTTTTGAAAAATGGCATTTTTATATTAATTATTGTATTAAATGCAGTGAAAGATGGCTGTAAGATGTAAGAAATAATAAAACTTCATTTTTCCATAAGAAACGTTTCGACCCTTATTAAGGTCATCTTCAATCCTTTATTAACTGTAACAAATAATTTGGATTTCACAAATTAATCCTAATTTATTCAAAAACTTCATCAACAAGTCTTTTATTTTTAACTTTATTTAATTTACACATAACTGATCACTATTTTTTAGCCGTTTTCAACTATTCTTTTATAAATTGATAACATAATAAAATAAAATATTTAAAAAACAAATTAGAAAATATTCCACAACCTACAATTCTGGATAATAATAATTAGTAAAATTACTTACAAGTTTCATTTGTCAACGTCGAAAATTTTTTAAAAATTTTTTCTCCATAAGAGAGTGTCATGATATAATACAATTAACTAATTGATGGTTAAAACAGATTTTAATTATTTAAAAATTAATACAAAAGTAACATTTAACATAGACAATAAATAAAAAAATAAAAACAACGAACATTTCCAATTAACAATAAAAATGAAATGACTATCACAGCAAAGGATAATTATATTAACAAGCATTAATATAAATTTTGGGAAGGAAATGTCACCGAGAACGTTGAATGGTATAAACTTAATTTAATTAAATACTAATGATCCCTATCAGGGGATTCGCTGCTAAAAACTATATATAGACGACTTAATTCTAATTATAAAAAAAGACAACCTTAAATCCACATTAGATTGTTTCAACAGTATCAATGATAAAATCAAATTCACTTTTGAAGCAGAAAATAATAAGGTTTTAAACTATTTAGATGTAACCATAATTAGAAAAGAGAACGGGGTTTTGGGCACAAAATGGTACAAAAAGGAACTCAAGAGTAACAGAATTTTAATTTATAAATCTAGCCACCATAGACACGTTATAATAAATTCAGCAACGAATATAATATCAAGAGCCTTAAAAATCACGGACGATGAATACATCAAAGAAATAAAATCGACGATCTTTTCCCTATTAATAGAAAATTTATACCCTTACAAAGTGATTAAAGCATTATGGTATAAACAAATTAATAAATTAAAAAATATTCAAACCGAAATTATATCAGAACCTAACAGAAACAATTACTATTTCACTAGTCTCATATACATAAAAGGTTTATCCGAAAATATTAATAAAATTATGAAAGTTAATGATTGCGACCAGATTAATATAGCGTACAAACCCATTGATAAAATCTCAACGTTGAATAATAATATGAAGGACGTAATAAACAGTGACAACAGGTCAGGGTTAGTCTATAAAATTTAATGTAAGGACTGCGATAATTCTTATATTGGTGAAACCTCACAAAAGTTAAAAAATAGAAAGTACCAACATAATAATGACATCAAAAATAAGACCCAAAAATCTGCTTTAGCGGAACACGCATTAAAAACAGGACATAATTTCGATTTTGTGAACACTAAAATAATGGCCTATGAAAATAATGTAAAAAAGCGCAGAATCATGGAGGCATTCCATATTATCAAACACAAAAAAACAGTCAACCATAAAACTGACTCTTGCAACATTAATAAAAATTATAATGCTATTTTTAAAAGTTTCAAAGATGACAAACGCTAGCATAAGTAAAATAAACATTTAATAAATTTGCAAAAATAAAAATAAAAAATAAAATAATAAATAAATAAATAAATTTAAATAAATAAAATTAAAAAATTTAATTAAAAGTCCAGTCATGCACCATGACTTAATGAGCGAATTTTCAAAGAAATCTGCGTTTTATTGGCTTATGATAATATAGGAAAATTTTGGTTTAGAATTTGCTCGGGTGAAAAAAAAAATTGGTACACAGGGGTACGGGGTACAAAAGTCAAAATAGTATTTACCCTTCAAGATGCATGTCGTTGGAAAGCTCTTTAAGAGTACAGTAATTGTTGTTATTTACACTTTTATCATATTTTCACATAAAAGGGGGGTAAAATGGAAAAAACACGTTTTTTGACCCAATATGGTCAAAATTTGACCCCTAAATGGACTCCAAAAATTCTGGCCAACGAACTCATCCTTTCTTTTGATATTATTGAAATTTTAAAATTTGTTTGAAATTTTTAAGTGCATCCCAAGGGGAGATATCGTCTGGAGTGACACATATATACATATATACATACATATATACATACATACATAAAAAAAAGTGTTAAATTTCAGGAATCGATTCAGAATGGTCTAAAACGGATTTCCATGGAAAAATTTTTCAAAAATTCGCATTACAAAAATTTTGAAGCCATTGCAATAGCGTAATTTTCTTTGAAAATTCGCTAAAAGATAATAATAAAAATAAATTAATTTTACTAATTAATTAAATGAATTATAAATGTAATAAGAATAAATAATAAAAATAAACAAATAAATAAATAAATTTAAAACATACAATGAATAAATAAATTTGCAGTAATAAAAAAAAAAAAATAATAAAAACTAATTATATCTTTAAAAATATTCATTTGCAGTTTCATATTACTAAGTTTCTATTATTTTCCTACATTCCTTTGTAGTTCAGCAGCTCTCTTCCAGGTGCGCTGCATGACAAATACCTTTTTAACAATCTTTTTAATCACTCTTTCCACACAAACTAGGATTTATATGTATACTTACCTTTATGACTAAATTATCAAATTAGAGGGAACTAATCAAAAAATAGTTTTTAGCAGTGAATCCTCTGATAGGGATCATTAGTATTTAATTAAATTAAGTTTATACCATTCAACGTTCTCGGTGACATTTCCTTCCCAAAATTTATATTAATGCTTGTTAATATAATTATCCTTTGCTGTGATAGTCATTTCATTTTTATTGTTAATTGGAAATGTTCGTTGTTTTTATTTTTTTATTTATTGTCTTTGTTAAATGTTACTTTTGTATTAATTTTTAAATAATTAAAATCTGTTTTAACTTTTAACCATCAATTAGTTAATTGTATTATATCATGACACTCTCTTATGGAGAAAAAAATTTTTAAAAAATTTTCGACGTTGACAAATGAAACTTGTAAGTAATTTTACTAATTATTATTATCCAGAATTGTAGGTTGTGGAATATTTTCTAATTTGTTTTTTAAATATTTTATTTTATGTTATCAATTTATAAAAGAATAGTTGAAAACGGCTAAAAAATAGTGATCAGTTATGTGTAAATTAAATAAAGTTAAAAATAAAAGACTTGTTGATGAAGTTTTTGAATAAATTAGGATTAATTTGTGAAATCCAAATTATTTGTTACAGTTAATAAAGGATTGAAGATGACCTTAATAAGGGTCGAAACGTTTCTTATGGAAAAATGAAGTTTTATTATTTCTTACACCTTACAGCCATCTTTCACTGCATTTAATTGAATTAGAAGGGTGTATAATTTTAAATTATATCTAATAATTTAAGAAATTAAGATATTAATTATTGTTTTTAATTTAAGAGCAGAGAAACTTTTTATCAATCTATTTGAAACTTAATCCATTAAAACTCCACAATATTCACACCTCTAATAAACACTAAAGGACATTATGATATTTAGATATTTCATTATCCAATCGACAGAGACAGTCTGTAAAAAAAAATTAAAAATAAAAAAATCCAACATTATTTTCTTGTGTTGGTCGCCTTTGTCTTGTATGAAATCAACAGTTACTACAATAATGCACCTCTTGTCATACTAATATCAAAATAAAGTTTATAATATTCTATAATATAGAATTTAGCCAAGGTCATTTTTTTTTTGTTTATATCAATTATTTAATGATTAGAATTTACATATTTATTAATTTATTTAGCTTCTTTTGTTTTTTTTGTCTCAAAACCTTGTAATCTAAATTTGACCCATTTTCCGGTTATCTAGAAAGCTAAAACTAATAAAATCTGCAAAAGAGTGTGATTTTTGGAACGAAGTTCCTTATGGCACGTTCTGGAGCCCGGGAGTGAATCCGAAAAAACGACCAAAATCACCGTCACAAAACCTAAGCGTCACGAAATTTACCGATGACTATAACTTTCGTGAGGGATGACCGAGTTAGTCGAAATTTGGTACACATGTTCATTTTACCAATGCCCAGGCTGAGTTCGTTGGACAACGTTATCCGTCCAAGTGTTTACGCAAACGTAAGCTTCAAATTTAAAACTGGAATTAGGACGGGAAAAAAATCTAACTTCATCTATTTAATGAGACAAACAACTTTTCTAAATACATTTTTTTAGTAAAACGAACACAGCACTGCTATGAAGTAATAAAGGTCGCTAAATTTAGAAAATGAAGAAAACAACGTTTTTACCGATATCATACGTTCTAACGAGACGATTTTAATAAAACTTCATACACACCGTGTAAAGTACAAATGAAACAAGCATGTAAAATTTCAACCGGATACAATCAGACGTTTTTGAGTAGGGAAGAGATATATTGTATAATATGTTAAATTAGTAGGCCGGGTAGGTAGAAAAGAACTATTTCCTACAAACATACTCTTTATCTATAAACTCATCATGATTAACTTTTTTCTCAATATTCAATTTACATTTATTGTAAGACGCTTGCTTTAATGATACAAATAATGCTTTTCTTTTAATTTTGCTAGGTACAAACAGTTAGATACTTTTAATTTTGTCGCTTTTTTTACTCCGCTATGTATAAAGTAGTTAGCAACGCATGCGTACTTAGCAGTGTGATTTTATCATTTATATTAATGAAAAATGTAATGAACTTTGTTCCTACCGGGTGTCCCGCGACACCACGACACCACACGTATTTTTTGTTTTACAAAATTTTACAAAATTATTTTGTTTTACATAATTCATTTATTGTTTAATACTGCCTTATTGCAGTTCTTATGACTGTTTATTCTTAAAATAATTTATTTATTAACACCACAAAAACAAATAATCAGAATAAATTAATTGCTGTGTTCCACGGAGAGAAAACATTGACTTTTTGTTATATTGGTCAATATACTTTATTATTTAAAAATTTGATATCAAAAACCCTAAGAATAATAAAGAAATCATTATAATAAATAAATAAAAAAAAAAATATAATGCATAAATTATTAATATTAATACCAACTCAAAAAAAGGAAATCTATGTATTAAATCTTGTTTTGCTGAACGTTCAAAATCAAGGTTGTTACAAATCATCCAGATCATCTCTTGCGTGACAGTCGTACCTAAAACATAACAACAATTGCCATATTAAATCTTGTATTTCCGGCGTATACATATTTGTTACTAATACACCATTAAATAAATGGCTTTAGAAAAATGTATACTTACAATCGAATATCTAATGAAATTTTTCCGTTAAGTCCATAGCAGCAATACAAAATGTAGAGTAAATATTATGGTTTCGGAAGTTCATTTTTTTCTGAACGTTATTTGCCTTTTTCTTCTTTAGTTGATAATTATGAGCTTACCTTTGAATAATGCCAGCACCTAGTAAATTATTTAATTTTTACAACCTACAATGAAGCTAATTCGAGGTACGTTTGCAAATTAATAAGTTATCATTAACATGTCACACAAGAATAAAGCTGCCCTTCCACAATAGTTTTTTTATTAAGAAGAAACCGTCTTTCAACCTCTAACTGTCAATATGAGCTCTAGAGAGCAGAGGATTAAGATCAGACTTGACTAATTTAATTTCAAGATAACGCCTCTATTCGCTTATATTTAGTTCTTCAAACTTCTTTTTGGTGGTGATGATGATGATGATGATGATGATGATGATGAGATATGCTGTTGATAGTCATTTTGCCATTTGAAATAAACATATTAATAATAATTATAATAATAATAATATCTTTATTTGTTTTAAAAAATTAACAGTTTTATACAAATGAATTGCTTCTGTTCTTCCGCGTTCTTAAAACAATAAAAATATAATAAACTTTTATCTGCAATAGATAATAATTAATATTCTCAAATTAATTCCAACTTCGTGACAAAGTAAACATTCTGATTATATTTTTCTTTAAAATATAATTAATAATTATATACATGTTTTCCCCCTTCTTTATTAGCATTAATGTTATTATTATACTATTTATTTTCCATTTTTTATTATTATTATTATTCTTTTTTATTACCTTCTCTTATCTTTTTACTCCTTTCAGTTTTGTCATGCAGTATGAAAAGGTTCACTCATTCATTAAAAACTGTATGTATTTAGTACAGATGCGATATTAATATCTTGTGAACTATTTAGAACATCGATGTTATTTAATTGGAGGTATTGTTGTCTCAGCAACGTGTACATTGGGCACTCAAGCATAATGTGATATAAAGGTTTTCTGACTATTCAAGTTGCACACGGAACAACTATCTTCAGTATTAATTTTGTAGGTACAACCTATTATATAGTAAATTTCAGAAATCCTTGACCGGAGGTGCGGACTTGAGCAAGAAGTTTCTGCATAGTGTAAGGAAACCCACAGTACAAATACTCCTGCTCATGTGTTACACTGTAGTGTAAAATTTAGGATTTTTCCATTCTGATGAAATCTTTCTGTTGCTGGCTTTGGATGTGGCTTTGGAATATTGTGTCAGGGTTGTCACAGAGAGGATCGACAATGTATCTTACCTGGGACATCCAGTTGTATTTAACAACGAATAAATAACAAAAATAAAAGTATTAAGAATAGCAGCTTACTTAACTTAGTATAGTAAGTTATGAATCGGTGACGTGCCTACAGTCGATAAATACTTGATTCGAATGTTACTGTTTATAGTAAACGCTAACGACGTCAGTCTTCAGCTGATTATCTTGTGAACTATTTAATTTAGAATATCGATGTTATTTAATTGGAGGTATTGTTGTCTCAGCAACGTGTACATTCGGCACTCAAGCATAATGTGATATAAAGGTTTTCTGACTATTCAAGTTGCACACGGTATAACTATCTTCAGTATTAATTTTGTAGGTACAACCTATTATATAGTAAATTTCAGAAATCCGTGACCAAATTGACAAATTGACTCAAATATTCTTATAAATGAAAACGTTTTTCACCTTACGCTTACACTGTTAAAAATGTCTTTAATATTATATTCATATACTTAGTAGGATATTACCAGTTCTTGGGTATGATACGATCCAAACATCATCAGCCCTTAGAGGGAAGTTATAGTACTGATGCGCATGCTGGGCATAACCCAGGGGCATTATCCATTTCTTCGGTCCTATCTCGACGAAGCCAGATCTCTTACCCTTAAATTTGCATGTAAGCTCCCTGTTTAGCTCTGGCTCCAATTCCTTGATCTCGTAAGGGAATATCATCTAAAAGAAATAAAAATGTCAATAGCAATCTTTTTCTTGTAATACCTAGAACCTGGAGTCCATTGCTCGATTATTGGCAACCGTTGTGGAGGTTACATGACATGTGTGAAGATGACATTACAGATTTAGACATTAAACAAAAGTTAGTAAATGAAATGCGTATTAGCACCAACCTTATTTACTTGTACTTTATCTAGGGCATCACTGGAGGGAATCATGAGAGTTCATGATTCCCTTATTTTTCATTACTCCCAGTTTAACACGACCGGGTGCAATGAGTAACTTCCCTCCTTGTAAACTAGGGAGGAAAGTTCACTTTTTCTCCCTGCTGGAGGTAAATAAAATTCTAAACAACTGCCTGCTAAAAAATGCACTATGCACTTTTGACAGAGAAAAATAACTCAATTTGGCACTCAGGAATTCGATAGCCCGCGAAGTTTGCGGAAACGTTGACTCAAATTAATAAAATCATATTTGAACTTAAAAACGTCTTATTTTCAATAAGTCAAAAGAAGGAATTTTTTTTATTGTTATATTGATTATGATTATGGGTAAGCTTTATCCCGCACGGACAAACTTTGCTGACAATCTTTTCTTGGTAGGCGATCATAAAATGAATGTACAAAAAATTCTCGATTGAAGCTAGTTAGTTATGTACTTTTTAGTTAAGCTAGTTAGTTAAGCCCTTATGTACGACACTTCTGGACTAAAGGAACAACTGTACCAATATTTAAAAATGTAGTCGTGAAAAATTGGGTTTAAAAATGTTTAATTAGATTTCCTATTTGCTGGTTAATTTGACTGGATCACTCACTGTTTCTCATAGTAGATGATGATGATAGTCTGTCAATCAGTGTGGCGCAGTCCTATCGCGTTCTATTCCGTATATACTTTAATGATTTTATGCTTTTGCAATCCATTATTGTCTAATTTATTTAATATTTTCCCCCCTGCTTGTTCATCAGTCGAAATTGTGAAATTGTTTCGATATTTTCAATAAAATTATTAATGTACAATTAAGTACAATATAATAAGCAGATACGGTTGAATTTAATCTGGGGCAATCTGCGGGATACTTTCTACAAACCATCCAAATTTTTTACTAAATCATATGAATTCATTTTAAGATGCCAGAGGACTTTTAAACGTGTTAATCAATTAAAATCGAATTTTCGCACCATCATAAAACATGTTTTCTATATTATATCTTACGTACTTGAGAAAGTAAAAAATATAGTCTGCCAATTAGTGTGGCAGATAGCTTCCTCACGTCCTATTTCGTGTACTTTAATGAGTTTTTGCTTTTACAACCTATTTCTGTCAAATTATTTAATTTTCCTTCCGTTTTGCTTTCGAGCTTACCGAAGGTAATGGAAGCTATGTGATCGTTCTGCAGAACGAAAATATTTTATTTCTTCTATTTCAATAATTCGACAGAATCAAACCAACGACAGATTTCAATAAAAGACAGAAATCAGTTTCAGACATCAGGGGAACATTGGTTTAGCGTCTGTCCGTCGGTATGTCACTCAATTTTGGCGAACCTCATTTATGAAAAACTAATCGTCTGATTTTTTTCAGGAAAGGTCCTGAGAAAAAGTAAATCTATTAATTGTTAAGACCACATTTAGCCAGCATACTCTGTTTAATATTTATATAATATACTATATATTCATATAAACGGACATGGGTTAATGAAAGGTGATGTATAACCAATTTTTTCAATAGGATTTCGGATTGAATTTTAGTGGAGACAATTAATTTTAGTGGAGACAATTAAACAAATAATATATAGTACACAAAGTAATTTAATATAAGCAAGGGCAACAAAATTTATTTCTCTAAGATTAAACTTACCTTGGCTTTTTTTTATAATATTATTATCTAAATTTATTTTTTAATCACTTTAAACTTATTTTTAGTATGAATCAAAAATACAATAAAATATTAATGAATATTATGTAGATAGTTAATGTATGACACAATATTGTTGGAGATCAGGAGTGAACTGAGTGGTGGCCTCCAGGATACTGTTAAGATACTGGAGCTTAGCGTTCGTCATTTAAAAATAGAAAGCCCCCACTTATTCATAATAAAGCACGTTCTATATATCCGCCGTTAGATTTCGCATTATTTCAATTTTAATGTAATTACGCATTTTACCTTAGTTGTACCTTTTTAGGGTTTCGAGGTTGTCCTAGAAACCCTTATACTTTTGGTAGTTCGTCCGTCCGTCCGTCGCATCTTAGAGTATATCTCCCGACCTACTGAAGCTATAGACTTGAAATTTGGTATACAAGTTAAACTTTTTTGCCCAAAAACAGAAAAACTATTGCGGACTTAAACACTCCAAATTTCTGCGATCTGCGATCAATTGCGAATAGATCGCAATATTTTATATTTTTTGTAATTTTCAAGTTGGGTATCATTTCAAAGGTATTGAAATTTAGATTACAAATATATATCGTGTTTCCGAAATGGCGGCCATTTTACCCCCCAAAAAATTATGACAAACCCAATATGTACCCCTCCTGCACTACCCCATTACGATAGGTCCTAAAAAAGGGCAAAAACACATAAATATATATCTCTGTGGTCCAATGAAATTTCCGGGAGTTGGTCTAAAAAAAAGGGTAATTTTAGAAATTTTAGGGGGCCGTGACTCGGGAGCCCCAACATTTTTGTCATTTGAAAATTCGAATTTGGGTATCATTTTAAAGGTATTCAAATTTCGTTCACAAAAATATATCGTGTTTCCAAAATGGCAGCTATTTTACCCCCCAAAAAATTAAAACAAAACGCAAAAAAAAATGCCCCCCCCCCGCTACCCCATTAGGACAGGAGCTAATAATAAGGCAAAAATACAAAAATTTGCATCTCTGTAGCCCAATGATATTTCCGGGAGTTGGTATAATAAAGACAAATTTTAAAAATTTTAGGGGGCCGTAACTCGTGAGCCCCTAAAATTTTTGTAATTTGAAAATTCGAAGTTGGGTATCATTTTAAAGGTATTGAAATTTGGTTCTCAAAAATATATCATATTTCAAAATAGCGGCTATTTTACCCCTAAAATAACTAAATTAGTGCATACTACCGAAGATAGTAATGAATAATATGCAGTCCTCGTTTCTTAATAGTGAAATATTTTTGATGAATGTTTCGATGAAGGATAATTAAGGTGTAAGAAAAGCGACGTATTACATATTTTTGTTAAAAAAAAAAATAAATAAATAAATAATAATAATGTACTTATGAATTCTTATGACCGAAGAAACCCTTTTAGTAACTTGCTGGTAAGTACTTGGCGGGATTTTTTATTTTAACTCATATTTTAAGATTTATTAACAATATATTCAACAGTTCTATTTCAATATGCATAACATATCTCAGCTTGATCGAGTGATCAAATAGGTAAGGCTTTCAGTTATTTTTATTTTTTCACAATGTGTGTATGTATTTTTAAAATTTATGGATGTTAAACTTAAAATTTAAATGTTAATTATGGACCCAAAACAGAATATCATTATGTATATTTTTTCTAGATATATTGTATACAAACGAACAAGTTAAGAGTTAAAAATAAATAACAACTTATGCTCCGTGTTGAGTATTAGAACTATACATCACTGAGTATATTTTTAGTGCATGAGATTCGTAGAAAAAATTAATTAAATGTCTATAAAATAAACAGATTAAATGTTTTTAAAATAATTACTAATAGTCCAGGAGATAACGTGCAAAAAAGTCTCTGACCAACATCAAGCTCGAAATTTGTGTAGAAGTTAATCTTTTAGTGCCTTTAAAGAATATGTGGTTGGCTGTGTTTGTCCTGGCTGTGGTCTGAGGTTACCACTTTGATTAGGAGTAATATTTGAATGACTAACGTATCAAAGGAAGAAGTAACATCAACTAGATTTTCGGTTTAATAACTAATTTTGTACTCAGGATCATGAAAATCACACAGTCCACCATAATTGGCGAGGCATGGCCGCTCTCCACCAATTTGTTTTTTTCAAATGCACATTGCCAAGCTATGTCCCGCGCAGACAAACACAGTCGACCACATATTCTTAAAAGACACTAAAAGATTAATTTGTACACAAATGCCTAGCTTGAATGTTACACTTTTCTGCACGCTATCTCCTAGACTATAAGCATAAAACCAATGTACCTACGAGCTACATCCCCCTTAAAATTTAAATAAAGCAGTAAATCTTAAGATAGCACGAAAGTATATTATGTACGATTCTTTTATCACTCACCTTCAGGTCCAAGGCAAAACTGTAAAAAACAAATGGCATAACTTTTAAATAATTTAATGTTCATCAAATATTGAAAGAGAAGAATAAATGGCAACAAATGGCATATTGAAATAGGTTGCGTGTGTTTCCAATGGATCAATAGAAAAATACACGACAGCAAAGACTTCGAACTATAGATTTTATATTCACTATTCTGACATAGATGATTAGGTACTTTGATATATTTTGTTATTATCAAAATACTTTGTTCTTTATAGAGTTCATATTTAAAAACTTTTTGGCCAAATTAACTCACAGTACATTAATAGGTACTTAACATTTCGGCTTCAAGGGGTTGACATTGAATGAACTAGTTTTTACACTACAACTCTTTTCTGAAAACTTCTTCTAATAAAACAGTATCTCCTAATATAAAAGGTAAGGTAGGTAACCTCAACTTAAAACTCAAACAAATCGATGTTACAATTTTTTTTCCTTTAATGCCTTCAAGGGCATTTTAATAAATAAATAAAAGCTAATACATATATGCTTTTATATTGATTTATGTAGGTTATATTTGTCTCTAAAATGTAGACATTCTCAAACCTGTATATTTTGCGTGTCTTTTAACGTTTTTGTTTGTTTGTTTTTTTAGAAAATTAAGTAAATTACCTTACAGTAATTCGTCAAAACTATAATCACACGATCAAATTTTACACATAATTTAACTTCGGTCGTAATCAACCTCTGCTCTCCTACTAAGACAAGTTAAAATATATGTAAAATTTAATCATTTGTGATCAAGTTTTGACGAATTTCATTTCTTTAAAGAAACAATTATTACACATACATATATATATATATATATATATATATATATATATATATATATATATATATATATATATATATATATATTTATATATATAGATCTATAATATGCTGGTTTGAGAATTGAGAATGTCGTGGCACTTCTTTAGACTCTCACTCCCTTTATAAAAAACAGAAGAGAGTAACAATCTAACTATATGCATTTATATTATAAAAAAAACATATGGGAGTAACGATCTAAAGAAGTAGGAACCAATGTCTTTATTTTAGAGACAAAAATTACTCTTTTTTTTACCTAAATAAATAAATATAAAAGAAAATGTATTTATTTTAGTATGAAAATACCCCGAAGACACTATAATAATAAATATATTAAAGGGAACAACACAGTAAAAAGCTAATTATTTTTAGTAATTATGTCGGTAAAACATGCCTAAAAAATGATATAAAAAAACCACATCAAATCGTTATAAAAGTAAATGCATTTAAGAGTGTTTTCAGCCTCGCCAATTTCTTCCAGGTACAACTACGTTTGTTTAAGTTTTAGTAAATTTTCAGGCTACTAGGACCTCAAGAATAGAAATGGAATAACTCCTTAATTATATTAAACCAGCCTTGCACATGTGCCAGGTTACAAAGTAGCTAGAAAGAATTGAGGGCGTAATATGATAGTTCTACCACCTTATACTAAACCTCAACGTTATAATTCAATGGTATGAATACTCATTATTCCTTATAAGTGGGGGTCTAAATTTTAGTTACTAAAACACCATTATCATATAAGATGTTGGATGTAATTATTTTAACTAAATGAGTACATTAAACTAAACATTATGTGAACAGGATTCATTTTAAGCGCGTATAGGTATTTGTTGATGAAAACCTTAATAATGTTGAACTTTAAAATACATATTCATTTTTTAATAAAAAAGGTCTTATGAAATATTAAAGCGACAGAATGATTAGATGTTTTTGTGTAAATTACAATTACAAATTACATTACACAGCGGTACCGGCTGAGCTCATTAATTTTTGATAAATTGAATATTGAATGATACGCTGATAGACATACCTTAACGACACCAAAAATGTTCCCTGAAGTCTGAAATGATTTTGTAAGGAATTTTTGAATACGGTTGAAAATCCGGTACGGGGTACCTCGGAACTTTTCCTCACTTTGGAGGCAACTAAAGTTCTCTCCTGCTGGAGGAAGCAGTAATGGGCACGGCCAGTACTTGGATGGGTGACCTGAACTAATTGATTTTTGTATTATAATTTTTTTAAATAAAAATTATGAATTATTTTTATTTATTTTATTTCATTTATTTAATTATTTGAATTTTGGCGGTATTTTAGATGTAAACAAACTCTGATGTATAACAAACGTATCTCACTCATTAATAATTATGATTACTTATAAGTTTTAAACTAATTATACTGAAATTTCATCGGGTTTTTGAAATGAAACTTCTTTGGCGGCGGTAGAGTGAATTTTTCTTATAGTAAAATCGTGTAACGAAGTTTGCGATTCGAGACTCGTCCAAGTGTAACATTTTTACTGATTAATTGTATTATATCTATTTAAAGACCAGCAAATCAAAACAAACATATATTTTTATTGGAATAAATGTTGTTGCCTTAGCGTAGCAATTTTTTTTTTTTTTTTAATTAAATTTCCCATAACCATTTCTTAATCCTGAAATAATAAATTCGTCAAAAAATGAAAGAGAGCAATGCATTCTAGAACTTAAGTTTCACTTCAAATGCGTGAGAGCCTCACACATATTTTTTTTTTTTTATTGGTTCCTTATAGTCCACAGGCCACCATAAGAAGTGAGTCGCCGATTGATAAAGTTTTCTTACCTTATGGAATTGCTTATTTATGCCTTGTCCACCGATGAATTGGGTATATGGCAACTGGGCGCTGGGCCATTTCTTTTTTGTTGACATGCCAAACTTGCCCTTCTGCGGGAACATTGAAAAGATATAGATAAAGTTTTGATTTTCACTGGATCGTTTAATTTTCTTTTCAACGTCCCCGCAAAGCGATATGTTTGGGGCGGTGGACACCCCAAACGGCCCACTCATATCGGTGGCCACCTTTACCACTGTTTTTTAAATAATTTAACTAAACGATCCTGTGAAAATCAAAACTATCTATCTCTTTTCAATGTTCCCGCAGAAGGGCAAGTTTGGCATGTCAACAAAAAAGAAATGGCCCAGCGCCCAGCTGCCATATTCCCAATTCATCGGTGGACAAGGCATAAATAAGCGATTCCATAAGGTAAGATAACTTTATCAATCAGCGACTCACTTCTTATGGTGGCCTGTGGACTATTATTTTTTACCAGTTCCTACGATATGTCAAAAACATATTTATACTTTTGGTATTATTAACTTTCAAAGTTTCAAAATTCAAAAAAAGATAACTTCAAAATGGCGGCCAATATAAAAATTAATTTTTGTGGATTTGTTTGTCATAAAGATTGATGGATTCTATCTTTCATTTTTTATCTTTATCTATATTTTATGTTAATAAATTTCCTATTTCTATAGCCCCCAGTAAGTAAATCTTCGTTTAGCTTGGGGCCGCCTCGGCCCCCCCCCCTCCTAGCGGCCAGTGTTGCCAGGTCTTCTTTCCTTTATTTTACCGGCTGCTTAGGAATTAGCTGCAAGGTGATAAAAGCATCACCCCAGAATTCTACCACAGATAGGTACATTTGTGCCAAATTTCAACTCCATCGGACCACTTTTCGATTTTTTAATATTTTTGCAGACTCGCAGCAAACTGGATTGTTGATTTTCTGGGCGGCACAACTAGAAGTAAGGACTGATTTTTTTCCAAGTTTCAACTCTCTAGGTTAAAAACCCTGAGCGCAATGATGACACACAGACATACATACAGACGTAATGCTGAAAACCACTCAGGAGGTTTTAAAACACTCAAAACGGATATTTGGTCATGGACACCTTCCTGGGGCCCGTTCTTAGACGTCCGTTTTAGGGGCTTTTTCGGGGGGCGTGTATCTTTTTTCCTTTTCACTTTAAAAAAACAACTATTTTTCCCCTTTTCGCGAGACCTACAAAAAAAGTCCTTTGCGTTTTAGGAGGGAAAAAACCGTTTTTTCCGCATAACTCGAATACGGTCGACCGCAGCGGTCCGACGCAAAGGACTTTTTTGTAGGTTTCGCGAAAAGGGGAAAAATCCTTTTTTTTTTCTTTTTTTTTTTTAAAGTGAATAGGAAAAAAGATACACGCCCCCCAAAAAGCCCCTAAAACAGACGTCTAAGAGCGGGCCCCAGGAAGGTGTCCATGACCGGATAATTTAGTTGAAATCTCGAAAAAAAAAAATTGGGTGAAAATATTAATATGAATCAATATGCATTAAAAAATCAATATGCATCGGTAGCCAAAAATAGGATCGGAAGCAAAAAGATTCAATTTTACTCATTGTACCTAGAATACATTTTCATAAAACAAGCCAGATACAAGCTATTTTAGGATATGGTGGTTGAACGAAAAATGTTGAACGACTGATCGATGGATTTTTTTTAAGGAAATTTGAATTCGAAGACAAAAAGAAATAATTCTTCAGAATGATCAAAATACTTCGGAAACTTTCGGAAAGCTTGAAAGCAAAAACATTAATAATTTTTGCTGGTTGCTGGTTGAACCAAAAATATATTTTCATAAAACAAGAATATTTTATTGAGAATTTCGTAGAATCTTAAAGTATAGACCTGAATTAAAAAAATGGAATGAGGTAAAAATTTCTACAAAGAACACATTATTAATGCAACAGAATTTGATTTATTGAATAAAAACATTTATTAAAGTGCAAGGTACATGATTATATATTATAGAATTATTATTTAGTGTTTCGAATAAACGAGGTTCAATATTATCTGTGAATGTTGGATTTACGTTTGCATAATAGACAAGGGTGATGCATTTTCTATTAATGGTTTCAATGATATTAAAGTGAAATAGTTTTCTCAAACGTTTGTTTAACGAGTTAGCTTAAGGCTAAAGTTGACTGGTTAGGAACGTAATTGAAGCTAAGATCGTAGAGAATGAGACGTATTATTGCTACTTATCGCAAATAAGCAATAGGAGCATTGTAGGCAGAGTAGGCAGAGTAGGCGAGAGGAAGTGTCCTGTAGGGAGGGTGCACAGAGTAAGCGTGATAAGGAGCGTAGGCAGCATAAGATGGAGCAGCTACTAGAGGCGCAGCTATGGGAGCTGCTGCAGTATAGTAGGCTGGAGCCAAAAGTCCACGTTTATCTCGTACAGCTTCTTCACAAGAGCAGAAGCCGACGAAGGCGATCAAAAGTACAACCTATTATAATAAAGAAAAAAAAAAATAAAAAAATACATCAATAATTTTGTTATCTTAAGAAATAGAGGAAGCAACATAATTATTATGCAATTATGGTCTTTATTAATTGAGCATTAAAACCAAATTTTATAGTTCACCGAGGTCTCTCTAAGAATTCTAGCAATAATTGAAATGTTGCCTTTAAATATTCTTGTCATGTATTATTACTGTTTCACTAAAAGAGTGTATGTAGCAGGTTGGGTTTTAAAATTATGTTACAATACTGCATTTCTCTGATCGAATGAACCTCGTAACTCTAACGAGGAATAATTACAGACATCCAAAAATAATTCTAAGATATTAAGAAACATTAATTGCACCAATGTTATCATATCAGTAGGTAAGCCCTTAAAGTATAGGGTTCTGTCTTAATTCTAGTAAATTACTTGAATCATTATTTCTATTAATGAATTGACAATTAACCATTTTACTATGCAAAATTCAATCTTGACTTTATACTTTCACGATATTACTTCGGTAATTTAAACATTTTTCATCATTTCAGCATATTTAATTTAATTAAAAAGCAAATCGAAATTTTTTTTTTTAATACGATAGTATAATTTTCTTTATAAGTTTTTTATTCACGGCAGTCCTATTTTCTGTAGGTTTCTACCTAGATTAGAGATATTCTAATAATTACTTGGGAAACTATTATCTATCTTCTAACTATTATTAGGGTCTCGTTTAAAAGAAACTCTAGTTATTTTCTTTAGAGTTTTCACTTGTTTGAGCATTTTCAAATATTGGTTACAAAATTAAATAAATTTTATTTAGAATTACTCGATTTTTTTAACAACATTAATAATTTGTTACATTAATATATTTTAAGCTATCTTAGAGAGGGAAACAAAAAAATTAAAATGATATAAAATATATAAATAATAATTAATAGTTTTTAGGGTCCGTAGGCAAAACCAAGGACCCTTATATTTTCCTGCGTGTTTCTGTCCGTCCGTCCGGTCGCCTGCTCTCACGGCTACACCTTTCGTCCGATCACTTTGAAATTTGGCATGTATGTGTCTTGTACCTACCCACATATTTTAAATATATAGCGACTTAAAAAAAAATATTTTTCAAAAAAATTAGGGTAAAAAAACTTAAGGGTTAAAATATTTTTATTTTTTTTCGACACCGTGAGGGGTATCATATGAAAGGGTACGTCGAGCTGATTACAAAAATATATAATTCTTTGGTTATAACTTTGATAGGGCGAGCGTAGGCAAGTTTGATGTGGGTGTGAAACGTCTCCCCCCCCCCCCCCTTCTTTCTAGTTTATGTGAAGTGCAAAAAATCTGAAAAAATTTCTGAACATTCTTCGACCAAAAGTAAAGATACCACTTTTTGGAAATTTCGAAAAAAAATATTATTTTATTTTTTATAGAAAAAATACGTTTTTTTATAACTATGGTCTTTTCGCTGTATTAATGTGGTTGTAGTCCGGTTCAGTGGCAAAAAAATACTTTATCAGAAGTTTGTTTATGTGTTTTGAGAATATCAGACCCATAGGATAGTTCAAAGTAAGCTTTTTAGCATTTTAAAAACACTATCAATAGGGTACTACTTAAACTATACAGGGTTGCCTACGGACCCTAGCTGTGTGTTCACTAGCACACACTTGACCTGTTTATTTTGGTTCGCTTGTATTATTATCCAAAAAACAATTAATCCAAAATTAACAAAGGTGCAAACTTGTAACAATTATTTTTCAAATGATATACTCGGGCATCATTATTTATAAATAAATAAAATAATGGTGAGATAATTAAAGGTCCAAGAAATAAGATGCTGACATTATTTTTATCAGCAAACAGTAAATTGTTGGATGTCAACAGTTTTATTCACCGAATTTTAGAATAAGAAATTCAAAGTATATTAAATTTCTATTTTATTTTCTTAGTTTTATAATAAAATAAATATTGCTTGTGAGATTATATGTACTGCTAAATAAATGCACGCTTGCAGTTAATAAATAAGTTAGTAATTTAGTACTTACGAAGAACCTCATGATGTTTAAGTAAGTTGGATGTTATGATTTGATAACACTGATAGAACTGATGGCTACTCTGAGATTAGCACCGAGTTTTATACTGAATACTCACAGTAACAGTAGGCGGGGGAATCTGACGTGTTTTACGCTAAATCAGTGAATAACAATTACATCAATGTAGTAAGTACTGATATTCAAAAGTTGTACTTGTAAATCCATTTCAAAATAATTTAGGAACATTGTAGTTTTAATTGTAGTTAATTGGTTAGTAGATCAAACTATTTAATTAATATTTTAAACAGATTAGAGTGTAATGTATCAGGCCTTCGTTGTCATAATAATAGTGTTTGAAAACAACCATAAACTAAACGTTACAATGACAATGGTAAATTAAAGTCAAAGCTAGCTTCATTATTGCACGTGAGGGGACGCTCATTGAAGATGCTTTGACATGTGGAGGTCGCGCCGTGACATGAGATCTAAGTATCCAAGCCGTTCCAGCTAAACTAGATGGCCCAACAATACGGACCTTGGACATGATGGAATAACAAAGCATTCAGAGTCCGATGTACAGATGTTGGGCAATTGGTTGGCCCTACTAAAAGCGAACTGCAACGCATACCTAAGTAACTTAGCTCGAGCAAGAAACAAACGTCAGATTCCCCCGCCTTATGTTTGCATTCAGTATAAAACTGGGTGGTAATCTTAGTGTAGCCATCCAGTTCTTTGTGAACAGTTCTATCAGTGTTATCAAGTCATAACATCCAACTAACTTATCCACCATGAGGTTCTTCGTAAGTACTAAATTTCCAACTTAATTATTAGCTTCAATGTTTGTGGTTGTCAATCGTGCACTTACTTAATAGTGCATTATAATCTTACAAATATTATTAATTTTATTATAAAACCAAACAAAATAAATTTATTCAATAAATATCATTCACACATAATTATTGGAATTATTAATTAATTAAATTTGTAAATAGAGTAGGTGAAAATAATTTTTATTCTCTTTAAGAATTTCTTATTCAAACATTAGGTGAATAAATGTTGCATCCAACAATGCTGATTGCAGGAAAAACAATCTTCTTTCTTAGCAACAACGTCTTAACAATCTTCTTTCTTCTTTGACAAACTTGTATTATTTTTACAGTGCTACTCTGTAAGTACTATTAGTGTATTACCTTAGACTTTACTTCAAACTTTATGATTTATAATTTAGCTATTATTAATTTAAAATGTTGTCATTAGATTGATAAGTACGCTGTGTGTGAAAGCAAACCTTAATATAAGGCCAGCCTCACTTGTTTATATTTTGTAAATAAAGTGTTTATATATATATATATTGGACCCAGGGCCAGGGGGGGGGGGGCGTGGGGGGCCCTGGTTTCTTTTTTACTGCTTATAACTTTGTATGGTTTTACTGACACAAGTCTCTACCGATCACTGAATAAGAAAGAATTTTTTCTGTTCGAACCAAATTTTTATAATCGAGACTGACTGCTATATTGAGTACGGAAGTTAAAATTCTTGTCATTTTGTGTTTCATTTAGTTACTTATATTTTTTTTATGTTTTCATTTTATTCAATATGGTCAATGTTAATTTATAGGAGAGAATAACTGACAGACAAATCATAACTTACATCTTTACTTGTGATTCAACTTTAGTAAATAAAATGTGTTATTTACCTATTTTGATTTGTTTACCCTTAATCTCACTATTTTAACAATCAATTTATACTATGTTTATTACTATGTTATTATATTTTATTTTATATTATGCGCATAAAGAAAGGTTATTTAATGAAACTTACCAGCTTTATAACAATTCAATTATTTGTATTTTAGCCCATCTTAGTTAAACTTCAGAATTCGTCCCCACCAAACGTCTTTTCCTGTAAAGACAAACTTGCCCTCAGATATCCTTAATTCTCATATTTTTTAACTTAAATTTTTAAAATTCTGGGCCCCCGACCCCCGCTGTTATTTGTACAAAGGGGCCTAGAGTGATAACTTGCCCAGGGGCCCAGAAAACCTCTCAGCGGCCCTGCTTGGGCCTCAATTATCTCACTGTAATCTTATTTATTACTGCATAAAATATTTACAAGTATATCCTATAGAATTAATGACAAGCAATATTGTACTTGAAATAAGAAATAACCCTAAATTATCTACTGATATAACAGAGGTGCGATTGATGTATCTTTATCCAGTCATTGTATCTGATATTATTCCTCGTAGGAGTTACGAGGTTCTTTCTATAAAATAAAAAAGTTTCAGCGAAACAATAAAAGTAGGTGCCTAGATTGCTTGAATTCTTGGATGCTAGAATTCTTAGAGAGACCTCGGTGAACCATAAACTTTGGTTTTAATGCTCAATTAATAGAGAGCATAATTGCATAATAATTATGTGGCTTCCTCTATTTCTTAAAGTAACAAAATTATTGATGAATTTTTTTTATTTGTTTATTAATAGGTTGTACTTTTGATCGCCTTCGTCGGCTTCTGCTCATGTGAAGAAGCTGTACGAGATAAACGTGGACTCTTGGCTCCAGCCTACTATACTGCAGCAGCTCCCATAGCTGCGCCTCTAGTAGCTGCTCCATCTTATGCTGCCTACGCTCCTTATCACGCTTACTCTGTGCACCCTCCCTACAGGACCCTTCCTCTCGCCTACTCTGCTTACTCTGCCTACAATGCTCCTATTGCTTATTTGCGATAAGCAGCAATAATACTTCGCTCGTCTCATTCTATACGATCTTAACTTCAACTCCGTTCCTAACCAGTCAACTTAAGCCATAAGCTTAACTCGTAAAACAAACATTTGAAAAAACTATTTTACTTGAATATCATTGAAACCATTAATAGAAAAATCATATCCATATCCAATGTATTGTTTCAATTAATAAATAAATCTATTATTTATCCTACTGGATGTAACTGTACAGACAAAATTTAATATGCTTTGTTAGAATTTTTTTTTTTTTTTGTAAATAATCTTGTACTTTGCACTTTGTAAATTATTTCATTCAATAAATCAAATTCTGTTGCATTAATAATAATTTGTTTAGTTTTACACATTTATACCTCATTCAATTTTTTAAAGTTATGACTATTCATTAAGATTCTACGAAATCTTAACAAAATATTCTTGTTTTGTAAGAATGTATTCTTCAAGAATATATTCGGGTCCAATGAGTAAAAATTAATATGTTTGCTTTCGAGCTTATCATCATTTTGATTATTCTGAAGATTTTTTTTTTTTGTCTTTGAATTTTATGTTTCTCCGTTTCTGGAAACATTTTTGATCACATTAATGCTTTCGCTCTGTCATTTAGCAGATTTGCGAATTACCTTATTCTAAAAATATATGATAGATATAATTAGCCCGTTGTTGACCCCATATTAATTCAAACCTTTTTCTTTTGAATGTTTTTATAATAACACCCAACTTATCCATACTTATAAATTACTCAAATTTATATGAAATTAGGAGGGTTTGTTCAAAGTAGATCATTGATGGTAACACACTAATTTTAAGCCTTAGTATTGAATAAAAATGTGTTCGACCTCACTGGTAATAGAAACAGGTCCAAACGAAAACACTTACAGCATCCATGTGACCATTCGTCAAATAATAGGACGTAAGGAAGCTAATGTGACTATAGCGCAATTTTTTTTTTATTTCTAGTATATTATCATCTAATAATAATTTATCTATTCTAATAATCTATCTAAAAATCAAATTAATTAAATGTATTACATAATGTATACATTTTAATAAGAAATAGATATAAGATTAAATATGGATTTTATAAGAATATTTTAAATACTAATTAAAAAATATTCGTTTTCTATCTATAACATAGGTTTTCAGTAGGCACTAGGATATGGGTTGTTCAATATACAATTCAACCGACTGATATTCTACTTCCAATCATTTAATTATGGTTGGTTAAAAAGGAAAAATAAATAGACCACAATAGTTTATGTTTGTTTGTTGGATTTAAAATTCAGATTGTAATTTACATTTTAAAATAAATAAATATTTACATGACTTTACATAATCTTTTATTGTTATATAAATGTATTACTTAATATTTAATTGTATGAAAACAGGAAATTGATGAATAATTTTCTTTTTTTATAAATATCGATTTTTTTTTTATATAATGTATAATATATATAATTATTTATAACCGTCCGCAGTCTTTTGATGTCTGTTAAAGGTTTGTAGACGAGGGAGCAGAAACTATTGTGTGAGTGCATTAAATATAAACATTTTTATTACATTATACGTTTATTACATGACGTTTATGAAGAAATAGTTAGTTTGGATTTCGATAATTCGCTTCGAATATAGAATTAATTTAAGGGAATTTGTGCCTTCATCAGGTTAGTCTGGGGCTGCTCAAACCCCGTATATTCCAGATTGAAGTCCAGTCAATCCAGAATAGTCCGACAGTTCAGTTCTTCTGCACTTCAGAACTCCAGTCTTGGAGAAGTGGCTGCAAATAAAACGTTTAACAAATCAATATATAAGTTTATAGAGAACATAATATAATATGATGCAATAGCAATACAAGATTTTTATTAGTAATTTTAATGACTCCATTGTTATTATAGACATGAGAATTAAACTTATTATGGAGGTATAAAGTCAAACTTAATAATGCATAAGTAATACTCAGGTAAATATAAAAGACAAACTTATATTTTCATGAGTTTTTATCATTATATTATTTATAAACTATATTGAATAAAATACAAAAAAAAAAAAATCATTCATTAGTGTATTGAAAATAAAATAAATAAATAAAATAAAATAATGAAGCGAAGATTTTTAATAAAATCCAGTTCCAAACATCAGCTATCAAATAATATAAAATACAATTGGGGTATTGGATTTTTTGACAATTAAGGACATTAAATTATTGGGACGAAATTAACTAAATCAAATATATTTTCATAGAAAAAATTATTCAATATTTTCTTAAAGTACCTATTTAAAAAAGATTTATATAAATCCACATAAGAAAACAAAAATATCAAGAAAAGTAAATCAATAAAATAAAAATATGTATAAATTATTTTTATCTCCTCTATCCATCTTGTCTGACAATTCATTATTGGAAAAGGAATCTTAAAGGAAAATTAAACTAATTTTATTAGTAGGATAATTTACATTTTTATAACATCTTTAGTAATGAAATATGATATATTTTTATATGAATATGATGATGTAATGGCAGTTGAAAATTATATTTAAACGCTAGATAGTTAACATTAGTCCAGGAAATGAAGCACTTTGGCTCGCAATTGTTTCGTCGTACATCGATTTAAGATTACTTGAAATTTTGACTGTAGGTAGGGAATAGCCCAAGGATCAAAATCTATATATATATCAATATCTATATCTATATCATGTCAAGGGGTGCTTTTATCTTGGGGGAAGGAAATTTTTTTATTACATTTTAACCACAAGAATCTATGGAAAAACTAAGTCTACGTAAAAAATGTTCTACACATTTTTTTCTTTTTTTTTGTAAAATTAATATTTTTCGAGTTATTCGCGATTCAAAATTTTTTCGACGAAATATTCAACGTTTTTAATAGTTTTTTCGCGAATAACTCGAAAAATATGCATTTTATCAAAAAAACGAAACTGTACGAAACAAAATTGTAGCCTATAAAAAAAAAAAAAAATCCTTTTTTTAAAATTCCTGTACGACCAATACGGGCCGAGCTACGGCTTGTTAATGGTTACCTTTTGTTCGTCAAATGCTAAATTTGAGAGATTGAGAGACAAATAGCGATAAAACTGTGCATTTTACTAGGAAAACTTATAGAGGTTTTTTAAAGTACAATAAAATGAGCTTTCTTTTTTTTCTTTTTTTTTTAATAGAAGTCGGTGGCATCAAAATTAAGCGAGTTGCGATGAAAATTTGGTCGGTCCCTACATTTTTCGACGAAAAAATCAGTGGAAACAACCCCCTAATTACCACCCTAATTAAAATTGATCGCCGCCCTTCTGCGATCTCTTTAATGTATTATTTATAGATCCTAGAAGTTTGACCAATTTAAAATGCTTAACTTTTGAAAAATTGGAATTTAAAGTGAAAAACGATTGTCTGCAATTTCGAAAAAATGCCCTTTTCTTCAAAAATACTGGAGATCCGGAAAAAAGCTAGAGAAGATTTCCTTTGAGTAGATTTTCTGTACGATAAATATTTGGAGAGATGGCCGTTTAAAACCTCTATTTATGAGCGAACACCACCTTATTCGAGGCCTTTAAACTCACTCCATTTTAAAACTAAGGGATTGAAGGGATTGTAACTCTTGAAAAAACCAACAAAATCATTTTTGGATGAGCTTTCTATCATTAAAAAAGTAAGGCGCGCTTCACGTTAGTAGGTACGTGAGGCGATAATCGCCGGTTTCTGTACGAATAAGTTAAAATTATTAAGTAAACTTTTAATAGTTGCATATTCTTTTTTACACTTCAAGACCTTTAAATTGATATAATTGGTATATCATGTCATTGGTGACTGAAAACATTTTTTTAGTTGCCCGCCATATTAGCCGCCATCTTGAAAATATTAGGTGTGAAATCTTAATAGTTGCATATTCTTTTTCTACATTTCAAGAGCTTTAATTTGATGTATAATTTGTCATGGTGACTAAAAACATTTTTTTTAGTCACCACCCATATTGGCCGCCATCTTGAAAATATTAGGTTTGAAAAATCGAAAAAAGTGTCCAGTTGTCACAAATGCCGAGATGCACCTGTGTGCTGCATTTCTTGTTCCTACTAACTGTGGTAGTTTATGAATTGAAACAAGCAACGGACAGACACCAACGGACAGACATCAACGGACAGACACCAACGGACAGACAGACAGACAGAGCCGTTATATAAGGTTTCTTTTTGTACTTTGTACAGAACCCTAAAATGGAGGAGCTATGTTTAAAAACCAATTAATTTTTTTCGAAAAATTCGAACATAGCCTTCTACATAGCCGGTATACTTTGTGCGCTACACGTTCGTAACTTTAGTATACACTCACATTTATTCCAAAATACAGGTGAAGAAACATCTGCTCTTGTGTTGTGACACTCACCTCTACAACGGAACATAACTAAAATAAAGAAACACAAGGATAAGTTTTGTCAAATGCCTTCTACATAAGTTACAACAAAATCACAAACTGATATCTTTCTAACCAGAAGGGTATGAAAGGCTCAAGTGAGTATCGAAAATTGCACTGATGATAAACTAAACTATTAACGGTAAGGTGAGTTAACGGACGTGGAGCTCTCCACAAAGAGTAGAGTTCTTCTCACTCCTTAACGAACTAAACTAAATTGGGTTTAAATGGTCGGAGGTAGAACTTCCCACTCAAAGGTGAAGTTTAATATCCACTCCTATAACTAAACTACATAGGTACATTAACTAAAATTTGTCGGAGATGGAGACTTCCCACTTTAAGGCGAAATCTATAATCCATTCCTTTACCTAACCTACATAAATGTATTCTTTTGGAAATACTTTTATAATTTTAGGATTTATTCGTTCATATTATTTTGGGCTTTTCAACACATCATCGCTGCATGTATTGTATTAATGCGAATACTATTCAATGCTATATCGGCGAGTTTTAGTGTGACGTCCCAATACGTCCGCCTATATAGAACATTTTTTTTTTCTAAATGCTTGATCATCATGAAAAATTACCGTAGAGATCAGTCACGGAATATTTTTAATGAATAATTTTATTACAACCCAATATATTTTCTCAACGGTGATAAGCGCTTTACGTGGCCCAATAAAATCACGGCACGTCTCGCCTTATCGTTCAAAATCAATTCACTTATCTCTATAAAACTACATACGAAAACCTAATCGATCTCTTCAGCCTAATCTCTTTCGTGCCTATAGTCATAGTCCAGGTTGACGGTACTAGTAGTCTTAGAGTCTTAGGTGAACTGTGAACATTTTATTTTTTTTGTGTGATTTCAAGAATCCCGGTTTATTCTTCAGAGTAGTGTTTAATTTTTACTATAAAAAATACCAATATTTTTTTTTTTACATTAAGCTCTAACAAGGGTTGGTTTATAAGGGTTGAAATATTTTAAAATTGTGTTCCAACGCATAAAAAAATCATTATTCAACTAATCCAAACTAAATTTTTCCCATCTTAAGTTTTGACAATTAGGGGTAGTTTTTACCCCTAAAAAATAAACAGCGCCCATCGGCATAGTATAGAATTTGAAGTAGAGGGTGAGATGAGCCAAATTCCAAATTTTTATGCAAATCGATGCAGGACGAAAAAATTGCGAGGATTTGCCATTTTTTGAGCTTCATTTACAGGACTACATGAGACATTTTTTATTTTTTAGTAATACATTTTAAAAAATAATAATGGAAAATGATAATAAATTGTCTGTGAAAAATTCCGGTTATTTTATGGAGACTAATTGCAGTTTAAGCAATTAGAATTGTGGCAATTCTTTAGATTGATACCTAACAAATAAAAAAAAAAACAGAGGGGGGGTAGCAATCTATTGTACGGAATGTTCTTCTTCAGACTGTTACTCCCCTCATCAAAACAGAAGTGGGATGGATATTCCTTTATCCTAAAGTACATTGGACTAAACAGTCGTTTTTCTTAATAGTTATTTAGTCAAAAACATTTTTATTCTAAAACAACATAGGGGAGTAACACTCTAAAGAATTACCAGAAGTTTTATAAAGCGTGATATATATTTAATGAACATTTTAATTCTAATAAGCTTTTCAAATATTGCGTTTGGTTATTTTTTTAAAGCGTATTATTCAAGTACAGTGTCAATTACCGATAAAATTGTGCCATATTTTCAATTTCCAAAATTCTGTTTATATAAAAAGCGTTTCATTCCGTATGTGTATCATTAAGTCCTTCAGTAAACTGTAAAATAGACAAATAACAACACATAGAATTTTAGAAGACAATAAAAAATAAACAAACAAACATAACACTTAAAGCACAGAACATCATTAGAACAATTGCATGCAATAAGATTAAATAACGTAAACTAATATGCATCAATGAACGTAGGAAAATAAAAAAATAAATAATGTAGAGTAGCACGAAATGAAATGATAAAATAGTATGTTAACTTAAAAAAATCTAAAACATCATCCTAATTTTTTATATCATTCACATCCTAATTTGGTCTTTATCCAGTTGAAGTCATTATTGCATAGAAGAATATAATTTGATTTCCTAATAAAAGTAAATTTAGTAATTAAATCGTGGTGAAATGGCTCCCGAAACGAAACTGCTTTTTAACAAACTTAAAATTCATTTGTATGCAGACAACGACGACTGCTCGCAATGACATCACTATGACCAACTAAAAATGCATGCGTACGTGGAAACATTTAAATGTTTAACTTTTATTTTTTTAGTCATTTAAATTTAATTTAATATGCTATAATACTGATGGGATTTGACGGTCATTTCTTAGTTCGATATTAGTCAATTGATGTTGCGTCACGTATTATTATTTTCATTAAATAAAACATGCACATTATTAGATACACAGAACATGTATACAATTTCAATTACTATATGTACGTTTTGATATGCATGTACTCCTCTGTATAGATGTACCATGCATCACTAATTTTTAAGTAACATTTATCTTTTGATTGTAAAGTGTTATAGGACTTTTAATAGAATTGTTACGATTAATTTTACAAAATTAAATTAGTTTTACATCTACTTTTAAAAACTTTTGAAGAAAATTTATCTGTTTGGCTATGCTGACTAATCTGGAATATGGAATTAGGTAATCTGTAAAATCATTTACAAAATGATTTGGTGGTAAAAGAAATTAATTTACATTATATAAAAATATTATAATGTAATAAATAACTTGATTATACGTTTACTTCTATAAATGTTGCATGGTCAATTTAATTTATATTTAATATTTATATCTTTAGAGGGATGTTCGAGATGATATAACAGTCTTGAAATTAATATCGACCCAATTTAAGGCGTCTATTAATAAATGTATATTTTGGTATGCTTCCAATATGTGACTTCACTGACTCTAGTGAAACAGAATAATATACTGTATGATACTAAAATAATCAAATTTAATAAGATAACTTCAGACAATTATTTTCTCTTAAGGGATTGATTTACATTTGAACAAGGTGAGGTTCAGGGTACAAGTGTCAGTAGATTTTTCAGTGTTGTTTTCTTTTACATCCCTAACAAATAATAATTAAATATTACAATATACTTGATACATCTACTTCTAGTACAAAAAACATAATGCTAAAATATATATTAATAATTAGCCTTACTGAAGGGCCTGATGGGGTGATCCCTCCACAGGTAAGTTCTCTTAATGGGAGAGAGGTAAGAGTCCCTAAGGTAGAAAGGGCTGTGGCTCATGGGGATGTAAGCAGCCCTGAAGGGTCTGTACTGGGGGTAAGCATACCACCAAGGATCCCTTGTGAACCTGCTAATAGGAATCCAGGGGCTGGGGTCCATCCATGTGCTCAGGGCAGGTCTCCTATATCCACCGCGCCACAATCTGTCTCCTGTCACAATATAGACATAATATTATTATTTTATTCTACAAACATTTCTTCTTTGTCTGCCTAATTCTTGGTTGAAACTGTCAATAATTGAAAAACGCCTTGCAGACATAAATATTTGATAATTGGAAATGACATAAAATAAATTTACCAATAGACGGGATTTTCTTGCCATCAGGTCCAGGGCTGTATTCCCTATAGTAAGGAACGTGAGGCCTGGATTCAGCTCTTCCAGTGGAAGGATCCCAATCGCTGTAAGTCTTAGCATCCGCTAATAACAAAAAAATACTACATAAATTCTTTAATTATGACACCTCTAAATCAATTTTAGTACTCTAATATTCTCTAAAGCAGGGAAATATATTCATTTTTATACTAAACATATATGTATAATTTATAAATTTTTAATTATTGTATAGAGTTAAAAGAGAAAAAATTATGATTATGTACATTTTTTTTAAAAAGTTGTAACATACTTTGAGATAGTTAAATATTTTGATAATTACTAGTAAGGCTTTTATAAGGTGTAATAATTATTTGAATAGTAAATTGTGTTCTAGCTTGAAAATGTCCCAAAGGGGTGAAATATAGCAAATTGTTCAACATGCTTAGATTTTAATATTTAAACGAATATGTAGTGCCCAACAGACCAGGATAAGGAGAAATCCTCAGGGTTACTAATATACATTTAGGTAATAAATTACTAAAAATTTATAAGTTATTAATATTATGTTTATTTATTTCTTATGAAGATGAAATATGAATCCTTGCTTTAATGAACCTAGAAAAAGACAAACTCATGCAGATATTACATTATAACATTTAATTTATGTGTTTTTGTACACATAAGTAGGTACATAAAAAATATAAAATTTATATTATACATTACAACAGCACAGTCTTGTAGCACTGCTTAAAATAAACAAATATATAGTGTACAAGACTTTAAAAACTGTTAAATCTTAGCACCAAAAACATAACAACTTAAACAAATTTGTTACGATCATATTTAAATTATAAGTCTCTTTTCCTGTTATAGTTATCTGAAAATTTCTACATTACTTATATGTATGTATTATTGAGTTTGTCTATAAGTAACAGCAAGTCCAAAATACAATTCGGTGACACAGAGTTGCTTGTTTTGTTGTTTTAGACAATATGCCATGATTGCATGCTTAGTAAAATATAATTGCCTGTAGCAATCAAATTGCAATGCATTAATTGCTAATTAATCACATTATTATATAAATCAAATTATATTCGTGAGACAAAAGGAAATTTATAAAATTATCGTTGTAAAAATCTTTTGAGATTCATTGCTTTGTTGCTTGAACAATGCAACACAGAGGCTTGAAGACATTTGTATAAATATCTTATTCTGACCATACGGAAATCAAGTCCATTAACATGATATAAAATATATAAGAGGCATAAAAAAATTAATAGATTTTCAGGAAAAAAATACTCTCTATTTCAGCCTGTGTATATTAAAGGCTCTCAAAATGAAATTCAGTGGAGCATTGCTTACAGAATTAAAAATAATTTTGCTTGCTCAGAGAATTTCATGGCAATCGAAGTTATAAACATATTATTTTTGACTCTTAATCAATCAAGACTAAAATAAATAATTTTTAAACATTCAAATTAACCGAGCTTGTCGTTACAATTATTTAGTCACAGAAGCTTTCTATACTAATAAAATGTTTCAAACTGATTTTAGTTTTTCAAAACTGACTGAACGTTTGAATTATAAAGCAGGTGATTATAAAACGAACTATGTTTCCTACAAATATTTACATTGAATGTATTGAGATTGAAAAAAAATAGTTTTATCAAATTTACGCTTCAGATATCCATAAAGAAATTATTTCGCCCTTAATAAATATATGTTTATAAATAATTTGAAAGAAGCAACAATTTTATTTTATTTTAATTTTTTTTAATTTAAATAATTTTTGACTGGGGTAGTATGATGGTTATAACTATCTAGTGTTTGAATTATCTATATCTGTAATCTATTCACAGATTTTCAAATAACTTTTTATTAATTTTACGCTTAAGCGATAGATATTTCATTCACACTGACACTATTTAATTATGGAAACATAGTTCGTACGGAAGGGATAAAAAATAATAATTATAAAAAAAGAGATTAGTGTGCAACCAATTTATGCTATATTTGCTCTATCATCAAACATAGCATAAATATGAAAATTTGTTATTAAAAGCAAAAGCAAACTGGACTATTATAATACAGTGTACTTTCCTTAATATAACTGATCTACCTCCTAAATGAGTAGAAATAAAAAAATGCTTACCAAACTCGTAGAAGCTGCTATCTCTATTTTTGAATTCTCCTCTAACGGTTTTTACAAAATCATGTTCTCCTGATGGTGGGTTGTATCCAATTTATCGAGTAAAAAAAACATTTAAATGAAAAAAAAAAAAAAAAGATGAAAAATGTATATTTCTATATTTAAGAAAAAAAAAAAATGTTTTCACAATTCCAAAAATTTCACCCAAATAGAATTGCATGCATATATGTGCCAAATATATGAATCAATTGATTTAATGTATTCTTGAATTTAATTATAAATAAAAGATATATTTTATAATTAGGGTTATGACATTTAGAATTAAGGCAAAAATTACCATCAATGCATTAACCATTTATAACTTTTTAAAAATGTTAATCTCATTATATTATATTTTTAACCAATATTAAACAATAAATTAAGCCAAGTCTATAAATCTGTTAAAAATTATCACAAAAAACTCAATAAAAACCAATAACCTATAACTTCAAAAACTTTAATAACCTAGATAAATGCGCTGCTTGTGTGAAATAAAAAAAAGAAAAAAGAAAAAAAAAATGTATTGTATAGAATTAATATGATAAAAACCAAATTAAATTAACATTGACTGATAACGTGACAACTTTAAACAAAACAATATTTCAATAAGAACGTAAGTGTGACACAATGTTTGGGATAACATTTATTTGCCTGATTATAGTTATATATTTTAATAATTATCAATTTGTATATAATTTCTTTTTGAATCTGGAAATTGCTCATTTACAATCAAGGTAGAATTGACTGTTTAGACTGAATAGTCAGTCTGAAGGCGTGCCATCATATACACAAGCTCAGGCGACAGGTCTTCAGACGGACAGTTGGTTGTCGTGCCAGTTGGATCGCATTGTGTGTCGTGCCAATTGGATGTGCTTTATACTTTGTTTCTTCTTCTTTGGGTCGATTTCAGCATGTGAAACACTTAAGACCTTAATAAGGTCATGTTTATACAAGTATGTAGTTTGATGAGCAATTCTGCTAGATATATATTGCAAAAATGTACAAACATGTTTTACTATTATGTCTTGCTATGGATTTAAAACGTTTATTTAACCAATTAGAAATTGGCACTTTTTCCCAAATATTTAGTTGAATATGTAAATTTTATTATTATGAAATATGATGTAGATGTGTAATTAAATATTTGGTAAAATAATATTCTTACCGTAAGCAGTAAAGATTCAACATCAAGGTGATACCTTAAAACACTTTTAAATAGAATTAAGTTTTTCTTTTTTGTAATTTCCACTAAAAATTATAAATTAATAAAACTGCTTTAAAAAAAAATTATAAAATAAAACTTAGTAGTCTCCTTAAAAGTTTTCAATGCACTTATCTACTTAATTAATTATTTATTTTCACATAAGAATTAATTTGTTTTTAATACAAATGAATGCAAAGCAGTGAATTGAAAATCCAAGCCTTCAAACTATATACATGGATAAATATTGTTACTGAAGCTATATTGACTCCAGATGGTATATTTATTGTGTTAAGGGTTGCTTTATTGTGCTTGGAACAAGGATTTGGCATATAAGCATATCTTATATAAAAATTTAGGTAACTTAAATTAACTGGTAAAAGAATTGAGCGTACAATTATTTTGGTCGACTTAGTTAATTGATGTTTTAAAACTAAGATTAAACATTGATATTTTAAATAAGCAGAAATTCAGTCAGTCTTTAGATATTTTATTTTATCTTTTAATTAATATTTAATATAAATATATCAAAAACTTGTCTAAAAAAACACTTCATTTTCACCCAAGAATAAAAAAAAAAAATCTTTTAACTGCTAAGGTAATATTTCATGTCCTTCAAAAACAAACTTCAATAAAGTAATGGATGTTTTAATAATATTGGGCATGGTTTAAACTTTATATCTTTATTTCGCTTCACTTGAGTTTACACAATAAGACGTTTGGTGTGCATAAATGACCCTTTTATACGTGAAACTATACATTTGAAATCCCAGTATAACTTCTATAATCATTAAATTTATTCTACATTATAGTTTCTTTGACCATAAAATGTTGCTGAAATAGAAGTTACAAAACTCAAAGTGAAGTTAAATTGTTTTAATGATATGACCATTTAAGAGATTTAATTAATTAATTCAATTTCATTATTAAAATGAGACGAACAAACTGTCAATTTACTCCTAACATTTTATTAATTATTGTAAATTAAATTCATATCCTTGTGATATGATAACTTAATTTTTATAGCCCCTTTTTATAATAATCTTAAATTAAATATTCCCCTTAATTAATTAACCTAATTAAGTACCTTAATCGTGGATTTTTTAAAAGCTCAGTTATTGTAGGATGCTTTGAGGAAATATTAATTTTTAAGTATATACACTAGGTTCATTTTAATGTTAAGATTATCCATACAAATTAAGTTATTATTTTTTTAAAAAATGTTAATATTTACATAGTAATTATGAAGATCAAAATAACTGAGTAATAATATACATTCTATGAGATGGTATGAGAGATTGGCGATAAAACCATAACGTAAGGTTTAAACTATTAATCGTTATTTTACGTCAAATTAATTATATTTTGTTTCTAAAAACGTGTATTTGGATTTTACGGGCTTTGCTTCAGGAGAAATGGTTTAAATCAAGTAATGTAAGATTAAAGTATTTATTAATTAATTTTTTTTTATTTTTTTTGGCGTATTTGGTTTTCTTACGTTTTTCATCTACCTATCCACATGTAAAAGTGAGAAAACATTACGGTTTCGACGCCACAAGGGTTGGAATGAGGGTGATAGGAATGACATAAAAAACACATTCGACGTAAACAGTCTTTGAACGGTAACTTTTATTGACCATATAGAAAATAAAACTGTTTTCCTTGATCATGCAATAAAAAACAATTTCTTTAATCAAATTTCGTTCGTTAATTTACTTCAAGTTTGATAATACATAAATATATATTTGTTTAAATTTTAATGTTACCACCAAAATTTCAAAATTGCTTTTAATCGTGATCTACATTTCTTTGTATAAAATTATAATTCTGATTTTTTATTTTTTTTTAATATTTATTTTTAAATTTGATTTAAATTAATCTTAACATTATTATAAAATAAATAAGATTTTAAACATCAATCGTAACATACAAAGGATATAGGAGGAAACATTCTAAGACATTTATTTTACCATGTTTCATTGTTTGATTTCGAGATAATTTTTTTTAATACATACTTTTAAACAAAAAAATATATTGATGGTAATCTCTCATTTGATTTATAGGGACGAGAGACTAATCATGCTGGCAATCTAATGAAGAGACAAAGTATAAAATCGGAGTAATATGCACAGAGGAAGGGTATAAGGGGGAGGGAGTGATTACTTTGCTCGCCTTCACTTGGCAACTAAGGTCCTTTTTCATCCAGTACACTTATGAGTACCGACCGGAGTTATTTAAATCCAGTACTGTCTAAAGATGTTTGGAGTGAGGAGTGATTCGTTCAGTACTAAATAAATTTTAAATTATACTATTATAATTGTATACTAGTGATTTTTTTCACTCTATGAGTGATTTAGGGAAGCTTGTTCCCATTCGTCATGGTTTCCTCCAGATTACTTCTGGTAGATCCGTATGTTACGTTTATCCCTTCATTAAAATTACGTAGAAGATGTTGTTCAAGTGAAGATGGTAATCACTTTACGTAGATGGTACTCCGATCGGCACTAGTGGGATGAGGCCAGTTGCCAAGTTGTGTTAGACGGGGTCGCTCAGTACCTACCGTGGCGGGGGTAGCGGTCGAGGGACGAGTAGTGGTGAGGGTAGATGTTCCTGGGCGAGATACCGTATGTTTCCCTGGAGATTGGCATGTAGCGGTATCCGGGAACCGAGATCCTGTCTGAGGCGTGGATGGGATCATCGTACATGGACTTGGTGCCAGGCCATGTTGGAAAATCGGACAACAGGGGTCTGAAGATACCCCTTGAGGGGTAGTAGCGGCTGCCCTCAGGTGCCCTCATGTCGTCAGTGCCTAATCATCAAACAAACCAGTCAAATAACACAGCTCAAATCATTAGTGTATTAAGTTAAAGAAACAAACAGTAAATAGTTTAATATCATATAATAAATACAATTAGTAAGTCCGTTTACAAACTTTATCATGCAAGACAATGGTGGAATATTAGATATTCATCAAGTGAATGTTAAAAGAATTCATTTAGAAACGATTCATTATGCATTTAAATATAATATCATCCGATAAAATAATTATAATTGAATAAGACTGAAATCTGTTAAGCCATTTTCATATAACGCACTACCATTAAAAACACCTGTGTATGGGAGACCGGGACAAATAAAACCATTTTTTGTTACTACATTTTTATGTTCATATGGTTATAATTTAATCTGAATGTGACACGAAACTAAAGAGGACGATGAAATGTTATATACCACACACTTTTCTTATATACAGACGCCTACCGATTACTGGATATTTCTTGAAAAATAGTATTGTTCCAACTTTCCCCATGTTTCAACCTGCCCCGGTCTCCCTTATATCATATAATTTAATTGATAATTTTTCTATTTGGATTTAAACAATTGAAATTGATAATATATGGTTTTTAAGCTATAACAAATACAGGATGTCATTAATATTCCAAGCATTATCGATAATCTTAAAGCATACTCATACACAATGACTTGATTCCATGCTTTCCTCAACATTAAGAGATACTGATTGTAACTCTTTCGGAACATGTCTAAATTGAAGATTCTGAATAAACTTAAAATTTATTCAAATGAGTCATTCAAATTTATTCATCCTGTCATTCAAGTTCACTTAAGACTTGATTTAGAAAACTAACATTTTTTTTTTTTTTTTTTTTTTTGCTGCATGCTTTTAAGTAACGCAAATTTATTTAGGGCGTAAATAACACAAAAATCAGAGAAGATGTGTTTTTTATGATTAGAAGATTTGTTGCAAGAATACTGAGAACCCTCAACTAAAATCCTCGAATTTTCTGCTGAGATGTAATAATGAAAAATTAAATGAAAGATAAAACACTTCATAAGTTCAAAGCATAGTCAGATATCCCGAAAATATTGTTCTATCAGTAACAACATAAGCTCAAAGATAGATGTTTGATGTTAGATTGTTTGAAAAACGAAGAAAATTTCTTTACACATTGGCACAGAATCATTATAAATGAATAGGTCAACGAACTGATTTTAAAATAGATATTGTTTTTTTTTGTTATAAAATTTAAATTAACTTTATGGGAAATTAATAATAAAAAAAAGTACTAAAAGAACGTGTTGTTATAATATAAAGATTATCTCAATACTTTGATAAATATATTTTTAAAGTAGGTTAAAAGAATCATAGATAAAACCAGTTTGTTGAAAAAGAGGGACGGAGAAGATTTATTGTTAACCTGTGGTGTAAATGTCAACCATATTTTTTAAAACACTTCCAAACATAATTTATTTATTTTATTTTTTTAAATTATGAATTAATTTCAAATATTCAATATTGGTCTGACAAATTCGGAGGAACTAGATACTATAATTACATGGTCCAAGGTAAGGGCCCAATAACTAAATTAAACCACTAAATAAAACGGACTTACAATGTCATAAACTCTTTAAATCGCATATAACAATATTAACAAAATAAATTAAAACGAAAATATCGTGCAAATACATAAAAATAAAAATAGACGAGGACGATAAATTACTAACATTTCTCAAAATCATTGACTTTCACAATGAAAAGAAAAGACATTCTGATTGTTTCTTGCATTCACAACATTACCTATAGAATGATTCTTTGACAAAGCAAAGAGTTGTCCCCTTTCATTAACAGGTTCATTAGGATGTCCTGAAAGATTAATATTCATAGACTTATCGTGTATACTAAATAATTATTTCTATGATTATGTACATGTTCACATTAAAATTACAAAAAGTTGTTAGTTAATGTAAAAATTGTTTAATTACTAAAAAAATATTATTCTGAATAGTTTATGTAATGTAACATCTATATATATAAAATTAAAGTTTTGTCTGTACATTGGTCAGAATTGAAAATTTTTTGGATACTCTTTCATTTTAGACATTCCAAAAACCGAATCCGGCCTTAACTTTTTTCGTGTATGTATGTGGGTATGTATGTGTGTCTGTCGCCCCAGTCAGACTTTATAGGCGCAAAACTGGCTAAATGAAATCGATTAATATTTTTTCAACTATTTAGGAATTGCGCAAACATGTTGCGCAATTTGTAGGCTTGGTTTCATCTAAAAATATTGAGTAGAACCAATGTCGCGAGAGCGATATATTTTAAATGTTTATTTTATTTTCACTTGTAAAAATAATGTTTTTGAATGTGTCATTCATTGAAATAAAATTGTCAGTCAGATTTAAGACCGAAACGAAAGAAAAAGAAATCTTTTCCTTATACTTAGCTATTACTATTATAATAAGAACCAATACGAAAACCCAATCAAGAATTTCACTAAATGGTCGCAGAGAGCGTGGTTACTAACTGAAAAGAAGAAGAAGAGGTATTCAAAGAAGGAGAGGCGTTCATAAGAAGAAGGAAATAGACGTAGACGTAGGTAATATCTCTTAGGTTAAGGTCTCACGTTTGCTAACGGTTGGGACTTCAGAACGATGGCTTCCACTGCTAGTTCAGTTAGAAGTACTTTAGGTCCGGTTCGGAAACGATTGACGGACATAACTGTTGAGATTCAAGGTTGGGTTGACAACGCGGATAACGGTCAAATAGATAGGAAAAAGGGGGTAGATTTAGCTGGTAAACTTGACAGATATTTAGAAAAATATAATGAATTGGTGGCCAAATTAGGTACTGTTTCAGCAAGTCCTGAGGAGGCAACTAGGTTTGAAGCGGATGTTGATGGGTTTACCAATATTATGCTCGATGCGGAAGATGTTAAGGTCTTACTCCTCAATAGATTAAAAGATAAGGTTTGTGTAGGTGGAGTAGGTAACGCGAGTATAAAGGATGTAGGGGAATTATCTGCTAAACTTCCAAAAATAATACTGCCCACTTTTAGCGGAAACAGGTTAAAATGGTTCGAATTTTGGGAGAGATTTTACACTTCAGTTGATTGCAAAACTTATATAAGCAAAGTAGACAAATTTAATTTATTAAAACAACAACTATCTGGTGATGCCGCTCAAGCTATAGCGGGATTATCATTAACAAATGTAAATTACGATGCTGCTGTAGATATATTGAAATCTAGGTTTTCAAATAAAAGTTTAATTATTGATGATATTTATTCAAAATTTAGAATGTTGCCCCAATGTAACAATATTACGGTACGGTTAAGGTCCTCTTTAGATCAAATAGAAAATTTCTGCCGGTCACTAGAAGGATTAGGAGAAAGTATTGAAAATTCTAATACGTTTTCGTTAATAAAGTCAAAATTTCCCCCAGAAATACTGTTGCAGTTAGAAGAACTTAGGATGTTTGAAGGGTCAGTGTCAGAATTACAGGATACAAAAAAGTTAAGAAAGCAGTTAGACTTATTAATTAGTAATCGAGAAAAAATAGCGACTTTAACAAAAAATGAAGGAAATAATAATAGGTATGATAATAGTTATTACACAAAAAATTATTCAGGTAAGGAATGGAATAAGGGTCAAAGCACCACAGGGATGCTATTGGCAGGTCAATCATTAAGATGTAGGTACTGCAGTGAAGCTCACTGGACTGATGAATGTCACAAGTTCCTTACCATAGATTCTAGGAAAGAACAGTTAAAGGGCTGTTGTTATAAGTGTTTAAAGAAAGCTTGGCATACATCGAAAAATTGTCCTGTAACAAAGGTCTGCTTCTACTGTAAAAGCAGATCCCACCATCGAAGTTTGTGTCCTAAAAAGTTTGGAAATAAAAAGGAAGATAATGAAAAGGATAAAATTAAGCATGATAACAAAAAGGTTGATGCTCAAATGATGGCATGGGCACCTCTAGGATCAATGCAAACTGCTACAGTAGAAATATGCAACAAAGAAAATTTTTCAGGAGTGTACGGTAGAGTAATTCTAGATACAGGGAGCCACAGGTCATACATAGTAGAGAAGTTAGCCAAACAGCTTAAATTAGTGCCTATACAAGAAGAAAAACTTACAATTAACATTTTCGGAACTGCAAAACCCATAATTATAGATTCCTATACAGTTGAAGTAAACATTAAAGTTTCAGATGGTTCATTTATGTGTATAGTAGCAAACGTCGTTCCCTTTATTTTAAGAAACAAGATAGAGTACAACAAACATTTAGAAGAAGCAAAAAATAAGTTTCCAAATTTAAACTTCGCAGATAAACCAAAACTAGTAAACAATTGTACAGATATTCAAATTTTGATAGGAAATGGTTATTACTATGATATAATTACCTTAGAAAAAATTGAGTTACAACAAGGCCTATATATGTTAAGTTCGAAAGTTGGTTGGATCATTACTGGGAGAAGTGAGGAAAAAGATAACAGTCCTTGCCTAATTAGTATGTTGACTTGTATTAATCAAGGAATGGACATTGATATGTATATGCAGGAAGATAACCTTTCACTTCTTAGAGAAAAGGAATTAGATTTAAAACATTTTTGGAATTTAGAAACATTAGGGATTAAAGAAAGCGGGCGTGAGGAAAGTGAGGATGACTGGGCTCTAGAACAGTTTGAGAAAAATATTAAAATGCAAGGTGGAAGGTATTCGGTGTCTTGGCCTTGGCGCCAATACCCTCCATCAAATTTAGCTGATAATTACAAGTTAGCCCTAGGGATAGGGAGGTTAAGATCATTATATCGACGTATCGGAGGAGACAAAGAAACGATAACTAAATATCACGATATAATTACACAACAGCTTAGTATTGGTGTCATAGAATATGTTAACAAGGACGAGGAAGAAAAAGGAAAGCTGATACACTATCTTCCACACCATGCAGTGTTTACTCCACAAAAAACAAGTACCAAAGTAAGAGTAGTTTACGATGGATCTGCGACATCAGGGAAAGGAAAAGTTAGCTTAAATCAGTCCCTTTTAAGGGGGCAAGTTTTACTAGAAGACTTAGTCGGTATATTATTAAGGTTTAGACTTAAGGCTGTTGTCATGGTGGGTGATATTGAAAAAGCCTTTCTCCAAATCGGTCTAAACGACGATAGTCGTGATGTCACTAGGTTTATATGGCTCAAAGATCCGTATAAGGAACCAACAGAGGAGAATCTAATTATTTTTAGATTTTGTAGGGTTTTGTTTGGAGTAATTTCCAGTCCGTTTATGTTAAATGTTGTTCTTAGGTATCATGTTATGAAATCAAGAAGTAAATTTTCTGAAAAAATCTGTCGAAATATGTATGTTGATAATTTGATAACAGGATTTACTACCGAGAAGGAAGCGTTAGACTTTTATTTTGAGGTGAAAGAATTGTTTGACGAGGCTTCTATGAACGTACATGAATGGAACTCAAACAACAAAAATGTATTAAATCAAATTCCAGAACTTGATAGAGACAAACAGGATACTATTAGCATATTAGGGATAATTTGGAATACTATTACGGATAAAATTTCTTTAAAAATGAAAAATAAAGACAGTTTAGCTTCAACAAAAAGACAAATTCTCAAAGTTGTTAGTTCCCTTTTTGATCCGCTAGGTTATTGTTGTCCAGTATCTATTAAGGGAAAAATGTTCTTAAAAACTTTGTGGCAAAATAAATTGGGATGGGATGAGAGTATAGAAGAGGATGTACAGAAAGAGTGGCAAGAGTTACAAAATGACTTGAGAGAAATCCCATCTATAAAATTGGAGAGAAACTTGAACTTAGTAGGAGAAGAATTCGAATTGCATTGTTTTTGCGATGCGTCAAAGTTAGCATACGCTGCGGTAGTTTATTTAAAAAGTATGGAAAGTAAAAAATCAAAATTAAAATTTGCGAAAGCTCGAGTAACGCCAGCAAAAGAGATAAAAATACCGAGATTAGAACTATTAGGAGTTACAATTATTGGATGTCGCTGTTTAAAATTAATTGAAAAAGAATTTGAATTAAAAATAACAGAAATAATAATTTGGACCGATTCGAAATTTGTTATATCATGGACAAAGCAAAGAAAGCCTTTACCAGTGTTTGTGGAGAGGAGAGTTGATGAGATTAGAGGGTTTAAAGATATAAACATTAAGTACGTGCCAGGCAGCGATAACATCGCGAATGTTGCCACCAAAGGTTGTACAGTGCAAGAGCTTTTAAGTATGAAATGTTGGTGGGAAGGTCCAGCTTGGCTGGAAGAAGAAGAGGAAACTTGGCCGGAAGACATCGAGAGCAAAGAGGAGGGCTTAGAAGAAGTTGAGTTAGAGCAACTAGTCAATAAAAAAATCAATTTAGTTGTATTAGAAGACCAAATAAAATCTTCATCACCTTATGAGATAAACGAAGAAAACTATAGTAAACTCAACAAACTCTTAAGTGAAAAAGAATTAAAGTATGCTTTAAGTAAATGGGAAAGTTATGTCCAGAGTAAATGTTATGAGGCAGTAATTAAGGATTTAGAGCTAAAACATTTCAATTTCTTAATTAAGCAACTAGGTCTGTATCTAGATCAGAACAAAATTCTTAGCTATAAAGGGAGATTTGATTACTCTAAATTAGAAACAGATAAGAAATATCCGATATTATTATCGGGAAAAAATCATATTACTAAATTAATAATTAAGGACAAGGTTCACACTAAGAAAATTCAAACCATAAACGAGATAGTTCATTCTTTTTTCTCAGAGAAAGGAATCGCGTGGAAATGGGTCCCTGAATTTTTATCATGGATAGTAGGTGCTTATGGGAGACTCATTGGACTGACCAAAAAATTGTTGAATTTGGCCCAACTTAGTACGATACTTGTGGAAGTAGAGTCGGTTCTGAATTCCCGACCGCTAGTTTATGTGGCTCCCGAAGCCGAGGAGATATTAACCCCCGCCCATTTATGTCAGCTAAGAACAGCAGACACGTTAGAGGCTGACAATTACAGAGAAGAGACTGTTTAACAAAACTCAATTAATGCTAGTAGCGATGGAGCGATCATGTCGGTTGTTGTGAAAACATCGACCAATAACCTAACTAGACCCATTAATATAATTTATCCGTTAGAAGTGGATGAATAGGCATAGAGGGTCTGAAAAGTTAAAAAATTTAATTGTTTATTTCCAACTTTTGTTTTTGTTTATTTATCAACTTTATAATTTTATTTTCATTTATTAAAAGAAGAGACATTGCCCAAGAGATATATAACCATTGATGACAAACCATAATCATTACTACTAATAAAGAAATAATTAACGGACACGATGGAGACACGAGGAAAATTAACAAGCCAGCTCTGGAGTGTCGCGAGAGCGATATATTTTAAATGTTTATTTTATTTTCACTTGTAAAAATAATGTTTTTGAATGTGTCATTCATTGAAATAAAATTGTCAGTCAGATTTAAGACCGAAACGAAAGAAAAAGAAATCTTTTCCTTATACTTAGCTATTACTATTATAATAAGAACCAATACGAAAACCCAATCAAGAATTTCACTAAAACCAAAGTTATGAACAATTATATAAAAAATAAGTATATAAAACATAACCTAAAAATATAGGTTGACCGGCCGTAAACAAACCCCATACACTCGCTATTATATTATTACTTTACTACTATTATTATATACTTCTAGACCACCTAGAGACTTACGGTTTTTTTGCGTTTGGTCGGAAATTGGCCCAAGCCCATTGAAAAAATCCGAAAAGGAAAAAAAATATATTCCCCCCCCCCTTTAAAAAATTAAAGATGGCGGACGCACTTTAAAGTTTGTTTAGAGGCTTATTGTGGCTAAACGGTAAGTTGTATCGACAAGCTGATTGCTCCAGTGGTAACTAATTTTAAAAGATCTACTAATTTGGTCCTATTACTTTTTGTCGTAATTTCACCGGTTCTACCTTAAATGGAGCAACATTTTATTTCTTTAAAAGATATTTGAGTTTGAGCGCTTATGGCGTCCGCAATTGTTGACCGATTTAATTTCTGATTGGAGTGCTTAAACCTCACACTAATGCTCTTTAAATCGAGTATTTATTATTTTATTAGTTGTTTCTAGAACAAGAGTAATTAAATATTTGCTGGTGCAACTGCCGTATTGAATGAAGAGGCTGGTAATTAAATAATGCACCATCATTGTTGATGATTGTTCAATGACTTCCCAGTCTAATTAAAGCAGTCCAAGCAGTCCCAGTCTAATTAGCATTGTTAGTTATTACTATAGTTAGTTTCTACAGGCTATTTTAAAAATATATATGTAGATAGAATCCAAACTATGATTTGGAGAGTATTATATTCTTAATAATGGAATTAATGATGTGTAATATAGCCCTGATTTTATTCCTAGAAGGCTTTGGAAACAAAACTATTTAGGAATTTAATTTAATTGCTAGGCCTACATGATTATAGGAAACATAGCCACTAATACGTAGCATGAGCCCCGCGCGGAGCGCGGGGTGAAAGCTAGTCATATATATAACTTACAAAATATACAATCGATTTTTAGAACCTACATTATTTAAATTAAATGGAATTAATAGAAAATTATCTCAATTTACATCAGGACATTAATAAAAGTGGCGTAACAGAATTACGTATCACCTTTCTACTTACAATAATTTTTAAGTTACATTTAATCATTTGAATTGAAGGCCTGGGGCTAAATATGAATTATATTTTATTACGAATGCACTTAGTATAGACATTTAATCCTAAAACTATAGCGCCGTCTTTATCTAAATTAATCTTTTCAAGTAACTCATATAGGCTAGTCATGAAAGGAGTAAATATAGCTTTATAATTAAAGCATAGTCTACGAATATATTTAAATATTATTACATATTTAGTGGTATTTTAAAACAATATTAGTATTTACGACAAATGAAACAAATTATTTTGAAACTTTAATTTTCTTAGTGACTTGATTTTAACCCTCGCTATCTGCAGGCTTCAAAAATTCCATTTTTTCGTAACTAATTAATTAAAATGATGAAATATTAGCATTTACAGGGTTTTCGCATAATACCTTAATAATGCGAAAATAATTTATTTCTATTCTACTAGATTTTTTTTTCTTTAGTGTTTTGGATTCTAATATAATCCAATTGTGAAAATGATTTTTGCATATATTATACAGTTTTGTAAATTTGTTATAAATATGTAATTAACTGACCAATAATCAATTTTTACCTTTTAGTGCTCTGACGTATGACTGCCAGAACCTGGCCTTCCTCTGTATAGGTTCATTTCTTCCTATGATGTCGAGGTGGTTGTGTAGAAGCATCTTTGGTTTTTAAATTTAACTAAACTACCTGCAACAAATTAATTATAACATACTCATTAATAAAATTACACAAATTAACTAATTTATAATATATTAAATAATGTCTGAAAGAGGAGGTCATGAATGTAGCATGTAGCCGAGCCAAGAGGTAACGTACTCGTTTGAAACTACAATAAACACCAATACGTATGAATCGATTCACAATGATTTGTGACATGTTCACTAAAAATCGATTCAATGTAACTCTTAGGTTCTGGGGACCTTTTTTAGAAATAATCTTTGTCTTCGCTTTTTTCTTGTCCTTGTCTTTGTCTTGGTTTTATGAGTTCGATTGTATAATGATTCAATTCCTGCTTGATGTTTCGCGATATGCTTCCTTATAAATGCTATATTCAATTTAATTACTATTTATAAATTGTTTATTTTTATAGTTCACTTGTAGTAGGTATATGCCATTCGATATATATTTAAAAAAATAATTAATGTCGTCAATTTAATCACGTATAGAGAAAAATAGCGTCTTGGATATATAACGAAATCTTCTGAGATAACTCGGATTGATTATTTTATATTATATTAATGCATTTTTTTGTCCTTTCACATTAAAATAAAAATGCAGTAGCACAATTTGTTTATATTGCATTTGTTAAAATGAAAATTAAAATAAAACAAATGTATTTTATGTTTACAGTTCTAATACTAATTATATTATATTAAACATTTTATACATATATATTTTTATAACATTATTTGTAGAGACAGTCTCTTTAGGAGAAACAACACCTACTGAGGGCCCTCACCATTTGTTTTTTATCTATAGTAGAATGTTTTGTTTTTATTTATTTTGCTGGAAATAAATATTATTATTATTACATTGATGACATCATTTGTTATATATATAGACGTTCTAAACAAGTGCGCAAAGGGTCACTTCCGCATACCGAACTGTGTCTGAGCCAGCGGTGCTAGTCAATGCTGGGGTCATTCCCGTAGATCTGCTTGCCATAAAAAGAAGGGCTGTTTAGACTTCCGAAAAAGAGAGGAAAGGCAACGAAGTAGCGACTCGAGAGGAATGAGCCCGTACAATGCATTGATAACAGTCTAGGGACTAAGAGACAAGTAGCCGCAGGACGGCAAGGGTCATCAAAGATCTGAGATATTGGATAGATCGGAGTCATGGTGAGGTTGGTTATTATCTCACTCAATTATTGAGTGGACATGATAACTTCAGATCCTACCTGACGAAAAAGGAAAAATGTCCAGGAATCCCCAATGACGCACAGCATAGCTGCTTTGTTTGCGACAAGTAGACATAGCTTAGTTTAGAGCTATCATCCGCAATCACTATGCTGCTAGAAAGCGAAGATTCTTGGGACCAGTGGCGTGTTTTGCCAAAAAAATCCAACAGACCAAAATAGCTGATCTGGATGCAAGCCTAAATTAGAAGCTCCCCCACTGGGTGCAAGTTGAGGCTCTAACGTAAGAAATGCCCTAGGAGTGCAAGAGACGGGCCTGGTCTGGAGCAATGTGATAAACAGTCCCAGACTAGGTCCAAGAAATGAAGGGATTTTTTTAGTCGGTACGACAGCTATCGCTGGTGTGATGAGTCCGACACTTTGTTACGCCTATGTGGAACACTTTAGTTTGTAAATCCATTTCACCTCCCTCCGCAAAAATAAAAAATAAAAATGAATAATACTAAAATTTCGGTCAACTCGGAAGCATAATTTATAAATAATGTTAAATCTGGGATTTAGTACTCAAAGAAGTGAAAGTTCACTTTGAAATGTATGTATATACTCGTAAATTGAATAAATAAGATGAATGCCAATGATTATTTTATTTTAACTCATTGAGTAATGTGGAGTTAATATTAGCAGTCTTAAAATAGATAAAAAATCTAAATATTGAAAACAAGTATATCTTTATAATCAACATTAAAGTCAAATTTTCAAAGGAAATTAGCAGTTTTGTTATGAAACTATCAATGATTTGTTTATACAAGATTTTACCTGATCAATAATTATGTGACTGTAAGTGAATTTTAAAAGTATGTGTATTTTGCCTAACAGGTGCGCAGAAATAGGGATTTATATATAAGATGTTAATGTGTATGTACAGAAAGAAAAGTAAATAATAAACTTAAGAAAAATATTTCGACAAGAAATTTGTTTGGCCAAGCGAAATCGGAGGTGGCATGTGACCCTGGAAATAATATTGTAGTACAGAGATGGCCAGGATGATAGCTAGAAAAAAAGTCTAGGAACTTGGCTCAATGTCAGACTCTGGTGAAAATAGATTTCTACTGGGTCCGAAACAATGCTTTCACTGACTTCACCTCCCCCCCGATCTGACTCACTTTCAATTCAACATTTTTTCCCTAATCTGAAGAGGACGTGATTTAGTACAGAGATGGAAATTACGTCATTATGTTAGAATGGAAGTTGTTTTTTTCTGCCTGGTATCCATTTCCTGTTCGAGATTCTAATTAAAACTGGCTGAGTAGGGTCGATTTGTTTATTTCAGTTCGTCATTACAAATTTGGCAATGGAACTAAATGGATGTCTAATTTTGGCCAAATGTATGATGCTACTACGAAAAGATCAGAAAATTATATGAATTTAACTTGTAAAGATACTCAAGATTTAGCGAAAAATATCATGCCTATGTAAACATGATCTTTGTCTTGTCTGTACCATAGGGAAAATGAGCATAATGTACGTACACTAGTCCAAGTTTAATTTCGTTGATAATTTCGTAATTATAGTGTTTTTTCCTAATTCAAGGAATATAAGGAAAGTTGATTGGGATTATGTATATAACAACATCTATGGCGAGAAGAGTCCTTAAGACTTAAGACTAAAGACAAAGGAACTCATTACAAAGTGTTAAATGTTTTAACAACCTTGGTACAGTGTAGAAAACAATATGTCCCACGTAAATAATTTTAAGATTCGGCTGAAAGCAAAGTAACTTACACTTACGAAAAATTAATATAATCTATGCTGCATGTTCAAATAATCAAGTTACACAAACTAAATTAGGTTTGCAGAAATGTATGGCAGTGACTTGGCAGGTATAAATGCACTTTGCTTCTTTGAAAGAAAGATTAACCCATACAAAAACAAGGTGAATCCGGAGAGTTTTATAAGTAACAATTAAATAAACGATATTCTTATAGGCATATACCATTGTATTCTATATCAAGAGAAGAAGGCTAACTTGCAGCATGTGAGGATACCACAACCTTGAACCCTGGCTACTGGACAAAACAACTGGAGAAAGAAGTAAGAATGACCATTAGCATACGAAGGAATGAAAGATCCACTCAACCAGTAGGCGACCTAGAGTGACCTGAACCAATTGGGGAGAGAGGATGGAGAAGTAAACGAAGAATATTTGTAATATGGAGGATTATGGTCGAAGATACTCATTCGGGGCTGACATCTGTAAAACAATATGACTTCATCACAGTCTATTTACCATAAAAGCCTTCTTTTATGGTAAATAGATTTCTTAGGGAATTCTTATTTCTTAGGGAAGCTCAATTTGACGAAAACTTACTTATTTATTGCAGATTATTAAACGATAGATACACTTTGTTTAATTTTTATACTGCTTGCGAGCAAAAGAATAATATTACTGGTGAGGCAAAAAAAAAATCTTTCGAAATAAGTTAAATTTCCCATTAGTGATTCCGAACATACCGATGTGAGGGTAGTTTATGATCGTTCTGAAGACCGATATTGTTTTTCAAAAATTCCTAGACAGACGTTCATTTCAGATATAAAAAACATTTCTGGTCTCGTGTTTGTCTGACGGTCTGTTAGTCTGTCTGTCTCAAAAATAATCAAATCGTAAGATAACTGATTAATTTGAGTATCAATAAATCCAAAAAGAGTAAAATTTTCTAACTAAATGATACATAAATCAGACTCCTCAAGTAAATATTGTATTAAATTAATAAATATAGGCTTTAAAATTTTTGTGAACAACTATATCTAACTTAAAAACTAGGTACGCGGCTGATTTAATGAACTTTGAAGGTATATTGCTTAAAAATAAGTATGACCCCACTAGGAATCGAAACAGATGCAAATCTCAATTGGCAATTCCTCCATAAGTACAACATGATGACGTGGGACACTAATTGGCCAACTATTTTTTAATATGCTTTTGTACTGACTCAAATATTGACGACATTTATGAACCATTCTTAAATTGTTTACAAACCAGTCGTCTATTAAAAATTATTTGAATAGAATTACACTAGCACTATTCTTAAAGTAGAGATGTTAAAGTTCTTAGAATACATGAAAGGCTAAATATAATTTAAATTATTACGGGTCTTAATAAAAACTAGTAATAATAATCTATTAGTCATATAATGAATATTTCTGACGACATCGAAAATAATTTCAGCGCTTCACATTAGATTGTATTAATTTTGAGGCATGAATAGGTTTATTTGTGTAGCTTCAATTTAATTTATAAGTAAGAGGGTGGGATAAGTGCTGTAGCTGAGTAGTTTCACTAAATGCCGTGCTTTGGGTTGTAGCTCTGGCCAATAGCCTTTGAGCCAGTATAAATATAGACGGGATGTGTCTATCCGCGAGCCTCTTATAATATGGGTGGGGCACACTACCTTTTGCCTAACATTATTGACCCTCTTCCAATGCATATTTACCTATTTATTTCACATTTTATAACTTTGTGGAATGCAAAGATATCGAATTTTTGGTTATCAAATTATTAAAATAAATTTATAGACTGGTTTTATAAGTGGGTCATAAAAATAACAATTTGGCCAGTGTCGAATATCGGGAGGAGAAGACCGACATAGAATTAGATGTACTGTGCCAGCGTTGTCTAAATAGTCGAGATTTAACCTTGGGACCTTAGAATGGTCTCACCTTATATTTATAACATAGCTCCCCAACAATACTGTGTATAAATATCGTATAGATCTCACCCCAGAGAATGACGCCATCCTCATTACTCGGAATTATTTAATCATCTTTGAGAAGCCTAAATGAAATAATACGTTGGAATTTAACGCTGAAATATTAAAACAATAAGTTTAAATTTACCAAAAATTTTAATTTATTTATTCTTCTATTTTAAACTATCAAATTAATCAAAGTAGATGTTTTGACCGATATTTTAAGGAACGTACTTGAAATAAATAAAACAGGAATTAATATAATAGATTATAATAAAGTTATTTATTAATAAATAATGTTATTTGTCTAACCATAATATAATAAGAAACAGTTAAAAGTACAGACATTAAACAGAATAATTGGTCACATTTTTCACTAATATTTTATATTCTTGAATAATTAAATGGTGTATGGTATGCTGTTATTGTTAAATTAAGTTCATAACAAATAGAAGACATTGTTCCTTTCCAATAATATAACCTGTTTAATTATTTAACAGAAAATAATACAACTTAAATTATTTATTTTTTTATGAGAAAAAAATATTAATTAGAATCAAGTATATCCATTTATAATTATTTACCGATAAATTATTCTGAACTGAAATTTCTCCAATTGTAGGGAAAAATATAATTATTAACATTAAATAAAGAAAAGTAAGACATTTCACAGATACAGTGAAACAAAACATGGAGCATAAAATAAATTTTTATTTATATGCTGCAAGGTCGATCTAATTTTAAATCTTGGGTCTTCTTATATCTGCATTCTTTATAAATATAGTTTTAATTTATTCTTCACCAATTTTTAAGGTATAATCTGCTGAAAAAATATCCAGCCAAAGAACTTAATCTTAGAATGAAAAAATAAAACTAGAGTACATAGTGAGGATTCAGTATTTTTTTTGGTTCTATTTAAAAAAAAAAAAAAAAAAAAAAAATCACAATAGATGTATTTAATACAGTCCCTTTTGACCACTTAAGTTGGTCAGACATGTCAAAGAACTGCGATAATAATTTAATCAATGTTATTAAATGAATTAGTCATAGTTTGCACATTATTGGTATATATTAAATACTATATCTAAAAGGTCAATTATATATCTAATTTTTGTATTCACTGAATTTAATTTACCGTAATAAATATCTTTCTTTTTTTCCATACACTTATTAAAGCATGATTGACAAGAACAGTTGCTTAAGAGTGAAGAATAATAAAATTATTGGAATTTTCTGAAGTACATCGATGTATTAAATAAACAATTTGATTCGGAAAATTAATAAATTATTCTTGTGTAACTAGTGTAAATAAATTGAATAACAAATGCTTTAAGAATTTGTTTACTCTAAGGACATATTAAGCGAAACTTTTTCCCCACTTATAGAATTTACACAATGGTACTTAAAATTGATTCAGTAAATAAATTAATAATAACAATAATACCACTTCTAGCTATCTTTAGATATTATGTATACAGATATTTAAATATTATTATTTTCAAAGCTAGCCAAACTAAAATTTTAATTATTTAGGTCAACAAAATAAATTTTATTTATCAATTACAATGTGGATTATAATAACATTAAAATGAAATAAAAAAACAAACAAATATTCAGTTTTCCTTGCTAATATTTAATTATAATAGGTTGATAAACAGCGTCTTAGAAAATGATATTGGATACTTGAACTTGTATACATTCCACTTGGAGCGCTCCAGTCTGTACTACCATAAAGAGTATGCCTTAAATAATACTAAGAGGAAACCTAATACTTAGCAAAGGTATATAATAAGTTTACTCTAAAATAATAAGTGATCTATTTCAAAAGCATACTTTTCATATATAGTTCAAACCATAATGTATATTTTATTATTGTTAGAAAAACGTTAAATAATCAAGTATAAACTATTTCTTGATTTATTGTAGATAAATCAATATTATTTTAGTATGCACCTATCTATTTATGTAGATAGTGATATTTTATTTTTATTGTCGGTTAAATTTGACTGACTATTGTGATACATTCTCTGATTTTAGGTATTAAGGCGGTCTTATTTAGTTTATAAATTAAAATAGTCTCTATTACATTAAGTTAATTTAAGAATTATTAAATAAATCCATATTATTAAATCCACCTGAAAATGAAGAGACGAAGCGAAAGTTAAGCAGTGGACCTGCTCCCCCTGATGTCTGCGCACTCACTCACTAACATGCAGACAGGACTGATCCCCCCTCCCAACCAGGGCCACCCCCACCACTCTGTACCCGCCCCCTCCCTCTTCTCTGTAACCTCCAACTACTGTTTACATTACCCCCAACCCCGTCCTTTTTAATTGATAGATCTACGTCAAGGAGTTTCAGGTTACGAACCTTCGGATTGCACCAGTTGTTATTAGTAGTTTTATTTATTATTTTTTATTTCAAAAACGTCTAAGTCAATAGCGTTTATTTCTGATTGTATGGGTATTTTTAAGAGGGGTAAATGCAAGGCTGTTAAAAAAGTAAACAGTAGTAAGGTTATGCTGCTTATGTTAGGCTTATACTAATGTAAAACATAATATGACTAATAATAAATCATTTAGTAAAATTGAGAGATTTTAAATTAAGATCATCTTATAAAACAAGGAGCCAATGTTATAGAAATATATAAATGGCAAGAATTGTTAAGCAATGAATACCTAAATTTTGACAAGTGGGCGTGGCTTCAAAAAATCCCTGTTGTCAGCAGTGTGATTTACATGCAATTTAAAATTTAATGATGTTTAAGACTGTTTTTCTCAATTTAATTTAAATAAATGTATGTTTTGGAGAAATCTTAAGTAGCAGAATAAATATAATTAATAGAAATAAACAGTTATTTAAAAAATATGTTTTACAGTAATTTGAATCTACCAGAATGCTGATGCTATTGTAGCTTCTCTTCAAGCTTAATTATAAAATAAGCTATATAAAAAATTATAATAATTAATTATTCTTCTTAAAATTTCAATTTTCATCAAAATTAATTTGCAGTAGAAAACTGAAAACGAATAGGTTATTGCTTGGCATGGTTAACTTGTTTACAAAAGGTCTTCACGGGAGACACGAAAGTATCACCTCTACTTTCACCCTGTATGGCAAAATAATAATAATAAAAAAAGTATCATTTGCTAAACAATTCTTGAATAAAAGGCATCTGTCAATTTTCGATTAATGAATGGCTTCATTACGAAATTACTTCTTCAAAGTATTGCATTACTGTGAAACCTGGTAAATTACTTGTTAAGGCATACAGATCTTCAAGAAAAAAAACAACAGTTTTATCTCCAGAAGGGAGAAAATGTGAATTTTTCCCCCAAGTTTACAGGGAGGAAAGTTACTCATTGCACCCTGTCAGGTTGAACAGGGAGTCATGAGAGATCATGATTCCCTCCAGTGTTGCCCTGGATATAGCACAAGGTAAGTAAAGGAATAACAAAAATTGTCTCTCCACGTAAATCCAAACTGGTCTATTTAACAAAGCAGCTTTCAGCCTTCGTAAGACCATCATCAGTGATTAAGACCAAACAAGACGTCGAAACAAACAAGATCATGTCGATATAGGCTCATCTCTCAATTAATCAATTTCTTATTTATTTACTCTTATAACTCTTTTCTTCCTCAATCGGTAAGCCGTTTTATTATTTAGTTTGTTTTTAACTTTCATTGTTTCCCGCTTTATAATGATTTTATTTAGTTTTTACTTTTCCGACTGATTTTTGCGTATTTTATTTATTTTTGTATTTCGTTTTAGCTTGATATTTGCTTTTTTTTAATTATTGTTAACTTTTTTATTCTTTACGTGATTTTTTCTATTTTATTTTTTATTTATTTTATTTATTATTTTTTATTGCTATTTAAGTTTTATTGTTTTACTTAGTCATAAATTTCTTGTTTAGTCTTAGGCACTGATGATGGCCTTATGAAGGCTGAAATCTGCTTTGTTATATAAACCAGTTTGGATTTATTTGGAGAAACAATTTTTGTTATTCCTTTAAGGTGAACTCCATAGACGCTCCTATATATAGCAAGTGGTAAATAAACCATTTCATTTATTAACTTTTGTTTAATGTCTAAATCTATAATGTCATCTTCCCACATGCCATGTAACCTCCACAACGGTTGACATGGTGATATATCTGTAAAATATACAAACAAGGTTAAGGTGAAATCATAATTTCTTAATGTAGATCTACTAATCCATATGTAATATACATCAGTTGGCAATTCTATTTTATAGGAGAATGAGCTAGCCGCTCATTCACAGCGTATTTAATTTTAGTATTCAATTTCAAATAATTACTATCTATAATTAAATTTTAACGTGATTAAACTTATTTTGTGAATTGTGAACCTCGGGAGTAAAAATCAATTGTACCCGAGCAATAATTAACTCCCTTGGCTCCGCCTCGGGAGTTAACATTATGTTTCCCTCGGCTTCGCCTCAGGAACCAACTTCATCGCTCAGGGTACAATCTTTACCCCCTTGACCTTGGTGCGTAAATAATAATTAATTCATGTGGATTAATAAATAGAGATATGAAAATAAAAAATACTAATATAATGTTTTGTAATCTAACAGGGTGGGGTAGATTTTGTAAACAACCAAAACAAGAGTAAATATCATACACTTGTATTCATTAAACGGATGATTCCTGGTAATGGATGGTGCAAATTATGAATATAGTTTCTAAAACAGAAAAATTACGATTGCCTAAATGTCGCTTTTATTCGCACCAAGAAATTGCCACAATATAATTGAAGAATATTTGCAAAAATATCATCTCTAGTATCAATATTTTATGTTGATCTATAAGATATTTGGTCCTCATTTCCGATCAATAAAACTATATGACCGCATATAGTAAAGAACTCATATTCGCACATCTATGATTTGAATTGTTTTAAATTTTTATTTCGATTTAAGATTTAAAACATTTTATGAATTTTAATAAGAATAAACTCTGGAAAGGATAACCAACTCAGTACAAAACAAGCTTTTGTACAAAAACAAATACAAAATCTGACATTTATTTGACACATCATTATATGTATCACACTTGCATTTGTTAATGTAGATGGCATTGTTAATTTCCCCCTCCCCCTCCCTAAGCAAACGCTTGTACATCAGCTAGTACGCTAAATTTTAGGAAGCATTAACTTAATTAATTGTAATAATGACCAATTAAGATGGTATATATACTCCTAATGTTAAATAAATTCTATTTCAAATATTCCCTGATTAAATATTTTTACTAAATCTACAAAATATCTAGTAAGTAATAACTAGAGGTACAAAATAAAATTAAAACTAGTATTATATATTCGTGTAAGTTTGGATGGAAGAAAGCTAGGACGCAAGCAAAAGGGGGGAAAAAACGCTTAAAATGACAACAAACAACTTAATACAACTATTTTTGTAAGTGGGGGAAAATATCTGACCAAAATAAGTCATTAGAGTTGTTCCAAGTTTTTCATGACAATAAGAAATTAATGACAATGTCATTGAAAGGAAGCTATTTCATTTTCAGTTGTTTAGACAACCAACTAATAAAGTAATTAATGAAAATGTTTCAATTCAATGTAATGGAAGATGTATGAATCCTTGCTTGGTAAAAATAACTTTTTGTTAACTGAATTAAATGTACGTCTTTGTCAAAATACTAAGTCAAAACATCGCAAACCGAAAGCAGTTTCAGATTAGTCATGTCAACATTTCGAATGCCAATTTTTCTCTTAGGGAAAAAACATTTCTTGAAATGTTGAAAGTTCTAAAAATATTTTCTCTTTAAAGCGGTCATGACTAATTTAAACCCTACGCAATCTAAAAAGCCATAGTAAAATATGTTGACCAAATAAAATTATCTTGAGAACAACAACTACGATATTTCCTAAATAGGTTATGTTTGTCCCCCACCCCCCCACACACACACACACATATATATATATATATATATATATATATATATATATATATATATATATATATATATATATATATATATATATTTAATATATATATATATTTAAAGGTTATCATTTTCTTGATTAAATTAATATAAATACTTATTTTGCCATATTTTACTAAGCGGTTGGCGAGTATTATAGTGATTTTTAGAACACAGAATCAATTTATAATAAATTTATTAAAGAAATGTTTAATATTTATAATATGTGAAACGAAGTAAATCGGACATTTAGAATTAGGTGGGGCACATAGTGAAGATATAACCCTCACAATAGATAACATAATCATCATTTTTAAAAGGAAAAAAACAAAACAAAAAAAAAAACACAAGGTCTTCTCAAGTACCCAAAGTATGTATTTGTAATAAAACATTTTATGGTTTTGGCTACTTAACAGTAATATGGTATCGAAGTAAATGACCGAAGTTCAAATTTTGCCCGTTGATAAATAACATGTTATCTAAGATTGGAAACGTCTCAAACTCATTAATTATGGGACAAGTTTTTGTTTTCAGACCCTCTGAAAATGTTTCATTTTTCCAAAAAGCGGGACGCGTTAAAAAGCTTAAAATAATGGGATTGTCCGGGCAGTAGTAAGTATGGACACACTATTCCGAGCTTACTGAAGGTAACGGAAGCTATATGATAGTTCCGAGGAACGCAATGTTTTTATCCGATTTCAAAAATTGCAAGACAGAAATCCGTTTCAGTCACCAGGGAACAGTTTTTGTTCCGGGCCTGTCAGTCGGTTTGACGCTCAATTTTTACAAACCAACATATTTTAAAAAGTATTCGTCTGATTTTAATGAAATTTGGATGGTAGGTCATAATTAGCCCATTGTTAGTCCCATATAAATTTCAACCTTCTGCATCCATTTTTTTCTCTTCCACATACGCACAAGCACACATTTATTTACACCTATATCTTCAAAAGTACTCATCTGATTTTCAAGAAATTTGGATGGTTTGTCGAAAGTAGCCAGCAGATAGCCCCAGATTAATTTCAGCCGTCTGCTCTCGTTAAATTTTGCTAAAAGATACTTTAATTTATGTAAAAAATCAAAACAATTTTAACAGATATGAAAACAATAATAGGTTGTAAAAGCATAAAATAATTAATGTATATGAAAAGAACTCAAGGAAGCTATGTGCCACACTATTCGGCAGACTATTATTATTAAGGTATTAAAAGGATAATGTAAGCGATTACTTTTAAACAGTTACATTCGTAATCCCTTAGCACAACCTTAACACGAATTGACACTCGAACAAAATCTATTATTAACTGGAATATAATCAAAGGGCAGAAATAATTTAAAAAACAAAAACGGAGCATTTTAATTCCCTTAAGATTTAAGAATTGCCAATTCTAAATAATTTAAATAATATTTATTATTTTTAATAACCTATTTCTGTTTTGTATATTTAAGAGAAGTTCATTTCGAACAGTGAAAGATTTCGGTTTAGAATGAAAGTTTACTAAAGATATATATATATATATATATTTAAAAAAAAAAAACTATTTGAAGATTTTAAAAGTTGTTTGATGTGTAAAATGAATGACAGATGATAGACATAATGACGTGAAGCTTTTTATCGATTAAGTGACGCAATTCAGCAATGTTAAAAGAAAGTAAACATTTCACAGTTTGGTAAATAGTTCTGTATCGGTATGTTCTAAAGGAAAAACAACAACATAAATATCTCCAGAGAACCCATTCCAAGCCCCATATCCTCTGATATATAGTTTAACTATAAACAAAAGAAGTGTTCTAATTATAGAATGCAAGTCGTGTATAAGCAACTACCTCTCAAGCATAACAACAACTGGAACAAAGCTATAAATAAGTTCACTGAATACTGCGTATATTATAAAATAAAAGTTGTTACACCTGTCAATTCTCTTCTTGTTTCTATAGCTAATCAATAGGCCAATGCAATCAATTATAACTAATAATTTAATAATGCTATAACAATTCATTACTAATGCCTCAACGTGCTTTATTGATGTATTAAATAATCCTATCTTATAGGATAAGCCAAGTTACACAAATCGTTTGCAAATACACAATCATAATGATAATTCTCTTTAAGCACAAAAATAAAATATATAAACAACCATCTTATTTGTGGGATGAATTTACATGGCTCGTGAATATGTATGTTTAGCCAATTAAAGAAAAAATAAAATAAATAAATTAATAGTTGAAACTGATTCAGAATCCTGTATCGTTTTCATCTTTTACTCTAATATTGCCTTACTACACCTATTATTATAATAGGGTTGGGATTAAAATCCTGAATACTTGAAGAAACCGATTTACGAGTGCTTGAATTGCTAACTCTTTCAAGGGTGCAGGTTATGGGTATAGATAAACCCGCCTAGCGGCGCTGTATTTCATTCCTATAGTATTATCCTGTTTGACGACGTTAGTCCAATTAATAATTATTGTTAATACGAGAACTAAAACAGTTCTCTAAGAAAAACTTATAAGTATCGACTAATAATCGAAAAACCTACGATTTCCAAAATTTATTAGTTTAATGAGCTAGAACCGCATTCTTAAGTCTCTAACTAATTTGTATACTTTTTTTATTTATCCCAAAAACCCCGAAATTATGAGAATTCAACTTTGAACACACATTCTTGCTTATTTAGTAATTAGAAACAAAAATTAGAATTATTTTTGGTTAAATTTATTGTAATAATAAAAGCAATAATATAGTTTCTTTTATGTTTCTAAATATGGATTAAAAATTTGCCAAGGGCATTATGTATGAATTAGCATTATATATACGAGTTCGAACTACTTCTAATTTAATTTTTTTGGGAGATTTTATTTAATTTTAGTTTATTTTTCTTATGTAAAGTTAGAAACAGAAAATAATTTAATATTAGAATACATAATAAAATATGCATAACATAACAATTTGTTTTCTTTATCTCTGACCAAAATAGAATTTGTCTTCATAAGTCTGTTAAGCTTACATTATTCGGTATCAACTATGTAATTAGATATACATGGTATACAACTTACACAAGAAGCGCTAGAATTTGCTGGTCTGTGGGGCGAAGTATAAGCTGCACAGGTCACCCCAGGAGATAAGAATTGTTGTTGTTCTGGTTGATTGATTCCTCGGTCCAGATGCAATGTTTAGTAGTTAGACACTGATAAGGTTGTGTTGTATTGAAGACTCGTAGCCTCCCACCAGATAGGGTGGGTCCCTCCGTCTAATCTTAGCCTCCAAGGTCCGTTTCTTTGCCAACATACACCCTCCTTTCTCAAATCTTGACACTTCGCACTTTTATTTATTATTTCTGACTATTTTATTTATTTTTTTACAAAACTATATTTATTAAATTCTTAACTTAATTATAATTTATATTTAATCTTATCTATAATACGAAGAAATAAATCACTCAAGTAATTTTTAGCGTTGAAGAATTTTATTAAGTAAATTAAAAATGAAATTTTTTCTTGACATATATATTTCTATTGCAAATAGTAGAGTAGATCAATTCAACAGAAAATTAAACAAACGGTTTCAGTACAAAGTGTGACGATAAAATACAGTAATTAGGAAAAATATAATAATAATAATAAATAGGAGTATATTTATACATGTATTTTAAATTAGGAGGAACCCAATAGATTTGTTTTTGGCGTATCATGTAATATTCTTACGCTCGAGTTTATTAATAAATCTTTCGTATAAAAAGATTAAGTCGCACGAGCAAAATCATTATACAATTTTTGTTCAGAATCACCAGTTAAATTTTAGACTTGGATTGCACCTATTCATGTTCCTAATTCGTTATATTCCCAAATCTCAGTGAACAATTTTTTCTTTGTCAAAGCGTATACTTCAAAATCATCAGATTTTTTTTCCAAATATTCGTATTGTTTACTGATACAAAGGAAGTGAGCTTCCTTAATTTAGATTCTGCATAATACTGCCCAACAATAAAGCGGATGTGCCTATAATATTACCATTAATACCATCAAACCTTTTCCTAAACCTAAGCATTTACTGTTACTTCAACCAGATATCGATAAACTAAAATCCATGGTGCCTTAATAAATGGTATTCTAAATGTGAATAAGGATTATAAATATGGTAAACCCCTTATCCTTTTACATGGTGATTGATGTCATTGAAACTTAAAAGAGGGGGTAATTGAAGTTGTCATTATAAGCAAATAACTTATCTAATTATAATTCATAATAACTTTTTTATTATTGATTTATTCTTAAAGAAACCATTTATCTTAACCTCATATTTGATGTCAGTACTTTTAAGTATTTAAATTTTATAAGTTATAATTTTACTTTTAATTTTATAGCTAAATTCCATTTCTTGACTTCACGACGCGGTGAAATCATAATTTTAATTCGAGGTGTTCAGGTTCCTATACTGAATAAGTATTTAAAATAACTGATATAATAACTTGACAACTTGTTAAACTTCCTTTTATTCACTCATATAAGTGAGCAAATAAAAAAATAGTCTGCCAATTAGTGTAGCACATAGCTTTCTCACGTGCTATTGGCATACTTTAAAGATGTTGCGTGTTTTTACAAGCCATCATTGTCTAATTTGTTTAATTGTCTCCCTCCCTATCTGTCTAACTTGTTTTGATTTTTTTACATCAATATAATGTTGGTAAGACAGACAGAAAGACCTAAAATTTTTCCTGATGCCTGAAACGGATTTCTGTGATAGTTATTTAGAACGATCACATGGCCCTCTTAACTTCGGTAAGCTCGGGAGCAAAATTAAATAAATTAGAAAATATTGAAAAGTAAAACCATAACATAATTTTAGGTACGTTTTAGAACTTGAGGAAGCTGTGTACCACACTTATTGAGACTATATTTATTAACAAATTCTATATTTAAAAGTACTCCAATTTTGCCTAAATTAATCGTGATGGTTTGTTTAAAGTGGCCTCCAAATTAATAGACCCATATTAATTTTGACCGTCTGCGCACATTTAATATTGTATTAGAAAAAGTGTGACCCCACTTGGAATAGGTACAGATCCAAATCCCATTTGACCATCTGTCCAATAATTAAAGTGGATAAATTAAAAAATAGTCTACCTTTTAGTGTGCCTCATACCACACAAATTGTTATTTATCAATGCTAAGCTCTAGTTTTCGGACCTTGGTAATCACAATGCTTTTTATTTATCCGAGCTCTCTAGTAAGCTCGGATTAATAAAAGCATTGTGATTACTCTGAAAATTAAAATTGTCTTATGCCTCCGATTAAAAAAATCCCTGAATTAACGTTTATTGGGTGTCTGTCTCCCAAATGTCTTCCTCTTGCGCACAAATGTTTCAATTAACACCTATATCTTTAAAAGAACTTAATTGATGTTAAATAAATTTGGATGTTATGACAAACGTAGCCCACAGATAGACCCATATTAATTTCATTTTTAGGGATTCGTAATACTTCTCGAAATCCTTAGGCCGAGGGTGATGTGTCCGTCTGTCAGTCGCTCATTGGTTCATAGCGCGCGAACCGTTTAAGCTAAAGTGTTAAAATTTAAAAAACTGGCCCCACATTTTAACATAACCTTAGGAAAAATATACAGAAGTTAAAAATTAAATATGCGCATGCGCATTTCGCAAAAATGTGGTAAACTCTTAAATTTATAAATACATTTTTTTTTTTTTTTTATCATTTTCGGGTGGGATATCAAATGAAAGCTGCTGAATAAGTGGGTTACAAATATGTATATGCTTTTTTTAAATTTTGTATTCTTTATTGGTTTTATGAGTTTAAATATACCCTAAAAAATCTCCCTCCCCCTCCCCCCCCCCCACCCCCCAATCGCTATATTACGACTGGTCCAAAAATTTTGAAATTACTCATGCTAATACCTTATTGTGGGGGGATGAAAATTGTCAGAATTTTTTTTTTCTTTTTGTTAGTACCGATAAAAAAAATAGTAACCCCCCGGGGAATCGAACCTGGGACATCTACTCTACTCTCCTTACTCTACACAATTTTTTGTTTCTTTGGGGCCATCCATTTAATTATTTGTATACATTTTTTTTTTTTTTTTTTATTTCACATAGAATATGAATAATGAAAAATTATTTCATATAAGAATATGTAAAAAATCTCCCTCCCCCTCCCCCCCCCCCCACCGCTATATTACGACTGGTCCAAAAATTTTGAAATTACTCATGCTAATACCTTATTGTGGGGGGATGAAAATTGTCAGAATTTTTTTTTTTTCTTTTTGTTAGTACCGATAAAAAAAATAGTAACCCCCCGGGGAATCGAACCTGGGACATCTACTCTACTCTCCTTACTCTACACAATTTTTTGTTTCTTTGGGGCCATCCATTTAATTATTTGTATACATTTTTTTTTTTTTTTTATTTCACATAGAATATGAATAATGAAAAATTATTTCATATACGAATATGTCGGCGAGATGGGGAAATACAAAAAAAAAAAAATTCAGCATAATAGCGTATATGGCTAATAATCTACGAAACCCTAAAAGGTTCTTGGATGCAAGTATTTCCCAGTGATTTTCTTTTTAACTTCGTTTGCACTCTTTGAATGTTGTTAATATACTATTATCCATGTAAAAGCAAACATTTTTGACATATATGAGAGAAGGGATTGCCAAAATCAAATAAATTAAGCAATGACTGTTTATATTACCCACCATTACAAAACTCATCATAATTATTACAAGGTATTCTTAAACTCTAAGTTTAATTTTCAATAATGGTTTGGAAAAGCATAACATCATTACTACGCGATATCACGCAAGGAAGCTATGTGCCACAATAGTTTAAATCTGTCAAAATGGTTTTGATTTTTTTACATGAATATCAGTACCAAATTAGCAAAATTTACTAGCGCAAATCATATGGTTGAAAGTATTATGAGACCATCCAAGGTGTGCATTGACAAACTATCCAAATTTCTTAAAAATCAGATGAGTATTTTTAAAGATATTTAGGTGTTACTAAAAAAGACGATGTACGTATGTGAAAGAGATACCAATCTGAGGCAGATACAAACCCAAATTTCATTAAAATCGGACGAGTAGTTTTTAAGATGTGCAGGTTCGCAAAAATGTTCCCATAACCATATATTTCTCCGACGTGGTACATCGAGTTTGTGACTGGCTTTAAGATATCCTGTCGAATGGAGAAAAGAACTGCATAGGTACTTATACTGTTTTTTTGAAACGTAGTACATAACACGTAGTCCTTAGATGTCTAGGGGTTTTCGTCAGTCTGGGTAATTGTTTGTAGAGGTGCGATGCAATCGTCCGATTGCCCATGTGGTTCTGCTTCAGTGTTCCTTCGCGCAGTCGGTTAGTGTTCGTTGTTTGAAGTCGGGAACCACACCCTTGAAGATTTTTCCGGTTGTCGAAGGGAATGTTGGACTATAAACCCTTCAAGGCACGGATTTTACCAAAACCCCAAGAAATTCTTTACTAGACAAAGCACTAGTAGTAGCAAGGGGGTGAGGAAGCCTATAGCAACTATAGAACATATTTGGGTTCTTTTTGTCAATCCCTGAAACTCACACTCCCCCTCAAATCTCCTATTTTGGATCATAAAGAAGAATAGGATGTCTTGCCATTTTAATGTAACTAGGTGTGCAATGCAGTTGTCTGCTTGCAATAATGAGCTGAGCGTGCATTTTAATCTTAAACAATAAACATTTTTATTTACAAACAGTTGAAATTGGATCAAAAATAGTACTATTTCTAATTATTAATTAAAAATTATGTTTTTCCTGTTTTTCTATTTTACCCCCTCATAAATGAAAATATGACAAAAGTGAACATAACAACAATAACTGTAATCTTAAAGAGCTTTCAACGACATGCATTATGAAGGGCATATTGCGCCCCGTACCCCGTACCCCTGTGTACCAATGTGGACCATTTCAGATTTATACCTTCCTGTGGTTGGTCACTATGACCGTGCCGAATTTTGTGTGGATCGTTTCAGCCGTTCAGGAGGAGTATGTGTCCAACTAAATGCAAAGTGTGGTATAAAAGCTTCGCTTCGCTCAGCTCAATAAGCTTCTCTTCATTATTTTTCCCGCTCCAATCATGTGAAAGCATAGTCATCTATATCATCCTTCGCATATACTCCCATGAAATGGTAAACTGTCTCCTCTTCTTCACCGTACACTACATCTTCGATTTTTGTTGTGGAAGTTGAAAATGTCCAGTTAAGAGTCAAACCATATTTCTCAGGTTGAGCCATCTAGTTTTCTTTTATCTAGGTTGGGACCAGTGCGTTGTCTAATTATATTCTGTGGTGCAACAGCTTGTGACGGCTGATATAGAGAGTATTTTTTTTTTCCAAAAAAACTCGAATAATAGGGATACAGAATAATAGTCAATACCATTATTTAGATATAAATTATTACTCAGTTTTAAGAATTATCTTTTATCATTTATAAAATCGAGTTGTGTCCCGATGACTCACCTCGAAATGATTTGTTATTGCTAAGCTAATGCAACCAAATTTATTCCAATAAAAATATATTTTTGATTTGATTTGTTGGTCTTCAAATAGGCATAATAACTTATCTAATTTAATTTACTTATTTTTATTATCTGTTATTTAACTTGCAATGTTTGTATGTTCTAATCTTGCAACTGAATTTTAAAGCATATCCTCAACCGAATGAATTGAAATGTTGCATACACGTTTTATTTGGCATTGCATGGTTAGCTAAGTGACGTCATTCTAAATCCAATATGGCGTGCAGCCCAAGATGGTGGACTAGTTATTTTTTAAGCACGCCCATGATTTGGGTATCAAATGAAAAGAGTTTGCTGAGAAGAATACGAATAAAAGCTTGTTTTTTAAATATTTTTATAAAATCAACTTATTTTATAACCAACTTATTAGCTTTTATTTAACTTGTAATGTTTGTATGTTCGGGTCAAATCTTGCAATTGAATTTGAAGCAGTTAGTCTTAACCGATTAAATTGAAATTTTGCATACACGATTAGTTTGAGTGACAATGCATAGTTGCTAAATGACGTCATTCTAAACCCAATGTGGCGGACAGCTCAGAGATGGCGGACTAGTTATTTTTTAAGCACGCCCATGATATGGGTATAAAATGAAAGGGTTTGCTGTAAAGAATAGGAGTAAAAGCTTTTATTTAAAAAATATATATATGTATAATTAACTTATTCTAACTATAATTAATATACACAAGAAATAGTGAATCATGTCTCATTAACAAAATATTTTTATCCAATGTCGCTACACAATTAATTTAGGATATATGTTTTAAAATAAATAATTTTTAATAAGTATTAACATGTATATTTTTGTATATAGTCTAGACACCCAGAGAGAACACTGCAGTAGTTTGCAATTTAACTTTAATAAAAATGAATTGTGAAATACATCGATTATTGGATCTAGTTCAGTCTAGCTTAGTATTCTAAATCTATCACTTAATAACTTCAAAGAATAACTCTAAAAGATAGAGCCAAAATATAATGACAACATCGTAAGAATAATCCTTGTTAGACATGTGTATCTGGTACAATTACAATCATTAAATACCTACCTACACAGTCAACACTCACTATTATACAATCATTTTTGTCCGTTACATAATAATTAAGCAAAAACAAAAATAATTATTAAATGTTAGATGAATGTTTGTCGTCTTACAATGCCTTGCTTAAATCTTTGTATAAATTGTCAGCTGTCACTTCATTATCAAGATGAAACTCATTCTCTAAATAGCCACCTTAAAATAGCTGAAGGATTTAAAGCTGTGTTTCGTAACTGGTTAAACATCACCCTTGTCGAACATAATGTAATTATTAACATTTGTTTTTAAATTTTGTAGAGGAGACGCTGACAGTTCATTATGAATTTAGAGGGAATTCCTTATCACACGTAAAACGTAACGAGTTAGTACAATAGCACTTTTCTTTTTTATATATTCTAAAAATTTGGAGTTTATAAATCGGTTAAGTGTAAAATGAAATTCTGATTAGTTCTGCTACTTGTTAATTTTAGTTTAAAACTGAAAAGTCTCATCAATGATGTAATAAATTATAAACTAAAACAAAGTTAATCCCTAAATTCTCCTCCTCACCCCTCAACATGAACTCATTGTTTCAGGTTTGCAGGTTACACCAGGTATGGTAGTCTCCTGTCTCCTGCTTTTTCATGACCAGTCCTTTCTCATAGCCCTTTCCATCTTTGTTGAGAACAAAAGCGCATCCTCTTCACCATATTCTCCGTATATACTTCTTGTTATGGCTTTCTGAATAACTTTAGCCATTTTCAAATGATTTTGTTTTTATTATTAGAATTTGCCTAAGATATTTAAGAAAACTTATAATACCATACGCAGTATTTGTGTGGTCGTTAAAGCGTTGAAAAACAAAAAAAGGTTTATACTTTCGTAATTGATAGAATTGACAATTTTTCGCCTCTCCTAGGCATAGACGTGCCTGAAAACATCATTAAACATTTATATAAGTTTTATAAGTTATGCAATGACGAAAGTATAAACCTATATATATTTTTTTTACAAGCTTTCAAAGGCCCACACTAATACTACGAATCATCTATAAAAGGGGACAAATTTAAGAGACTACATATAATATTATAACTAAGCATTATATTAATAGACATTTCATCCTCTTATTACTGTAATTTTAGATCTAGTTTTATTGAGATTGTTGTTATACCTACAAAAATCGGTCCGAGACAACTCAGACTAACTTTCTCGTATACAAGTTCCTAATTACTTAGCCCAGAATTTTCCATTTATTAATTTTCGGGATTTCGTAAGTACTTTTAATTATTATTAAACATTTCATTCAAAATTTATTTTAAAAATTCTCCTCGACGGAAAATCGAACTTGCCTCTCTCCATCCCCGTTTAAAACTTTTCTCAGGGACTAATTTTTTTTTGGAAGACGGTTTATTATTATTATGTCGTAATTAAATAGACTTCATTTTAGAATTTTTTAATCAAAAAAGTCGGATCCGTTTTTTAAAAAATAATTTATCCAAAAGTTTTTGGGAGGTAGGCGCCCCCAAATTTGGAGCTAAAATTAATTTCTCGCCTCGTATAGTATGATTTTTCTGAACATGTAAGCCGAATTTCGTCAAAATAGGTCCAGCATGTTAGGATCCACGCGTCTGCACAGACGACAGAGGACAGACGACAGACAGATGACAGACGACAGACATGAAAGACGACAGACGATAGATTTTTTTTGACTCAGGGGACCTCAAAACGTGTAAATGCATAAAAATGTCAAAATCGATTTTTCGCGCCATCACAACACTTGTAATATGAGAAAGTAAAAAGTTAAAAGCAAGTTCGATAATGCATTATATTTTATACTGATTAATTTTGGTTTATTATTATCTTTTGACTATTTATATTAATAGATATAACATACGGATTTTAGATTTTTACATATTTTATTCATATATGAAATATGTTCGGTTTTTATAAATAATTTTAATTTTTATATCCGTGGCACGATATCACTGCTTTATCCCCGAATTTTTGTCTCAAATAAAATACAAGGTGAAAATAAACAAGTTAGCGCAGGCTGGCCTTGCTCCAAGTAGCTGGTTACTAAAGATTCACCCGTGATATTTAGGTCACTAGACTAACAAGATCATCTTAAAAATGTTGACCGCTTCTTGTACCTTTACCCTTGTCCCACCAAATAAAATTTGATATTTTAATTACCTAATTAAACTATTAAAGTCAATTAAAGTTAAAGTCAAACTCATAATATATTTTGTTGTGTGAATAATTAATTTGTTCTTATCTTACAAAGTTTCACTTACAAACTGAGATAAGTTGCAGTTTTTGCAATCTGGAATTACTTAAGCCCTTTCTGGAGAGACAATATTTTATTTCCTTCCAGGCTTGCTACATGCACTAGAGACCCAAACATGTTAAAGACCTTGGAAGAAAATAGAAAAGCTCTAGGGCTGAGAATCAACAAGGGGAAAATAGCACGAATATCCAATAAACAATTCACCATTAGGTGATGGACGCTGAGTGTAGATTTCGGGCAATACAATTTTGAGTGAATATAATTGACCGAGCGAAGCAAGGTCTATGTTTTACTGGACTATGTTTACTGGATCTTTTTGCATTTCGTTTTAAAATGCTTGTTACGCGCTTACGACCAAACGCTTTGTTCGATTCTCTTCAAATTTGGCATGGATGTTCTTTAAAGTGATAAAAAATAACGTATGAGTTTTATATTTAATGTATTTAATTTTTACATTTTTTATTAAAAAAAATTGTTTATCTTGAAATTTGGCATGAATATTTTGTCAAGTCTGGAAAATAAATATCTATAGTTGTTTTTTATATATTTTTTTGTTATTAATTAAAAAAAAAAGTTCAGACTTTTTTTTAAAAAAAAAAAAGGTTTTTATTTTTTTAAATTTGGAATAGATGTTCCTTTATGACATAATTATCGATTTATATGGTGTATTTGCTTAACAACTGTTTAGAATTACCATAAAAATAACCTTCCTAAAATGAAAAATGAAAAATGGTGGGGGTGGGGGGAATACTAAAAAAAGGTACAATCAAGTTGTGGTTTTGCCCAATTTTTTTTAGTATTACCCCCATTTTTCTTGACCCTCCCCCTTCCTTTGGTCACATATATTGTAATTCTCTAGAATAATTTCAGAAAAAAGTCACAAAACATTTGTTATACCACTGAAAAAGTAATAGAAATACTAAGACTCAATATGAGGAAAAATCTATTTATTTTTCATTTTTCTGAAAGAAGTAAGGTCAAAAGATTTTATTAACTTTTGATTCGTGTTCTTCATAGTTTAAAGATATTCAAACGCTCATTTTTTTTTTTTTTTTTTTTTTTTTTTTTTTTTTTTTTTTTTTTTTTTTTTTGGGGGCGAAAAATTGGGTCAAAAAACTCCCAAAAACACAATTTTTCCGAACGTTAGGCTCATTTTCTGGAAAACTGGATGTATAGGAGAAATTTTGATTTCAGATTCGGATTCATCAACCTCGAAAACATAAAGTTCAGATAAAAGTTTCTTGGGGCCCGAAAGTTCGTTAAATTTTGCTGAACAGTGTAATTTGAAAGCTTAATGGTGAAGACATAGTGAGATTTTAGAAGATGATTGGGGGGGGGGGGGGTCTCATGAAACGGATTAATGTGTAGAGGAAAGCTGCTGTGAGAAAGAAGAAAACAGAGAAACAGACCAAGAGAAAGTTGGATTCAGGATATAGAAGAGAACTTGATAATTTTGTGGCCGATAAAGAAAGTAAGCAAGTAATCGACAATAGTAATCGACAGGTAGTATGTAATAGCAGGAGTGTACAAAGTTCAGCTTCTTTTTATATTTTAACAAATAGAAGTATCTTGAAAGTGGACTAGAAAGAGAAACATATAAGCCAATGATGACGCAGATAACACATATAACAGGCTTCTAGAGATATAAATAGAAATAAATGCAAATTCAACCAACTGGAACAAATATCTATTATAGATTGGTTTGTATCGGTACTTTTATTAAAACGCCTAAATTTTTGGCATCGAATCAAAACGAGGTTAAAATAATGATTGAAACTCAAAATAGTAAATATTTTAAGAAAAAGACTAGGAGCTAAATCTAATAGAAATTCCATATCAAAACATGGCTCAATTTTCTATAGAGATATTCCCCCACCATAGAGATTTTCTATATATATATTTCTTAGCTCCATATTATTATGGATGTACCTTTTTATTTAACATTTTCTTTTCACAATTTAATTCTTAAAATTACATTAAGTTAAAATTCTTTTACTCAATTAAAAAAAAATAAAATATATAAATAAGGATATAAACTACTTCTTACAACATAAAAAATATTTATTTCCAGAATAATTTAAAAATCACATCGTACATTTACGAGTATATACTGCGTCGAAGAGATTTATAAATAAAATAAACGTCTAAACAAGAAATACAAAAATAAAATATTTAGTCGTTTTCATCATTTGTCATGCGTTTAGCTCTTGACTGTCCAGAAAGTACGAACTAAAATAATCAGAACAAAAGATATTATTATAAGCACTGCTGATTGTTGATCTGTATTTCGATCGATTCAATTGCCAGTAAAATAGCTTTACCAATGTTTCTATTTTGTTTAAAATATTTGATAAAAGTTAGATTTAGGTCGTATGTTGTGATTCCTTTAGAACATTTAGCCGTCTTTTCTATCTAACAGAGCACTCTAAATGTATTAATAGAAAACTAAAACACTGAACGTTCATAAATCAAGCTTTTTTACTTTTTACCTCTCCTTTCGCAAGATTTTTCGCCTAAATTCCCACTTTTTTTTATTCATGTAGTCATTTTGAAAAGGGAAAAACTTTTAAAAACTACTGCAAGCAGAAATAAAAACTATTACTTTCTAATTTTACTCTAAGACGTCATCATTTATAAATGAATACACGGAGTCTGACATTCTCACATTTTCAATGTTAAAACTAATGAGGCGTCAGGTTAAAGATTTTTTTTCACCCCTAAGTATAATTATTAATTATTATTTATATGAAATATTGTTAGAGCTACATATATATATATATATATATGTATATATATATATATATATATATATATATATATATATATATATATATATATATATATATATATATATATATATATATATATATATATATATATATATATACTCGTTTTTATATAAATAAATATATTGCTTAACATAAAAACACCGAATATAATAATAATACATTTATTTAAAACAAAAAGATATATACAAAGGGTTGTCACTATAAATTATCCACTTTCTTAAAAAATTGAAAGATAATATAAAATAATACATAACATTAAACTTAAATGAGATCAAATTAAAGGCGTTCTTCTACATTCTACATAATATAAGAAAGGAATAAGAAATCAACTGGGCAATATAAATTATAACAAAATCATAATATGACTAACATAAGCTATGAAATAAATTAACAAATACTTGAAGGGATACTAAAAGTAATTCACATATTATACATGCACACACATACATTCATACATATACACATGCACATACCCAAAAAAAATATGTATGTGTAAAAAATATGTATATGTATGTGTATGTATGTGTGTGTGTATGTCCAATTGAAATGACTATTTTGCAAGTTAAGGTTACTGGTTCAAAATAAATGACCTTATTTTAGAATGTTGGTTATAAAAAAAATATTTTCTTAAAATTATCATTATTCATATTTTTCCTAAAATCGATGCTATGTTTGTTTCATCTCTCCATTCAGACGATAAAAAATCGCTAGGAAGGAATGCATCTCTCTGTGCTTTGTATATAGGACATGTTAAAAATATGAGACAGGGTCTCCAATTCCATCATGTTACAAATATAGTGCATATTTCATTTGTTTTGATTCTATACAAAATGCCTCTGAGGGTTATTTTAATACTATCTAGCCCACACGTGCGTAGTTGTGCTAATAATTTATGATTATTAAATGAAAGTTTGGTATTTAAGTAGCAATTTTGATCTTGGTGATTAAAGGTATTCAGTATTTTATAAAGACTACTGTAGGAAGAGTTGTTGATTCTGTCCAAGTCCGTCTGTTTGAGTTGTTGAGAGTATGTCTGTATTACATTCTTAACGTTACTATTACTAATGGTCGAGTCAAGGGATGGTCTCTACATATTGTGCGTCAATTGCTTTTAGAATCTGTTTTACTTGCCTAATCCAATTGTATTTTACCACGTTTCCAGGCACAGAATCCAAAAACAAAAGACGTTCATACTAATTTCTAAAATATTTTCGTCATTAAGAGTGTGTACGTGGTTTATGTATTTAAGTGTCTGTCTAAGTATAGTGGCTAAGTGTTGCCAATGAAATTCTTTGTCTAACTATATAGTTTGGTAAAAACACCTTATATATAACCTAAGTCAACACATTAGGGCATTAGGACAGAGAGGTAAAATATTTTATCTACGATTGATAAGAAATATAAACATTATATCTCTGTTTAGATGCGTTGAAAGTAATTGTTTACGTACATGTATTTATCGGGCATGAGCGTCTCATAGTTCTGAAGAATTCCTCTTCTTTACCACACTAGTGCGGTAAAGAAGAGGAATTCTTCAGCTTTACGCACGATTAGCTAGTTTGTTTACATTTAACAAAACTAATTTGCTGTTCTTTTATTAAAGTAGTTGTTTATATCGAGTTTTTAGTGAAAAACAATAAGTGAATTAAGTGACTTTGACGAAAATAATGTGGAGAATAATACTCCTCCAGAAATAATTAATACAACTCAAGAATTAATGCCATCTTTATCAAGAGAGAGATACGAACTTACATACAGCAAGTTTATTTTTTTCTGTATTTATTATTAAATCTAACAATCGTAGATAAAGTGCGGTACGCAACTCGAGCGAAAACGGCATTTTTGCATTGCTCGTGTGGTTTTACAACCCTCGCTGTCGCTCGGGTGCAAACTCCACACTCGCATGCAAAATGTTACTTTCCGCACTCGACGCGTAATGTACTATTATCCATTTCCTCAATGGGATAATTAATGTAAGTATAAAATTGGTAGTTACAACTGAGATTTTATGGAATTAGCATCGAAAAATTTAGTAATTCAAACCTATTATATTTTTTAAACCAATAGTATTACATTTTTTGATAACATGCTGATAAATTTTGTTAATTTAATGGCATAGAGTATGAGAGATCTCTATGTCTGGTCAAACGAATTCGTCCGGGGCATTGATAAAATGAACATGTGCATCAAATTTTACGAAAATCTGTTAACATTTACTCAATTTATCGTCACACGTTTCTATCACACACAAAGACACGGTGCATATTTCGTTGAATGTAGAAAGCTCGCTATGCTCGCTACAATTACAAATAAGTTACATCTATTACAAATCTGCATACCACAGATGTATTTTTACTTCACATTCATACATTAAATTACTCATACCTGAACAAGAATCTGGTTATAAAATTTAATTTAACATGTTTATAGATCAGACATTTTTTTGTTTTATGTAAAACAATAGCTATTACAGATCAAATTCTTAGAAATATATTGATTGTTATTTTATTTATTTATTTTCCTAAACAGTTCTTACGTTTCATCACTTTTATTGTCACATTTTACAAATATTTTTATGGTCACTTAATTATGTTTTTTGTTTGTAACCTTGCGTTTTCGGTAATGTGACTTCTTATAACAAAATTTGATAGTAAATAACAATTCACTAATCATTTCATTTATATGAATAACATTATTGAACAATTAGGTAATTCGGGCTGATTTTAAGTATTTTGTTTTAAAATCGGCTACTACTCTCTATATTTTTTCTTTTTTGTATTAAGACTGCTTAAAAGCAACCACATAAGGAAATTCTATTAATAATACTCTGGCTGTATGCCACAATAAAAATAAAATTGCAGCTTTTAAATACAGTTATAAGACACAAGACACCTAACTATTAACCCTGAGAATAAATTCACTGTCTTTGTCATGATGTGAGACTAAAATAAATGCAGTAAGAACGTTCAATCCTCATTATGGCACAATACTGTCATTGATTTTTGTTGTAATAGCTTTTATTCCCAAAAATCATTGTTATATATGAAGGAGGTGTGTTTATTAAATTAAATTTTGTAATTGCAATTTAAACTCTAACATATTTTAAAATGTTATCCCAATTTAATTTATGTTGAAAGAAAATATAATGAATATTGAATTACCTTAATCGAAATGTAATTCTATTGATAACTATTTAAAAAGTTATATAATATAGATTTTATTTAAACTATAAATATGAAATTAAACACCTTATGAACCTCCGGTCCTAATGTTTGGTGATTAATTTAAATTTTATGGTTTGATGTAGTGTTTTATTTATACACACATTTACCTAAGACCTAAGAGACACTTCTTTAGATTGAAACTCCTCTTAACAATCTAAAGAAGGTGTACGGAATGTTCTTCTTCAGACTGTTACTCCCCTTATAAAAAAGTGTGATATTCCTTTGTCCCAAATTAACATTGGACTAAACATTAAACATCCCTTTGTCTTAATAGTTATTTTGTCAGTCATTTTCATTAAAAAAAAAAACATAGGGAAGTAACAATCTAAAGAAATACCACTTAAGATTTTAAATAAATCAAGAACTAGTCTGAACATAGCCTTAAAGTTGCAACAGGGCTAAGAATTTGTATAAATTTTGACTATTTTGTAAAATTTTAAAAATGTATCTATAAAAATTATTATAATTCTTCAAAAAATCATTAATATGAAATATGAAACATATATTTTCACTTTCTGTATATACATATTAAATTAATAATACTATATTAAAAATATACAATAATAAATATTATGTAATAATAAATGCCTGAGCCGTCTTTTTTCTTTCTCTATTTCTTGGCAATGAAGCATTAAGCTGAAAAAAACTTCAGATAAATCAAGTTTTCCATGTTCTAAACAATACTACCTTAGAATTTTGAAGGTTCCAAGACAAATACTACTGGTTGCAATACTTTACGAGAAAGTATATTCATATTTTATTCTTATGAAGTAGTGGTTCCCTATTAATATTGATGCTCCTATGTGGGGGGTCGCAAAGGGGTATAAAAGAAAATGTTGAAGAAGCTTAATTAAGTGGCTATATTTCGTCCCTGGAGGGATCATTAGGCCTCAAGGTATTTCAGCATTATTATATAGTTACAAATCTACAGTCAGTCAACTTGTACACATATTTTATTATTATATAACATTGATACTAAGAACTAAGTTTATTTTCATAAAATAGAGAAATAATTATTTGTATAACCAGACATCTTGGTCAGCATGACAGCATGCATTAGCAGCAATAGCATGTCATGATGCTGAAGCTGTGTACATTTGGCAGAGGGACTACATGCTTTCATCATCTATGATCGGTAATGTTCAGTTACTAGCCTTTTCTTAGTTGGTATACAATTTGTATGCCAATAATGCAGTAGGTAATAATTAATTAATTGTAATAATTCCGAATATTGTTTCCCTGTAGTCTAATGAATCAGCGAAGAAGACATTCATTTCGTTGAACCAAATTAATTGTGCCTTATTAATCTAGGAAGCCCCGTACGTGTTGAATTATTCACTTTCTTTAACTCTTGGTGATATGTGCTTTTTAAATTTGTTAGACATTTTACATTCAAACTGACATCATTCATATAGTTCTGTCGTCCTCCCGAGACATGTTTTCCCAAAATTAACAAAAACTCAAAGAAACGAAAGGACACAACTGACTGACACTTGCTGGTTACTAGCATACTTACCCGCTGTTCACACACGCTTTATCTGTACCCCAACCTCTCGATTCATGCCACTGGTAAGACGAAAATCAAACCCCTTGCGATAAACTCGCATGCTTTTTGTTGTATCATCTAGGAGTTACTGGCATGCTTGTGCACGAGTTAGTGCATGTGTGGTTTCGCAGTGTAGTTAACCTTGCATCAATAAATTCAGGCTGTATTGACATTCCATAGGTTTCCAAGACATTTAAATAATACAGGAGGATAATATATCTCTTTCTTTGTTTGTTGACATTAAGTTGTAATCTGTTTAACAAAATTATAATCAAATCCTTACATTTTGAACGGTTTGAGATTATTTTTCCCCCCAAATAGGTGGCAAAATACCACCAATTGTTTGCCACCTATTTGGGGGGAAAAATTAATCACAAAACGTTTAACCAACATTTTAAATCAACAAACGTTTGGCCTGGGGGCAAAAAGCATGGTTGCCTCTAGTGCGCTATAAGCATAAAAACAAACTTCCCTTTCCATGGTGCGTTTCCTTAAATTTCTTTAATCTATAACAAACCATTTTTTAGTTCAAAATATATATTAAACATTATTATCTTGCAAAACGGGATGTTGCCAAGCTTGTGGTTGCAGGTAATCAGGCTTATACTACACAGCAGGTTGTGGTACATGTAGTGGCGCGGCGTTATATATCACAGAAAAAAATCACATATTAAGAGCATAAAGACTTTGTGCTTGTGTTAATAAATACTTTTTATTTAACAAGTTATAAAGTATGTATCTAAATTAAGCAACAAAACAAAACACATTTTGCTATCTTTGCCACTTAAAAGCAGGATTGGTATTGGTTTAGCGAAGAAAAAGGATTCGAAAAAATGTTTATTTCATTAAAAAGGTAATAATTTTTTCCCTGTTAAAAAATATTACATTTTAAATTTGGAGCCAATATTCGCTCACAATTTTGTATAAATGCGATACGGCTGTTTTTAACCTCAAATTCGAATGCGGACCAAAAACTCGTATATATATATATATATATATATATATATATATATATATATATATATATATATATATATATATATATATATATATATATATATATATATATATATATATATAAACATATATATATAAACATATATATATATATAAACATTTAATCTTTCCGTAGTATGAATACTACCAAAATCGTAAAATATGAATTTCTAATTGATTGTACTAGGTACAGGTACTAATTGGGTACTTTATAATTATAAGCGTTATTTCTCGGTCTAGTTATATGTCATTAATGTTGACTTCTAAGACTAGTGGAAAATTGAAAGCTTAAATTCGGGAAAAGGTATCATTATAACGTCAGAGAAACTCATTCTAGAGCGCTGTACTGCGGAAATATAGAGGCCCGTGGTTCAAATCCAGGCGCTGGAGTGTTTTTTTCTCTGTCTGTTTCCCGAAAGTTAATAATAATTATAATTTGATTTAAAAGGGTGCAAAATAGAAACTATCAATTTATCAATATTTTGGGCTTGATTTAGGTGTTGACTAAGCATGAGAGGAGTAAAAATTCAAAATTCGACCCGAACTGACCTGGCTCTTTTTTGAATTCCGGTCAGAAAAATGGAAGTATTCCATTGTCCTAACACGTAATTGTGAAATGTAATCTCTCGTGTCTCGTGTTCTTGGTCATGGTAAGAATTAAATATATCTAGTACAATGTTTTCCCCGACCTTTTTACTTTTCTCATATGCGTAGCATCCAATTTGAATTTTGACAGCGCGAAAATTCGATGTTGATGTCAGTACGTGGTCCCCTGAGTCTATAAAAATGGTTTTAACTTCTGTCTGTCGTCTGTGCAAACACTTGAAGCCAAAACTACTAGGCCTATTTCAATAAAATTTGGCATACAGGTTCAGAAAATTCTAAAACGAAGTTCATTTATATACAAATCTAACCATTTCTAAAGCGAAGTTAATTTATATACAAATCTAACCATCTCTAAAACGAAGTTCATTTATATACAAATCTAACCATTTCTAAAACGAAGTTCATTTATATACAAATCTAACCATATGTCGTTTTTCCGGGATAAATTTAATAGGTACCTAAATATCTGATAAATGGTTAGATATAAATAATAATAATAATAAATGGTTAGATATAAATAATAATAATAATAAATGGTTAGATATAAATATCTGATAAATCCTGATAGGATATCCTAGGAAATATCTGGGAGAATTAGTATAAACGTAGGAAAGAGATGATATGTCGGGTTTGACCCCCCCCCCCCCCCCGTGGAGGTATTATTTGTATGGCATATCTTAATTAAAATGTATCATGAAAATCAAAAAAAAAAATCCCTGGTCCAAATAATTAAGTTCTCGCAAATGAAGAATTTTAGACAGACTATTGTACAATTAAATCCAAAGCATCCACTTGTAAGACCCATTTGACCGTCACTTAAACCGGATAATAAAACCTTCAACAAATTTACCTCAACTATATCAGCTAATACTGGAGAAACAGGTGAGCCTATAGGTTACTCAAGACGTATAAAAGTTATGCATACATTGATGATATTAATTTAAACCGACAGTAGTAGTAAAAAATTACACAATAATTGGGACTATCTAAAATAAAAAAATAAATATATAATAAAACAATTCTTAACTTAAAATTGTATCTTTATTTAAAATATTAAATTATACGTAGAAATATTACTAGGTAGAATATAATATTGCAGCTGTGGTATAGAATTCAGAAAGTTAGTTTCTACATTATATCATAGAATGCAGCACCATCCAGAATCGGGCCACATTCTTTTCACTTTAACACTATCAATTTTTACGTATGTCATTCTTAGTATCAGTTGCTAAATAAATTGCTTACAAACCCTTAGATGATAACGTTGGAGAGGACCTTGTAAGTCAAATTTTGAATTTGATATTTAGATTTATGTAATAAAAATTTATAAAATTTACTATAACATCAAGCCAATCATCTAGCATTGCATGATTGTATTGTTTATTTATAAGCATTGATTAAAAATTGAATATAACAGTTTTCAACTAATTCTATAGCGTAGGTTTCCACGACCAGTGTCTAATAAAATTAATCTTCCAAAGGAGACCGCGTCAGTAATTTTGTTAATCTTAGTTTCGAACTTATTACATGGATCATTCTTAAGGGAGTTACTCATGATGAGTCATTTGCAACTGACGTCTAAGGTTGGCAAGCATCAGTTTATATCTAAGACTAAGATTGTATCCAAAGTGATGGTATTTACTGGATATGAATCAATAACTGATATGCTGGAGTCTTCAGGCAATAGGATGTTCTGTCCTCCATTCGATATAAAGAATGTGTTTTATTGGCTTCAGAAGTTGTAGCATCGATTTCAAACTATAACAAAACTTTCGTGAGGGAAGGAATTGAAATCGAAAACTCATTCGCTAGTTTAAATAAAGATGTTGGTTTTAGGCTTCCAAACACCATATCTTATCAAAAACAAAAAAGTTATAGAGTAACCCTGTCACCTTTCTATAAGAAAACAACAGGTAATTCTCACACACCTATAAAAACTTTATCACATCAGGTGAGGTTTTTGAAAGATATCCAAATATAATACTGGATCTCAACTGGAGGTGAGTTAACCCAGAGTCAAATCACACCGAGTGTGCCTTCGGATACAATCTTAGACAAAATATAAACAACAAACAGGTATGCCAACTTTCATCACTCCCTTGAGTCTCATCCCTGCAATAGGTTTCACCAAATTTCTGACGCGGTCTCCTCCGCAAGATCTTGATTAATTGTAAATCCTAGTTAAAGATTAATCGGTTAGCATGACGCATGACTTAAAATGGTGCAAGAAGTAAAGGTGGGTTCACGGCTAGCGGATCCGTGGAGGGCGGAAGGCTATATAGATAACAATATATCTTTGGGAAGCCGCTGTGATGGAATCGCTGTTTTCCCCACCCTTGAGTTTCGGTGTCAGGTTATAAACAAAGCCAATTATAACATCCTGTTTTCAACTTGACTATAGTTCTCTGGTTTAAAAATCTTATATAATAAGATTATGTATTAAGACTTACTCGTATATTTAAATAAAAAATAGGTATACAATAAAAATAATGTAGGAACAGATACAAATATATAATAAAACAATTTAAATATTATATAAACACAGGAGGGAAACAAGCAGAGGACGAAGTGAAGGTTTCATACAGGTTTTAAAGGGGTACCGCAAAAGCGTTGATATAGCTGAATCCCGTCGGGCCTATACGTAATTACGTATACGCTAGCTGTGAACAACCTTAAAAAATTAATATAATCATTTACTGATGCTTTTTCGTGTTGGGTCAGAAAAGGGTTGAGAAAAGTAGTATTGTTTATTAAATTGATTATGTAATAAATTCATAGTAGGATAAGAGTGAGATTGTGTGATGTATGTATAATGAAATTGTTGTTTGACCAAGGAATGTAAATGTAATTGTATAAAACTGGTAATTGTTAAAGATAATAATGTTGAAATATGATGTTGTTACAGGTCTGATATATATGCGTTTGATCTGATCAAGAAATTACATTATATAAAATTGGTAATTTTTTATGATATTGATACGTTGAAATACCTTGTTTACTGGCCTTGACCTAATGATGCCTCTAGGAACGAAATTTAGCCAATTTTATAAATAAAATAACTTGTACTATTTTTTTTCACTCCTTCACGATTCAACATGAAAAATTATCATTAATTATTAGGGACCACCACTTATAATAGTACATTATGCGTCGAGTGCGGAAAGTGCTATTGTGGTTTTACTACCCTCGCTATCGCTCGGGTGCAAACTCCACACTCGCATGCAAAATGCCGTTTTCGCACGAGTTGCGTACCGTACTTTATCTACGATTGTTAGATTTAAATAATAAATTCAGAAAAAAATAAACTTGCTGTATGTAAGTTCGTATCTCTCTCTTGATAAAGATGGCATTAATTCTTGAGTTGTATTTTTTGCCGAATTAATTATTTCTGGAGGAGTATTATTCTCCACATTTTCGTCAAAGTTACTTGATTCACTCATTGTTTTTCACTAAAAACTCGATATAAACAGTTACTTTAATAAAAGAACAGGAAATTAGTTTTGTTAAATGTAAACTAACTCGCTAATTGTGCGTAAAGCTGAAGAATTCCTCTTCTTTACCGCACTAGTGTGGTAAAAAAGAGGAATTCTTCAGAACTATGAGACGCGCATGCGCAATGAATACAAGTACATAAAGAATCACTTTCTACCCATCTAAACAGAGTTACAATGTTTATATTTCATATCAATCGTAGATAAAGAATAATCTTTAATGTTTAGGGGAAGAAACTGATAAAATTCTTAATTCCTTTTGCACACCTGAGGATGTGTTAACGTATCTATTCGGGGTAGAACTATTGCAGATTTCTTTCGAGCCAAAAAATTATTATATTTGGTAATAAAAAAGGAGTAAATTCAACTAGACGATTCAATTGAAGTTTGTTCATAATGGCCTTCATAATCTAGCCTGGTCTTGGTCTTTTAACTTAAAATAGTTGCTAGAGGTCGAAATGCGCAGCTGAGTGAAGAGTGGCTCAAAACAAAAGGCAATCGACATTGCGAAGCGACACGAGACCATTAAAAAGTAGTGCGGTAGTCCATGAAAGAAAAGGAACTAGAGAACTTAAAATTGACCACAAAAAGGTTTATTATACCTTTAGCAAAGCTCAGATAAAGAATTTCGTAAGGCTCGTCTCATGTCTAAATAATTTGGAATAAATTTGGGACTCAGTACAACACAATTATTTATCGGCCCCGAAAAGTCGCTGTGCGTAACGTCCTCAGTCAATTTTTTCCTTCGGATTATAAACATAAATTTAATTTATTTGTAAATAATAAAGAAACCCTAAATATGTTTTAAATAAAAAAAATTTGAGTAGATAACATTTTTTAAATTTTTTTTCTCCTTTTAAGATGTTTCATAAGGAGGGTAAAAACTTGTTTAGTTCCAAGGGTGTAATATTTTATATAAGATTCAGTAGTAGATAAATTTTCAAAGCGTAAGAAGGTTCCATTGAAAATAAAAGAGAAAAAGTTAATAAAAAAAGGTCAAAATTTCCAGAGGGTTTTGGGAAGTTGCGCGGAGAATCTAATAAAGTGAGAATTTTTGGCGCAAGAAACGTGGAAGGGGGATGTAGTATCTAATAAAGCAAGGAGGTGCTAATGTGTTCTAGGGACAGGCACCCCTCGTAGGTGGTAGGATTATGCTTGAACCCCCCGCTCTTCTTACTCCGTAGAATATTAAATCTGACTTTAGCCTAGGGATTTGAGATGTTATCAAAACTCCCTCTCCCGTCTTTGCACCTCTTGCCACGAGGAAACACAATATATTCCGTTATTGAATCTCATCCCTTCTCTAAACCTGAATTAAACTGATAATATATCTTATGAAACAGGGGGCTTAGAGCGAAACCCCGAGGCTATGCAGAGGAAAATTTGTTCATACCATAAGACCTGCTCTTTTTTTAGATAGAGTGTCTCAACTTATCAAACTTTTTAATAGCCTAAAGTTATACTATAGTTTTAAAACTAAATCAAAAACATTAAACAGACATATTATTATAATAAAACAATATTACCATAATGAAATTTTCATAATTATTATCTAGCGCCCCTAAAAAAAATGTAGGTCTCAATTTTACGTCCGTTTACGTAAACTTTATTCTTACATTTACTTTACTTGAGTCCACCTTCTAAAATAAGCAACAATTGTTCCGTGACACCCACTTGATATTATAAATTTGTTTAAGTTTTTTATATGTTGAATGTGTACGTGGTTTACACAAATCTTGAGACTAGTTAGCATAAGCAGGTGACTGTAAATCCTTGGTAGTATGAACTATTAAATGAAGATATTATCTGTTTAAAATACCACAGGCCCAATAAAAAGTAAGACCGTCAAGAACTGTTAATAGTTATAGCTAGTATTGCCAATCAGCTCTTATTAAATTTTCATAGTGAGGCACGAAAAGAGATAATTATGATACTTATACCTTATGCCTTATAGAGATGAATAAAAGTCGGCCAAGAACATATATATAAATGAAACCCAAATATAAAGAGTACCTGGATTGGACATCCGGCTTTCACACTGCGCGCGAGTCCGATTCTGCTTCAGAAACAAACACATGTATTAGCATTGAGCTATTCACATTGAACGCCGAGCGAGGCCCGGAGAGTTGAATCAAACATGTTTGTTAGCAAAGCGTTTTCGGCGGCTGAAAACGCGTATAAATTGTCATTTAAATTATTTGAAAACTATGCTATATAAGACAAAAAACAAAACATTTTTGTGGCAAAAAGATCTTTTATTTAAGCCATTAGTTATATTAGGAGTTTTTTCGATTTGGGTACTAATATATATATATGTATATATGTATTTTTTAATTTCATTTTTTTCTATTTTGGAAAACTTCTTAAGTTCATTTTATTTTATTTTTTTATCTTATTAATATAATTAATTTAATTATAAAATATGAATTTATTATATAGCGTGTGAAGTACAATAATTAAATATCTATATAATATATATAAAAATTATCTTGTCTATATATTGATGAGAATGGGACAATTTTTGGATAATTTTTCATAATACATTTCGGAAACCGAATCCGGCCATAAATATTTTGCAATCATGTGGTGCATGTTTAAACTTAGTTTCGTCGAGAAATATTGAGTGGACAAAATAAGACTGGGCAGACTTTGTTTAAGCTGGTCTGAGGCTGATCATCCCGTCTTCCGAGGCTCCGAAGAATTGATATTAGTCTTCAGATTTTGTAAAAAATTATTTTATAACCTGCAACTAACTGAAAACTAGGTTCAAAATAATTCCTGAAAATACTTAACGCTCTGGCTGTTCAAAATCAATCTGTAGACTAAAACTTCGCAAAAAACATTAAAAAAATAATAGTAGGTATAATTTTAAATAGTTTTTGCTTCCGAGCTTAGCGTAGGTAACAGAAGCTATGTGATATTTCTGAAGAACGGAACTATTTTGTCTCCGATTTGAAAAATTCCAAGACTGAAATCTGTTTCAATTTTTGGTTCCGTGTCTGTCAGTCTATCTGTCTGTCTGTCAGTCTGTCGGTCTGTCTATCTGTCGGTTTGCCTTTCTGTTTGACGCTCAATGTTTGCGAATCAACATATCATAAAACTGCTATTTTAATGAAATTCGTATAGTAGGTCATAATTAGCTCATTGTTGGTCCCATATAAGTTTAAAACTTCTGCTCTAATTTGTTTTTCTTCCACATGCGCACAAACATACATTTATTTACACCTATAGCTTCAAAAGTGCATATCTGATTTGAATGAAACTTGTACAGTTTATCTAAAGTAACCTGCAGTTAGCCCCAGATTAATTTGGACCATCTGCGCTCTTTAACGTTTGCTTAATTGATACTTTAATTCATTTAAAAAATCAAAACACTTTTGACAAAATAAAAAAATGGGGAAACAAACAAATTAGACAATAATGGCGTGTGAAAGCATAATATCAATCAAGTACGTGATAGGATGCGAGGAAGCTATATGTGCCACACCAATAGGCAATTTATTTTTTAGTAAAGTGATTAGTCTTCTTCTGTGGAGATAATTTATGGGGAATAATAAATGTCACATTCCCATTAATGTATATTTATTTTTTTGGAATCTTACAATGACAATAATTAGTAATTTTTAAAGTTTTTCAAATTTCCACCAAGCACAACTTTTCACATTACTACTTTAAAATATTATGGCTCAGCTAAATGTATAAATTATACTACAAGATCTACGCGACGACGTACGAATCGCTTGTCTAACCCTTTCCATTATACGGGCTTATGTATAATTAATCGGTCGACCAATGTGAATATGAATTTCAAGACCCTTTCAACCCAACCCCCACTCGATGATGGAAGCTTGCAAACATGGAATTACATGTTTTCAAGTTTAGTAGTGGACGATAGTGTGTTTACAGAATTGATCGCTTCTCGGCGAACCAGCTCTTTGGACAAGATATATTATAATGGAATATTTGCGGACGACAAAAGCGTTTCACCGCTAACTTATGCGGTAGTATGGGACTTTTATTGAAAGCAAGTTTTCTATTATAGAGGAATATAATGTTGTATTTGCTGGATATATTTATATGTTGTGGGTTAAGGTTGTAGAATAAATGCTTCACACATAATACTACGCCATCAAAACTTAAATGTAATGAAGTAAAAACGTACGGGGAAAAATCCCTTAACCTAATTCTAGTAAAATTATCCATTACTTATTATAGTTTCGTCGTTACAAGTAATATATTTTTGGGACTATTTATTTATTTCAAAACAATTGACATTTTGAAGGGGGGGGATCTCAACTTACTAATTGACTATAATAGGAATTAATATCAATTAGACCAAAATAAGGGAATTAGCGGTGATTAGTATTATTATTGATAAGTTCGTATATTACCATAAAATCGTTAGAAAGACATAATTAAAAACGACAATACTTACATAGATATGCAAAATATTATATTTAACACTGTTAAAATGGGCTCGATCTTTATTTAAATATCTCAGAAACAAGATTTTCCTCGGAATGAGACATGGTTTTTAATCAAAATCTTCGTAACCTTTTAAAACACATTTTTTTAAAATTTAACAATACATTAATGTTTCAGGTTTTTTCGGGTAGTGCCCCAATTGTTGATTTAAAATTTCATTCAGTTTCAAAGCCGACGAGGTGACGAGCAAATTAAAAAGTTTCGATGTTTCTTCTGTCCAGTATGTCACTTAAAAAAAAAAAAAAAATCTTCCACCTTTTCTGAAAACACCCCCGTGACAAATGTCCAATCTGTCCATTGGCTAATCTGAACCTGATTGTCACTATTTATTGTATAATCTGAATAGTTTGTATGTGAATAATTTTATTTACACATTTGTAAAAGTAATCCTACTAAATCCCGATGACATCACATTAAAACCTGTTAATACATAATATAGTTAAAATTAAAATTAAATATTTTAAAAATAGCTGATAAAGATATAGGAGAATAAAAACTACAATACCTCTACAACATATTCAATGTAGGATTCAATTTATTAGACTTTATTTATTTGATATTTCAATTTAATGTTTATTTAGTCCTTCATCTCATTTACGTGTATTTTTAATTAATATTTATTTGAAATTTAAGAACTTTCTAATGTTATTTACATTTACAATCACTTATTAACTTGGGTTTCATTAGTGAATGATGTGATATATATGTTTGGTTTAAAGATTTCATCGCTATCCCTGTCTCCAACCTAACCTCTAGATTTTTTTTCTAATTTAAGTATATACTCTAATACATATTTATTTGTCAGATGTTCCTAAAAATTAATCTAAGTAGCAATTATTTAATTTTTCCTTAATGTTGAGGATTACATGTATTAAACTTAAGAACTTCTAGATAATACATCATTCCAGTTTGTTTTTCTTATCTTTGCTCTTTTATAAGGAGTAAGTAAGAAAGACTAGGGTTTTAAAGTAGCCTAGCTACTTGCCTTTTTTTGCCGGGGCAATGGGAGCTCTAGTGTTTAAAGTCGGCCCTGTCTCGAGTTAATTCTAGAATATATTTGAAGGAGGTTTTAGAGCGGTGAGCTTGTTGTCGGTGTAATAAAACACGGACCTCCACCCTCCCAATGCTTTGGTACTCAGTGGCTGGAGAGCCATCCAGGTAGCACTGGAGTTACCATAGCAACCTTTCCCTCTCACCACGCCCACTTTCCCCGGAAAATCCACCTACATCATATATTCATATTTATCTCGGTCCTCCGTATGTGAAATCTCTTCCTCTCTCGCTTTACTCCCTGTTCCGCTATTATTTAGACCTGTTTCTTTTTGGCAGCTATCCTTGCCAAAAAAATCTACTTCGATCAAATTCATAATTATTTTTAAAACATAATCTTAATAAAATGTAATGTTTCTACTGCGATATCTATTTATTCGGATAATACTTTTTTTTTATACTTGACTTAGACTTAAGTATTTAAATCGACTAAAATATTGAACTTAAGTAATAATATCAAAACCAAAACTAAATTCGTAAACTACTTTTCGTAAACTAAATATTATTGTTAAAGTCTACTTTTGATCTCTCGACCATATTTAAAATTAACAATGAAACTATTAATAATTCCTACGTAAAAACAATTAAGAAGAATAAAATTTGTCTGATACAACTCGTGCAAAATTTTCTCTTATATCTAGTCTAGTACATTATTACTTTACCCAGAGTTTTCCATTTGTTAGTTACTTTTACTTTTTTTGGTTACATTTAATTATTATTGCATATTATATCAAAATGTACCAAAAAAATCTCCTCACCGGCAGGAAATCGACCCCGGTCTTCCAACATCCGCGTTTAGTTTTATTTCCTCTAACGAAATAGATTTATTCATGGGAAAACGACTTACGAGTATATCGTTGGATTCGCATTTAAATAGACTAAATTTTAGTATTTTTCAATTAAAATTGTTGGAACTGTTTCCGATTTTTTTCTCCTTACTGTAATAATCTTTTTTTAACCCCTAAACTTGGAGATAAATTAATTTCTCGATTTCCCCTTGGAGAATGATTTATTTTGACTTGTATTCAAATTTCAACAAATTTTGCCCAATAGTTTAGGCTCCAAGCATCTGCACAAACAACAGACTCTAGGCTACAGACGACAGACAAACATTTATTTTTTTTAAAAAAAAAAAGAAACTTATTGGACTCAGAGGACCTCAAAATATATATAATCATCAATATCGAATATTCGTCCCATTAGAATATTTCCTCTTTTTATATATACACATTATACACTATATTATATTTTAGAAAGTAAAAATGAGTGTATGAAGGATAATTTTATTTTTTGTAGTTACTATTAGACCTATTAATAAAATAATTTTAATAACAATAAGATAATTTAAGTTCCACCGGAAATCATCCAAATTTGTAACTGCGATGTAATTCAAATTGCTGTATGTAACGGGAGTGTTCCTGAAAAATTTCCTTTATCAGAATAATGAACAACATAAATAATCATTTTATGTGTTTGAATTCATTGAAAAAAATAATATTTTAGCAAAGGTTTATTAAACATACCAAACAATTTACTCATTGATATAGAAGAGATTTGATAGATTTCGCATGTCCATAGACTGTTTCTTGAAGTTAGGGATAAAGATATAAGTTTGATCAGTTTTATATTGATAGGAAGGGTTGAAATGTCGGTTGGTTACACTAAGTTGAAGTGATTTGGTGGTTTAGTCTCGGGGGCGGTGGCTCTTTCCTATATCGATTGCTCCCCTGAGTTTTACTGCCTCCGCCTCCAGCTCAGTAAATAGCTCTATTTAACCCACTATCTCATCTATATATGTGTACCAAATTCATATAATCTTCTCATGTTTCAAACTGTAATATATATAACAGCTACTTACAAAAATAAATCTATTAACATGTTATTACTATACATACTACAGTACAAGAAAATGTTTTTCTATATAAATAGTACTACCCTATTTTTTATATTATAAAAAATAAAATATATTTATGCTAGATATTATACAGTTTAGTATTATGATAATTATTTGTAATATATTTGTTAATTTGTAAATAATTTCTTAATTTGCATGTGATTGATACTCCCATGTCATTATCTTACCAATAAATATAATTTACTCTTTTTCATATCAGTCTCAAATTTACCAAATTAATTTTATTATTAATATTATTTAAGATGGTGAAAATGAGAAAAACCAAATTATTTCTTGCATCATATAATCGAACTAGAGTTCGCCCTCACTTTCTAGGCGAGGGCTTAGCACCGAGGGATGATGTTTATTTATTCGATTAGTAGATATATATAAGTTAAAAGAGAGATTCCTGCTGATTCGGCTTGGTACGGCACAGCATTATGATAGGGTACAAGCCCTAGTTATAAAACTGTTGTAAATCCGCCCTAGCTTTAGTCTGCCTCGTGCCTTCAACTATAAGGTAATTATATTCGTAGTATTGGTAAAACTTAAAATGTTATCATTGTAACTTCTTAAATTAGTAAGTTTGCTTTTTATAAAAAGCAACTATCTGAATTCTAAAATTTAACTTATATAATCCCCACTACCTACTATATTTTGTGGGCTAAAACTAAACACGGGAATTTCGTTGGATTATTTCACAATATGGGTCAACTCATCATTAAATTAAGCAAGTAGAAATATCAATTGTCAATCTTAAATTTACTTTTGAAGAAGGCATTTATTTTTTCAAGTGTAATGGTTCTGTAGTTCGATCCTAGTTGCAGAGTGCATTCTTATTTCTATAAATAATGTTAAATCTAAGCACGGTTTGTAATTTCTTTGATTTTTAAAAATATTTCATACTATAAAAAAACTGCACATTTATACACACACACATAACTATATGCTTTATACTTGTCAAAAGATTTCCGAAAAACAATTTGTCACAAAGTGATTTTAAAAAGAGTAAAAAATAGTTTTTAGATAATTTTAGGTTTACAGCTGCTTAGGTATTTCCGTTGGTTTTTTTTTTTTTTCTTCTTCTTCTTTTTAATGACGGGCTAAAGATCAATGCTTAATTTGAAGCTTCATCTACGACTCACCTGAAAATTGATTCTTAATGTCTCGCGAGCATCTATAAAAAGGTCTTCTAAATCTTGTTAAACTTAGGCACGCTTAGCTGTAGGCCGATGTCTCCAGCCACGTAAGGACCATTGTATGAGAGGGTGAAGCGAGTTACGCCAAAAGGAAGTCCATTGAACAAACTCTTTACCTGGGCCGCCCTTTGGAAAACTCTTCTAAAGGTGTTTAGCAAAGGGGACCGCCTTCATTGAACTTTCAACTCCCTCAATTACACGCCTGTTTAGCCTCCAATGAGCAAATGTGGTTTGTATAAGCTTGTCTTGTAAAAAGGACAAGGCAAGGGAAACTAATCTAATAAACAAGCGCTATACTGACTGACAGTGAAACCAGACGTAAATGCATCCACATGGATGTTCGAGCCATTCAACCACATATGTCAGTCAAAATATAACGAAACTGTCTCAAAAATTAGCCTACTTTCGTCTCTTTGACATCAAAATATTCCAGAAATGTCCAAATATGAACTATTGTGATTTGAAGTAAAAGGACAAGGCTGCTTACAAAACTTCAAAGCCCATTTTTTCCATGTATAAGTAAAGTTTACATCTATTCTTATTTTGAGTTAATAAAACAGCTAATACAATTTTGAGTTGAATAGTACATATAAATGATGCAGTAATTCAATCGATAGATACATAGATACACATTTATCGAGCAAACGCCATGTTTAATGGCGTTGGCTTCCGATTTTAAGGTATGGTGCATAGTAAAAATTATAATGAATATTTTAGATATCTCGTAATCGAAATGAAAAATTTCCTTTAGTCTCGTGCTTGTGACCATTAACAATTTTGGGAAGGCCCTTTTCATTTTTCATTGTGATTTGAATGCGCAATGCCAAAGTTACCTGCTATAGATCTAATCTTCGGCGTTGCTCCCTATAGCACAAGCGCACTAGCTTATGTATTTGGAGTAACTTCCATATTTTGAAATCTATCGCATTATTCATTATCTTACATTTATGTGACATTTTACATTTCATCCAGTATTAGGACATGAGGAAGCTATGTAAACTTTGAAAATCGTGAGATATGGGTATTCAAATTATTTTTATTTCCAGTAGGGAGAAAAAGTTATGATTTTGAATTAGTTTAGAGGGACTAAAGCAAGTTTTTTCATCTCTGAACTCAAATAGTAGGGAGAAAAAGTAAAAGTAGGGCGAAAAAGTAAAGTAGGGCAATTAAAGAGTCTAATTCCCTCGCCTCGTGAATTAAAGAGTCTAATTCCCTCGCCTCGTGAATTAAAGAGTCTAATTCCCTCGCCTCGTGAATTAAAGAGTCTAATTCCCTCGGGATTTAGGGACCATGGTTCCTTCGGCTTCGCCTCAAGAACCAACTTTTTCGCTCAGGGGATAATGGCTTACTTTACTCCCTAGGTGCATAAATAACTTCTTTTTTTTTTTTTTTTTTTTCTTTTTTTTTCAAAGTAATGAGGGGTATACAGTTACATGCTACATAATATAATATTATATTACTGGACATGTAATTACCACAGTAAGTGGATAATTAAACTGTAATAAAATAATAATAATAATAATAATAGTAATAGTTTATTTGTATATTAAAGCTTGCAGCTTTTTTACAAAGGGTTTTTTTTTACAATACATATATAATAATAATTAAACTAATAATAAAATATTTTTAAGATGCCCGATTTATCAACCACAAAGAAAAGCATTTTTTCTGAAGCATCTTGTTGGCGACGAGTGGTTAGATGAAACCAATGATGTAGCCTCGATATTAGGTGCGGGATCTCTCACTAGGCAAGTAGCATCAAAAATATTTTAATTCATTGTAAATACTCTAAACTCTAAAGGTAAGAAGTTTTATGCTAAATGAGTAGTAACCATCTTTCTAGTATTTATTTTTCCATTACTGTATTATTTTATTTATTAAACTGTAATGAATGTTTCAATTTAGTTTAGTAAATAAGAAATTTATTTAGATTGAAAGATTGAGCTTTCAGTGGTCTTGTGTAACGTCTTTTATATAGGTAACGTATCGTTTTCCAAAAAAGCTATTAAATAAATTATACATTTTTCTAAACTCCTGAAAATCTTTTAAGTGATCCTTTATACATTGTATCCTTTCCATTGTAGTTTAGAGAAGGCGTGAAAAATTAGGACAACTGGTTGCACCATTGTAAGATTTGCGCATGCGATATGCGGCACCGTTTGAAGTTTCGGTGACATCTTAGATCGTGATGAGGCGTGCACTATGTTTCCCAAACTGGCCCCCCTTCCGGCGGTAAAGGACCGACATCCATTCAACGAAATATAATGGGGAAAATATGGATATTGTAAAGCTGTTTTTGAAAGCGATCCCCTGGGGGAAGAAGCGAAGGTATTTAAAGACTAGTTTATCAGAGCTTCCTGCCCCAAGTAGAGGTGTGAGAACACAAAGAAACCGAAGGTCCAGGGACATGACCATGTTATCTTTTGTCCCTCAGCTGTAAGCTCGATAAATCAACTACTTCCCCCTTACACACTCCTCAATTGATACAAGGATCCTTTTTTTACAATCAAGCGTAAAATTAGAGACATTCATGTCAAATTTGTATCTTAACCTAGTTTGTATTAAAGTGATCCTCACCGATTCTTTTGAGTATATAGATATAGATAACATTAAAGTGTAAATTTTTTAAAAAATATAGTATAATGCTGGCCTCTTTAATCAAAAAAGATTAGTGACTAATAAATAATTAAAGAGAGATTTTAACTGAACACATTAACATGTTCTTATTTAGCTGTTATTAGAGCCTAGATAATTATTACTATAGTGAAAGGAATTGGTTTCAGATACATGTATGATATAACAATAATATAAACAATGATAGAACATGGTATATTATGTTCTATAAAGAAGCTTCATATTTACATCTTTGTAGTTCTAAAGCCAGCTTGGACCTACACAGTCTGGAAGTGAAGATCAAGCACCGAGACTTCTAATTTCCGTCCTCTCCAAATCCTTAGGAAAATATCCAATTCTCCTTTTTATGTTTCCAACCTTACTCATGAAGATCTGAATATAGCTTTTGCCCGAAATCTATCCATATCCTGATAAAGAAAATACCATTAATCCATATTCCACCATCCTAATACTCTTGTACAACTCCTTCCCTCAATTTATCCCAGGTATCCCTCTAAGATTTTTGAAGAGACAGTGGCTTAGAGATCTCGTATCATAAAGTATATTGTTGTCCCTAATATTATGTCAGATAATTTTAAATATTGATTATTAGGTATATTATCAATTTCTCAACAATTATAATACAATAGTTGTTATTAATTTGCCTTATTATTATTTAGTTATCTTGTATATTAATTATCCAACAATATTCACTTGCAAGATAGTGTTGTCACTGGACTACACTATATGCCTTATATCCTTATCATTTATTAGATTAAAAATTATGGTTGTGCTAATCGATAAAAAATACATTTATGGCTGTCATCTTAAATCAAAAAACTCCTTTTACTAAAACCTGTGCACAAAAATATACTCGTATGACCATAGGACCAGTTGTTGTAGAGATCGTGTTTATTACAACTTTGACTGAGAAAGACTCTGGCTTTGGTTCTTCAAATTTAAGAAAACTTGCACATAATTGAAACGACATTTAGAAGAAAGAATTGCTTGTAATTATTTTCATAATCATTTTATAAAATGCTAAATAAATAATACACCAAAAGGTTATAACTATTGAATGCTGTTATGTACAATGTTGTTGAATAATTCTTTACTTCCTTAACATTTGACAGTTAGCATGTCATTTTTCTTTTGACATAAGATTCTTCCGGATTAGTCCACTTCTTGTTGACTAAGGATGAATTATTATTTGTGGAGTATCTAATCCTCAGGCTTGTAACATCATCTAATCCTTCATGTTTGGAAATTCCTTCTTAGAAGCAAAAATGTTCTTAAGGAAAGGAGACTGTTGTATTAATAGAATTTGTAACGGCTGCAGATGTCCCTGACCGCAGTATTATTTGAGCCGTAGAGTCATCTATAAAAGCAAACCCCTGATCAATTTCTATCACCTTCCTTTCACTTTGTCCTCAGTGGCTAACCTATGCTATTGTTATAATCATAAAGGTATAACATCGAATATATCTTGTAACTTGAAGAAAAAAGGTGTAGAATAAGATTTCTTATACATTAGAAGAATCTACCCATACATACGTAAAGATCTTAACAGTTTCCGGTTGACTCTTCATTTCGGCATGTTTTAGATTATTGTAATACATAATAACAGAAATAGCCGAAGTTAGCAATTTAATCACTGCGATTAGAGAAGTAATGCAATGCCTGTCACTGTTATATGTTATGTATAAAGGAACTGACTTCCAGACTATATTTAGTGCAGGGCAAGTTCTTTAAGCAGCATTCCTATTTTTTATATTTTTTTTAATGTAAAAAAACGTAGTAGAATTATCCATTTATTATTTTGCTTCCGAGCTTACCGAAGGTAACGGAAGCATTGTGTTCACTTTTGAAAACGAAAAACTTTGATGTCTCCGATTTTAAAAATTCCAAGACAGAAATCCGTTTCAGACATCAGACATCAGGGAACATCTTTGGTCTCGTGTCTGTCTGTCTGAATTCTGAAACGTGTGACAATTACTTGAGAAAATGTCGACCGATTTTGATGAAATTTGGTAGACATGTTCATTTTACCAATGCCCAGGACGAGTTCGTTGGACAACGTTATCCGTCAAAGCGTTCATGCGCAACGCTCGCGTAAACGTGAACTTCAAATTTAAAAGTGGAATTTTAAGTCGGGAAAAAAATCAAACTTAATTTATTCAATGAGACTAACATTTTTTACAATTACATTTTTGTAGTAAAATCAACAGCGACCCGCTATGAAGTGTTAAAGATCGCTAAAACAATTAATAGTTTTTACACAATAAACAATATAGCAATAAAGTAATATAACAATAATATTAATGTTAATATAAACAATAAAGTGCATGATAGGATGCGAGGAAGCAATGTGCCACACTAATTGGCAGTCTATTTTTTTTTAACATACCAACGATCTCGAATAATAATCAAACAAGTTTAAATTTGGTGGGGATCTAATATAATCATTTGACGTAAATAGATTAGTTCGTATCTTTCGCAACGCTTGCTTGTGAGAGAATACTAAAAATAAATTGTATACTGTACTATTGTACTTCGTATATGATTGATTTAATTGAAACAGATAATAGACAGAATTACTTATACTATAACACTATAAAATAGTTATATCCTTGGGATGAGTTATATATTATACTAGAGTAGAAGCCAAAGGGTACAATTGACATTTGGGCAATTTTATTTAAAGGTAAATTGACCACCAAATAAAATAGCTAATTCTCAGAGTAAAGATGATTGATTTTTGTTGATTCTCATGCTGTAATTCTCAAATTAATTTATTTTTATGTCATGTAAATGCACAGCACGTTATAGAAATTCAATTGTGTCCCTTTGCCACCAAAAATATATATTATGTATTAACTATTCATTCCAACACTTAACTCCATGTTAACAAAAATATTACTTGTACCCCTCGGCTTCCTACCTCATCAATTAAAACAATATTAATTTCCAATAATACCCTGCACTACAGCTACATCCTAATACAATTTGAGTGTTGTAGACCAAATGCAAGGAGTCCTGTAATGGTGGTTAAACGAAGAAATCGTTTGTTATTTACGATTTCATTATACAGGGTGTATACTAAACATGCGGCATAAATTAAGATATTCTTTAGACAATTTTAAGAATATTTTTACCTTTAATGATTTTTCGAAAATCGTTTGATTTTGATGATTCAGTGCTAGATTCTTTAGAAAAAGGTTTCAAAAAGAAACAGCAGATTTCACACGTAGTTGATAACCTTTCCATTATGACCTAGTAGTAGTAGTAGTAGAATCCCATTATGACCTAAATCATTTACCCTCTTTGACAGTTGTCAAACTTGATTCCCTCTCGTATGCTTGCTAATGGAACGCCAAGATGACTGATATGCATTTTATGTATGGACTTGGTCATGGAAATTTGGTAGAGGCTAAGTGGTTGTACGGTGAACATTTTCCAAATCGTCATGTTCCTGATAGAAAAACCTTCCAAAGTATTCATCAACGTCATTATAAAATAGGAACATTTAAAAGAAAAAGAGGACCAGGTAAAGATGACCAAACACAGTAACAATTGTAGAATCGAATGACAATGTGTTGAACATGGTTGATAAAGATTCAGGTAATTCTACCAGAAAAATTGCAAATATGTTCAGTATAAATAACATGACTCTGTGGAAAATTTTATAACTGCAATGCTTGTATCCATACCATATTCAATTCAGCGGGAACTTATTCCTCCTGATTTTCCTACACTTGTAGCATTTTTTCAATGCTACACGCATATGACAAACCCACATCAATATTGATTCAAATCCTGCTGACGCTGATTCTTTTTACCAATGAAGAAAATTTCTCAAGAAATGCAATTAGGAACTTTCATAATTACCATGTGTGTGCTGATGATAATCCGCATGTGGAACTTGAAGATCCTTTCCAATATCAATCTTCATTAAGTGTGTGGATTAAAAATGAGGGTTACTATCTTATTAGGCCGGTATTTCTACCGAGAAGACTCACCGGCGAGGTATATTGAATTTTTTGGAAGAATTACTACCTGGATTTTTAGAGAATGTGCCAACAGCAACGAGGATATTAATGCAGAGATTAACGAGGATAATATTTATATTATATTATAAACAAAATAAAAACTAGTATTTACAAATCATGCAGTAAGGAGAAAAGAAATTGTTAACAGCCCAAATACTACGAGCGATCATAGTATATGCGTATGGCACTAAAGATAAAAGCGTGGGGAGCTATCAAAAATTACAAAAACTATTGACAGCACCCCGCATGCTTTTATCTTAAGTGACACATATATACTATGATCACTCGTATTTAGCTGTTAAATAATGATTTTCTCTTTTCTAGTGCATTTTTGTAAAAGCGTGTTCTTATTCTTTATAAAAATAAAATATAATATCATTGTATCTTGCAAATCTTGTAATCTATTCTAACGTCACTTACCTGTCAGAGGTCGTCGTTGTTGTATTTCTCAAATGAAATTATCTCTTCGAATTTTTCAACCAAACTTTCTTCTTATAAATCTGAAAATTTATTGATTTATCGGCTGTAGCATATGATTTTGATAAACTAATGACTGATTACTATAAAGTAACTCACTTGTTACTGGTAGTTTTATTTACTATTTTTACCACCAACATTTATCAAATATTTAGAGATTTATCGGCTAATAAAAACGATTTTGAAAACTAATGATTAATTTTGAACTAATGACTGACTGTAATGACATCGAAAATACATAATCTAAGCAAAATTCGGCTTTCTAGGTACTCGGAATGTGTGTCAAATTTAAGTTACAATATTTATCCCTGATAAACACGTGAAGTTAATTAAATGCATGTAGAAACATAAACTTCTTTGATTACCATCAAAAGTATTTTTTTATAACCTACGTTCGTAAGTCATTGGTTAAATTATAAATATAAATTAGAAATTATCTGGAACACCTTGATTTAATATGCTTTGAATCGGATGGTGACTTAGACTTAATAACTTATCTTACCTCCTAAAACCCTTAATCATCCCCCTAAAGGAATTAATTAGCATTAAATAGAAAAATAAATGAAAGGGACAAATAATAAAGAACACGGAATAAAATCGGTAGGTCAGTAAGCTTTTATGGGAAAGAAGATGGATGACAACAAAGAAAACATAATTGAAAATCCTAATATAATGACAATGAAGAAATTAATCGAAGAAAATTGTGTTTATAATAATATTAAACGACTAAGATCTCAAAGCTTTGTAAAATAAATTCCAGAATCGCTTACTTAACAACATATAACTCAACCTCTCATGGCTGGTAAGGATTCTAACGGTAAATTCGTAAATTTTAATTTCTAAGTTCTAAAAACTATAAAATAAAAGTTCATCATGATAACATGTAGTTAAAAAATTTTGCTTCCAAGCTTGTCGAAGGTAATGGATGGTATGTGATCGTGCCCATTGCTTTCTTTTCTACATGAGCACAAACATACATTAACTTACACCAGAAATTTGGATCGCATATCGAACGTAGCCTACAGATAGTCCCATATTAATGAATCCAAAAACAATTAAAAATAAATCCATAATAAAAAACAATTTTGAAAGATTTGAAATAAAAGGTGGGGAAAAAATAAATAGAGTATAAAATTATGGTTTGTAAAAGCATAACATCATTTGAATACGTTATTAGAACGCGAGGAAGCTATTCGCCTCACTAATTGGCGGACTATGTATATTCCGCATGTTATATTTATAAGCATGATAACGCCTCAGAGTTCAGAGCATGGTGAAATATAGACAAATTTAGAAATACTAAAAGTTGGTATAAACAGCACATCTTATCACAGCACATCATCCACGTGACGTAGAAGAATTAATAAAAGAGACAAATAATTAAAAATATATGGAGTATAAAAGTATCGTCAATTAATTGCTACTAGATTTAATTTCTATTCTATGTATGAATACGTTAGGGTAATGATTTATGATATAACACCAAATTGATGGATGCCTAATTATTTCTGAATCATCATCGGTCGAAAATTATTAAAAACATTACGTGGTACCTATACTATATCTCTAGTCACGTGTCCAATTCAATAGATAAGTGATATGTGTTGGTTCTCACTCAAACCTTTTTTTTCCTAAAACAATTAGGTATCGAAGTCAAAAGTAGGAAGCAAGAAAGCACTATTTATATTAGACATGTTATAATCTAACAATTGATGAGTTGGGAAGTACAATGCGGCTTTATTGTTATGTGTTTTAGGGTGGTGGCTAATGTATAGTCAGGATATGATATGGGATCTGTGGTGTCCGTCATAGTATGGTTTTTAAAAACGAAGGAGGTACGAGTAAAAAGCATCACGTGTCTCTATTGCCTTGTGTAAAGGTAGTAGTGTGCGGGAACTTCGGTCACGTGTTCTTTTAAGGGAGGGTGTGAACCTTGGCGAAAGAAGGCCGAGGGGGCGTGGGATCATCCTCCAAAAGCCTGATTGCCGTATAATGCCTATCTATAATTAACCATTATGCTAAAGAATATAAAAAAATAAAAATGTTTAATGGTATAGTTAAATATAGTTGATGGGAATCTATTGATAAATTAGACGGTTTTAAACGTGATTCATATGATTTGTTCATAAGTTAAGGCTACAATTATAAAATATTGTTTAATCTATATAATACTAATACAATTAAAATTTTGATCAACAAAAAAAATAGAATTGTAGCTGCACGTTCTGCCGGCTTGTCGGCAGTTGATCAGTTAAAAAATCTTTCACTCTTACTAGTCTCGATCCACCGACCTCTAATTCAGCAGGCATAAGTGCCAACCATTGCACCACGGAGTCAGATCGATTTCAATAAACAGAATGTGTGTACAAGCGTAATATTACATACATTGTAATAATATAATATAAATAAATGTTGTTTCCATGTTTTTACTTCATTATTCGCTAAAATGTTATGGAAATATTTTATTTTTCAATTAAATTCCATATAACCATTTAATCCTTAATCCTGAAATAATAAATCGTCAACAAATGCAAAGAGAGCAGTGTAGTTTCACTTCTATGCGTGAGAGTCTCACACATATCTTTTTAAAATATTATTGCTAATTAATGACTTGTTCTGTCTAAATAAATGGTCTCTGATAGGGAATCTCTTGAAAGTGCCTACACTGATTTTAATTGATATTTGTCCAAAAATTATTTGAAAACGACATAAACAAGGTGGTTAAAAAATCTACGGGGCTAACTTGATAACAGCTGTGGAAGATTTAAATATTTGTTGAGAAACCAATTGAAATTTATATATTTGCAGCAATGTAAAGTCAATTTAAGAGATATGTGCTTCTATTGAAAATTCACTGTCAGTTTTTGAGAATTGTATAATATAATTTTTTACATGTACCTGTTTATATCCACTTTTTACTTTCTCATACTTGCGAGTATGCATAGTTAAAGAAAAAGTATAGAGGTTTTCATTTTTAAGGTCCCCTGAGTTGAATAATATGGTTTTTATCAAATGTCTGCAGTCTGAGCAAACGCGTGGTGCCTAAACTACTGGGCTGATTTCGATTAAATTTGAATATTCTGAAAAATCATACTCCAAAATCGAGAATAATAAGCTTCAAATTTGGGAGCGCTACCCCTAAAAACTATTAAAAAAAAAAAAAAATTCAAATATAGTTCCAACGATTTTAATTGAAAATTTTTAAAATATAGTCCTCATTTATAGTATAGGTTTATAGTACGAAGCTAACCTTAACTTTATACCTAACCTTGTCGCTGTATTTGTCGAGGGATTGGCGAATAGGTATCTATATGGTTTTGAATGAATATATATTTATGTATATTATATATATGTGTATATATATATATATATATATATATATATATATATATATATGAATAAATTACACAATGCATTTGATTCTTCTAAAATTTGTGTAAATAAAATTTGAAGAATATAACAATGTTCTTTGCATTAATAAAGGAAACACAAAGTAACAAGTATTTCAGACACGTCGGCTCTCTTTTACTTAGGTTATTGAATATGAAAAGAGCCTTGTACAAAAACGTTTTAAACTGAAAGACACTAATTTATTTTGCTTCAATTAACCCGAAAATATTTTTCTTTGAGCAATATCAAAAAGATTGTGTTGAAATAGGTTTTAAATGCACAAGTAAATAGCATGTATTGAATGTAAATTGAACAATTATAGGTTGTAAAGAGTATGTTATTGAGATGTGGTGTGTACGTAATCCAATCTGTTAGTGTATAGCAGTGGGTAGGAGGTGATGGAGCATGTATAATTCTTCACTCCCCTGCTGGTGTGTTTGATACAGTTCACTAAGCATGCCTTCACCGCCCGCTCAGCTTCATTCACCCTAATACATTATCCCTATACCCTGTCCAACAATACTTTGCCTCACCTGTCAATCACATCCCTTAATCCCTTTACCTCATACTACCCCACACACCGTTTCGTAAGCCGTATTCATTTTACTCCAAAAACTCTGTGTCTATTGACGCATTTTTTTTGCAGAAAAAAAATCCTTAAATTGGATGAAGGTCTAAGAGCTCAAGAGATTCATTGGGTGTGATTTTTTTACTGCTTTCCAAATAAAAGTTCAAATACAAAATATAATAACTGAATAATAAAGAAACTATTAAAGAACAACATTGAGCTTAGACCAATATAAATCATGTTATTTATTTTTTTTTAATCATAAGCTTTAAAGATAGCTGGGAGAGTACAGTTGTACTTAGAATACCTTATGTCAATAAAATTAACTATTTAATTCAAGATTATTAAATTGGCCGAGATTTGGCGGAATAACCAGTGAACTGATGATGTTCATTGTCTAAAGGTCCCTACACACGATCTGACTTGGTCGGGCGGTTGGGCCAATTTGGTCAGGTTGGGCTAGAAATCGGGTGGTGTGTAGTCGAGGCACTAGCCCGACTTGGTCGGTGCATTAAGTCGGCTGTCGGGTGGCAATGCCCACCCGACACACCCCATCAACAGACAAGATCGGGCCGTGTGTAGCGCTGTCGTCGGACAAGTTGATAATAATCAGCTGGTTTTGACAGTTCATGCCTATCATTAGGTTTGTTCCAACCACTCTTCAAACTGGTTTGGAACTGTACGACGCATGCGCATTTGGAAAAAAGAGTTCCAACGAGCCCAAACTCAAACTCTGACTGACTCCGACTGTTAATCGGCTGTTCCAACCACGCTCTGATTGAATCACGGATTAGTTTGGAACCAGTCAGAGCAGTCAGCGATCGGCGGCAGGGACTAGTAGTTTGGGATTGAGTTTGGGTGAACAGAAACGTAACCTTCCGCTCCGCTTCATTGTTTTTGTTTTGATTTCGCTCGCCTATTATATTTATTCTCCTTTCTTGCGAATCAACTGTTCTTTTTAAAATGTTTTTGTACGAATGCGACGATGAATTTTTGTGCATATAATTGGTATTTTCTAGATATTTCTGAAAAAAATAAAAATTGGACCAATTTTCCAAGATGGACTTTTGATACTTAAAACAACAATATCGAACAAATATCGAAAGACTATTAAAACAAACAAATATCGAAAGAATCCGATTTATTTACGCAATATTTATTTCGTTAACTGGACTAAGATTAATATTTGTTTTTTTTAAAACAAAAGAGCATTTAGGATTATATCAATAAAAATACGAATACGAGTGTGCCGTGAGTCTACTAAAATTGGCTCACCTCAGTAAGTCCGAAAATTGTGAATTGCGTAAATCGAAATGAAATCGGGAATTCATGTATTAAATAAACATTTCTAAAATGAGTGCATTGTGCATGTATGTATTGTGCATATCCTCTATGAGTATGTAAGTTTAACTTCCAACTTTCGAGCTTAATTAGCATTAGAAAATGAAACTTTTGTGGTGTGGCGCCCCCTTGTTGTGCGAGCCCCTAGGCGGCCTAAATCAGGCCCTGATTTAAGCGACTGGCACTTATCTTCATCAACTATTGACTTATCCATCATCCATATATTTAATATTAATAAGTTGAGGTATTTTCGATAGCACAGGAACGCAAAATCACATAAACGATCAACTCAAAAAGTTGTTCTGATAACAGTGCTAAAACCTACCACGGCAAACAGTTTGGTTCGAGAAAAAGCGTTCCAACAAAAACGAAATCACAAATCAATTCCCAACGGTCAATGATCGCGCATGCGTATTTCGTCAATCACGGACTAATCCGAAACTGATTCGGAACTGGTGGTTGGAACAAACCTATTATTTACGATTCGGTTTGTTTATATGTTTTGTTTTTTATGTTAACACGACGAAGGAACGGTGGCAACTGACAAAGTCGGGAACGTGTGTAACCGAGTCTACTACCGACCAGATCGGGACCCGACTTGGTCCGGCCGACAATGCAAATGATTGTTCCATCTCGATTTCGGCCTCTTTAATTAATAATTAATTCATTGAACAGCTAATCAAATTTACTTCCACTTCTCTTTTTTGCGGATTGCATTTGACCCGATAATCATATCATTAGGCCATTGTAGGATGGACGGATCGGCAACTTTGTCTTTGTAGACGGATAGGCCACTTTGTTTTTGTGGAAGGATTGCCCATTTTGTCTTTGTGGAAGGATCAGCCATTGATTTTGAAGGAGGATCATGATTCTCAATCATTTCACATTTCTCTTGCCTTCAAACCGGATTTGTTTTATTAAAAACTTATGTTGGTATAATGACAGTGGTTACAGTCTTATGAAAATATGTTTTAACCTCTCGGTTAATGCATTTGGTAATTTATAAATGACATAAACTTAGCAAGGATCAGACTTACACTAATAAACTTAAACCACTTTTTCAATTATTTTATTCGACAAAATTCTTCAATAAGTTACCCAGAAAAGTGATGTAAAAAAATGTTATGTTGTGTTGTGTAATGCCAAGTAAATAATATTATTATAAAATTAATGCTAAAAATGTATTTAAAAGTATTTTATTGTTTCTAAAGTTACAAATGAACACCTATATAAAATTTCATTTTATTTGAATCAACCGATTTAAAATTATAGAGGAAATAAACTTTACTGAATTTTACTGGCCTTGAAATAATGTATGTTTTAAAATATTTGAAGTATTTTTACATAATATATACAACTACAATCAATAGTAACACACATATAATAACTATATTGAATTTTAGAGAAATTGATGCCAAACTGGATTGACAATAAACACGAAGTTTAGAGTAGGGCGAATTTGTAGTAAGAACATGATGGAATAGTAATCTTCTAGTCAGCTTGAAGATGACCCAAAGAGGGGTAGAAATATTGCAAAAGTGAGCCTTTAATTTTTCCTTTGGACCCTACCATCAATTAAATTAATTATACAACGAAACAAACAACAAACCGGTATATATATATATATATATATATATATATATATATATATATATATATATATATATATATATATATATATATATATATATATATATATATATATATATATATATAGATTGCTCTCCCTCTCTCTCTCTCTCTCTCTCTCTATATATATATATATATATATATGTATATATAGAGAGAGAGAGAGAGGGAGAGAGAGAGAGAGAGAGAGAGAGAGAGAGAGAGAGAGAGAGAGAGCAATTTATCGTTTATTCAGAGTGATCAAGGTCAACAACGAGTGTCCCTTTTCTAGTCTAAGGGCACCCATTACCCTTGATTTGAGATAATATTCTTTTGGAGATAGTAGCAGAACTATATATTGTGTACATAGAAGGTCAGGGTCTAATATCACGTGACCTAACGTTTACATAGAGTCGAATGTAAACAAAAGCACGAGGACGAAGTTAGGCAATAAGGGACACTTTCTCACACTTTACACCCCCCTTGTAGTTTGCTTGGTAAACATGCAGAGTGTACTTATGCTCGTACTGTACAACTATTGAGCAAACTTGTAATGCAACACTACTATCAATTATTATACTCACACAAAATATTCTTCGGTACTTGTTTCTTGTTTGAGATTAATTTTAAGGCTAAATTAACAATTTTGACAGAGATTTTACTTATTGTAAAACAAAAACAAAGAGTGAAGCGATCATACATGTTCAAATTTTGCAATACAAACTAATAATTATGGTCGGTTATGAGCATTGCAGTATTAAGTGAAATAGTTTCTATGTTGTAAAGAGAGATCAGTGAAGGCACAAAATTTCGTCTTTTTTACTACCTTGGCATAAACGAGAACCCTTATACATTTTCTGTGCTTGACTCTCTGTAACTCACCTGATCCCTCTAAGTAACTAACACAATAATTGGACTTAATCATTCGTGAAACCCACCCACCCCTCCCTCAATTTTTTTTTAACAAACCCACGCAAAAAATCATCAGTTGTTCTTTGTCAAAAAACGGGTTTTAAGGAACTTTTCATGTCTTATATTTTGCGAGAAAATTATTTTGTGATGGATTTACATGTTCCTGTCTGTAGTCAAAATACCTGGACGATTTCAATGAAATTTGTCATGTATAATCATAAAAATCATATCCCGAGTCCCGAGTTATGTTGAGAAATAAATTTTAGCTATATATTTTCATATTAATTAACTTAATATTATGGGATTCATTATGAATATGAGAAAGTTTTGTTTGTTCGAGTAATTTTTTAAATATATTTTTGTCGAAATCTTTTTATAATGAAGTTTAAGAGTATAATTAATTTTAACAAGAGAATAATAATACATATTGGTTATGTTAATTTTTAATGACGTAGTAATTAGCATGAATTCTTAACACATCTCTATGAAGAGTAATAATATATAGGACACATATATAAAAGATGCCGATTATTAGGAACAAAACCTTTTTCCAGCACAATTTTTAAATATTTCAAGACACAAGCTCACTTTTTTTTACAAGTTAGATGTTGCCTTGTGATTTTACATTAAATTTATTAGAGCATAATTTATTTATTTTTTATTTTTTTTTTTTTGTTAAAATAATTTCAATAACTATAATATGTATTACTAATTCTCTTTTTTCTTTTTTCCATAAACTGATGAAGTGTGCTTATGGTTTATTCACAATGGGTTATGTAACACAAAAATCTTAGAATAAACAACTAATTTGTATTATTAATCTATACTTTATATCGTTTTAAATTCTAAAGTAATGTTTCATTTAAATAATGTAATATGTCGTGTTTATTTATTACTTATCACAGTGTTATTTACATAAATTAAAAACGATCAATTTTCATTTGATGCTTTGTATGTTACAGTATAGCGTAAATCGAGAAAAGTTGAGAATATAAAGTACGTAAATCGCTTGACGTGTTCAAGTAACGTGATGCAACAAATTTAATGTGTTTGAGACTAATACTTTAAAAAGGAAGATAAAGATTGGTTGGTTAAACGGCAGGGATGATGTCATCAAGTCAATGAAGCTGTGGTGTGCGTTCAAGCCAATAATCCTTGCTGAACAATACTGAGACAAAGCTTTAGAAGAAGGGAACCAACCCCCAAAACAATAACTAGCTCCAAGACTGATGGATGGGCTTAAACTAAACTGAGAAGAGCTAGAGAGGGGTGAATCAGTGTTGCCACCCTACCAGTGCTAATTGGACCTAGAGTTAATAAAGTTTTCTTGTGTAAGGGCGGGGGTGGTGATGTCTTTAGAAGCCCCTTAATGGAAATAAATGGGCTCGGGTGACCCAAGCCAATATGCTTCACATAATCCTCACCCTATGCTCGTAGCATCCATCTAAACACGGCACTCTATGCAAAACCTTACTAACCCTCCACATTAACTTTTTCATTAAAATTGTAGTTTATCCCGATACACATTCTAGAATCTGATTCTGGTTATTAGATTGGAGCGATAATACACGCGTGTAAACCCTCGCTAAGTCCTTGTTCGAACAACCGAAACATGTGTGGTACGCCATTACTTCTAATACTTTAACTCTTCTGTGGCTTTGTTAAAATTCATTATTATTCTTTTATTACTTAATTAACAGGTTTTATATTAAACCAAGCGTCGCTTCAACATTACAGGTCTTATACATTTTACTTTATAACACACATATAAATATCATGGTTAGGCATAATCATAAATATCATATATATATATATATATATATATATATATTTATGTGTGTGTGTATATATAACTGGAGAATTATGCAATCATTATGATAATTGCATTTATGGCAAAGTATGGATGAATCTATTACCCTTATTCAAAATGATATCTATTGCAATAGTATTCATATTTCTGAAATGCAAAAATACTTAATATGTAACAATATATGTATATTTAATCATATAATTACACAAAAATATAAATATCTAAAGGAATGTGAAATATTTTTTATCAATAACTCTTAGGAAACTCCTTTTTACTGTCTAGTAGATCGTATTTGGTTCTTGTAGAGATACAGAAAGAAGTCAGAAGTTGCAAGGCCGGATATATTATGGTATTGGAGAACAATCATTTATTCGGTGCGTCTCAGGTAGCTCTTCTGGTCGTCTTTGAAGGCAGACCGGACTATTCACTCAGGTGATTAATAACTCCCAAGTCAGGTAGCCGCTTTGGACCCACTTCCGCTCCTTTCAAACACTACCACCTCTTCTCCCTTAAGTACCTGTCTCCTTCTTTAAATTGAATATCAGATAAAAAAATAATAATAAAAAACAAGTCTGGCACTCACAAAAAAGAAATAGAATGATTCTGTAGGTCTAAAACTCTTTTTCCAGAAGCCGCGACCCACTAATAGTCCTTGAAGAGCCACTCCGGTACACCTCCACCCTGGAGCCTTCATTATATTTTTATACATATATCTAACAAGGTATTGTATGGGAAGACCACACGGATGGAGCCCTCCTTGATTAGCTCTGAGGTTCGCCATTGAAAGGCTTACACATCGCTACTGAAGACTTAAAGGTCTCTGGATTCTCTCGCCTTCTATTCAATCGAAAGAACAAGTGACCGTTTCTTTTCATTTGCAAGGACCAAAACGCTAAATCATTTATGATTGCCAGCTTCCTAGGAAGATTAGCCTAAAGTCAGCCTAACCTCAAAAAATTGTTTAGGAGTGAATCATTTATCTAAAGTAAAGAACTTCATCTAAACTTAAGAGCCATTATATGTATGTGTGGGTGTATATATACACACACACACATATATATATATATATATATATATATATATATATATATATATATATATATATATATATATATATATATATATATATATATATATATATATATATATATATATATATATTTATATAATAATTATTTAATTTTGTTTATTAATACTTTATTTTAAGGAGGAAATATTGATTTACAATAATTATTATTATACTAAAGTAAAAGTACATGGAATTGATAATGATTTGGTTGAAACGTTTAATTTAAGCAAAGTATATCTTACGTGGTGAAACTACATTCAACGTGGCACTTTAATCTTTACCCCGATTTAAATTTAGCTAGAGAATTTCAATTGATGCTGTGTGATTAATAAATTAAATGCTGTGTGGTATTGTAGTATTATATGCATCTAAAAATCCTGACATTTCTAGAACGTCTTCGCTTCCTACCTTTATTATCCCGTTGGGTTTAAATTATAATCTTGTAGCTTTGTCACATTTTCAGCTGTAGTGTTACCCAAAGATCATCCAGTTTTTAACCAGAGGATGTAGTAAGAGGTACATCCTTATTATGGTAAGTCTACACAGATAAGCTCGGACACATGTGAATCCACATTTAACTTGACTATTATATGGCAAAGTTCTGTACATCCTGGCCAGCTTCAAATAGAATGGAGCTGTAGTTCTTCCGGTGATTCTTCTTAGCTTGGATTAACGCAGAGAAGAACGTTTAGGTTTAGAAAAAGCCGAAGCTTGTTAACAAGTTAATCTTAGGTCGAGGTGTGAAGGATGCCTGATAGCCTCTAAAGATTGCGGTTAAGCCGGTCAAAACCAGATAATTGTGCTTTGAAAAATACTAATCTCATTGTCGAAGAAAGGTCCAGGTAGTAAAGTCGGAGGGCCACCCAGACTGCCTGTCGCCAACGATCCCTGTCTTCTAAAACTATTTCCTTAAAGTGCCTAAAAATGGATCTGGGACTAAAACGAAGTATTACCCTTTTTTAATTCACTATTTCGTCCCTTATTGTTGATGTACAGAGTTTCTGCATCTGAGGTTCCCCCCCCCCCCCCATAAAACCCCATAAAACTGTATAAGAAATATTTAAGTCCCATGTTTTCCTTGATTAAATTTGGTCGTGGATGCAACTAGTGGTTTTTATTTCTGATGTGATCACACTGGATGGTGCCACGGTTTTTAAACCGATTTAAAAATTCAGGTAAAAAAAAAAAAAAAAAAAAAAAGTAACTTCCTTGTTTGTGAGGTGTATACTTTTTGATATATATATATATATATATATATATATATATATATATATATATTAAACAGCCTGGTTTTGCAGTGAAATCCGCGTCACGAAGGGGGTATGTGTGTGTGTGGGGGTGTGTTGGGTAAGTCTTGTTGTTGCTTGAAGTAAACATCACGATGCACCACACCCCTGAAGACGCTTCCAGTATTGGAAGCGAAACGTCGGACTTCATCCCCTTCGTGAAGCGGATTTCACCGGAAAACCAAGCAGTTTATTACGAGTCTATCCGCGGAAGCCTACTCACCAAGTTATATATATACAGTTATATTATTTATTATGATCTTCATGTACTCATATATAGATATATATATATATATATACTTACATACTAATATATACATATACATGTGTATATATAGATCTATTTGTTATTAATAGCCAATTTTCTTAACATCTCTTGTACTTCTTATCACTGCTCTTCTCCTAAACTTTTGCTATAAAAGAAGGAAAGAAATGTTGAACGAAGGAAACAATGATAAATTCACCGAATTTCCACTCGGGTGAAGAGGGAAAGGAGAAAAAATCTATACAGTATATATAGGGACCAAGAACTTCCGATATAGTTTTTGGACCAGGTTCTGTGTGATTTTATCAATATTTAGGACAATGATTCACCTGGGAGGGAAGCGGAGACCATTTAGAAGGCCATCTTTACGGCATCCTTTCGCAGCTTTATACAGGTCCACACATTGAGCCGAACCAACCACCGGAACACAAGATAACGTCATGTCGCACGTGACCCCCTCTCCTCTCTTACAAAGTATTGTTCCGCAAATCACAAAAACACCCTATTCTAGACTTTTTACCCTAATTGAAACAGTACTAAATATATATATATATTTTTTTTTTTTTTTTTTTTGCTCCATGCACTTTTCTTTTTCAATACTAAGAAAAAAACATTGTCTGCTGAATTATACTCTTCAATAAATGGGTTGGAATGAATTGCTTCCGTAAAAGAAGAGGGTCTTTGAGAAAAAATATTTACCCAAATCAACCTATTGTGGATGTCCAAAACTGGCACGTTTTGCACTAATATATTTTTTTGAAGTTATATAAATAATTAATAAATAATTTCATTAGAAAAACATTGTTTAATTACACCTCTAATAAAATCCGCCGAGGGAAATGCTAATTTGCTCTCGAGGCGTAGCCGAGGAAGATAATTATAACAAGGGATTAATAAGATATTATTCTCGAAATATATAAAAAAAAGTATCTCCAGAAAAAGCGCTATATAAGATTTATTCAACAAAGAAACATTTATATTTCTTTATTAAACGAATTTAATACAGAAAAAAAAAATATAAAAAATAAATCACCAACTTTATTTAATTAAAATAATAGAATTACTTACCCAATACGAGTGTTCACATCATCTTACATTAGTATTTCCTTTTCTGTTTGTCAAATAAAATAATTGTTTTTTAAAAACTATTTTTTTTTTGGACCACGAACGAAACTCGCTGTATTCGTATCGGGTATAAATCCTACCCTATTTCTGTGACATGAATATGGGTTTGGTTCATGTCAGAGCCAAGGATTCCCAACACATATGAAAACATTTAGTCTTCGTCTTCTTATTGAAATCTACCTTGCTGATAAACCTCTGATTGAGGCGTGGAAGAATCCTTCCATTCTTCCACGCCACAATAGTGTACCCACTATTTTTACACTTCTTACTTACACATGCTACGCTTAGGTACATATTTGAAGCTGCCCGCGTGCTCCTTCTATTTTCCGTGATGGTGATATAGTACTGTCTTGCTCCTCAAAGTGCTGTCTGCATCACAAGTTTTTGTTCTTAAAGTCTTTGTTTTAGAAGCAATCAGACCTCTGCGATCAGATTTAAGACCTCTTACCTCTTGCTTTCCGCTACAGACATATACCAGTTCTGGAGTTTCTCAGCAGACTCACCTAAAAATGGTCACCAGAAAAAGCCTGTTTAATAATTTAAGTATGTTTTTAATGTTAAATAATGTATTTATTGATAAATAATTTGTCTATTATTGTTTGAATTATTGCTTCCGAGCTTACCGAAGGCAACGGAACTATGTGTTCGCACTGAAGATCCAACATTTTTTACGTCTCTGATTTCAAAGACAGAAATCCTTTTAATTAGTATTTCACCAGACATTTTTGGTCCCGTATCTGTCTGTCACTCAATTTTCGTGAACCAACCTATCTTAAAAATTACTCGTCCGATTTTTATGAAATTTGGATGGTAATTAATAATTTGATTACATCCCATTGTTGGTTCCATATGTAATTTTAAACCTTCTGCGCCCATTTATTTCTCTTCCACATATGCACAAACATACATTTATTGACACCAATATCTTCAAAACTATATACTTATCCAATTTTTAGAAATTTGGATAGTTTGTCGAAAATAGTCTGCAGAAAACCCCTGATAAATTTCAACTGTATGCGCTCTTTAAATTGTGCAAAATTGATGCTTTAATTATCAAAAACATTTTGACAGATTTAGAATTAAAGGAGGGAGAAGAATTAAATAAATCAGATAATAATGGTTTGTAAAAGCATAAAATAATTTAAGTACGTTATAGAACGCGAAGAAGCTATCACTCATAGCTAATTATGAGCCACACTAATTGGCAGACTATTTTTATAGTCCGTAGGCAAAACCAAGGACCCTTATATTTTCCTGCGTGTATCTGTCCGTCCGTCCGGTCGCCTGCTCTCACGGCTACACCTTTCGTCCGATCACTTTGAAATTTGGCATGTATATGTCTTGTACCTACCCACATATTTTAAAAATATAGTGACTTAAAAACAAAATTTATCAAAAAAATTAGGGTAAAAAAACTTAAGGGTTAAATTTTTTTTTTTTTTTTTTTCGACACCGTGAGGGGTATCATATGAAAGGGTACGTCGAGCTGATTACAAAAATATATAATTCTTTGGTTATTTTTTGGAAATTTCGAAAAAAAATTAATTTTATTTTTTATTGACAAAATACGTTTTTTGTATACTACGGTCTTTTCGGTGTATTTATATGGTTGTAGTCCGGTTCAGTGGCAAAAAAATACTTTATCAGAAGTTTTTTTATGTGTTTTGAGAATAACAGACCCATAGGATAGTTCAAAGTAAGCTTTTTAGCATTTTAAAAAACACCATCAATAGGGTACTACTTAAACTACACAGGGTTGCCTCCGGACCCTCGCTGTGTCCTCACTAGCACACACTTGACCTGTTTAATTAATGTTCTGTTATGCATATAAATATGGTATCTCACTATTAATTGATATATATATATTATATTTTTGTATTGAGCTTTATATAAAAGAGCACACCTCTCGTGGCTAAAGCTGTAGAGGGCTTTTAAAATTTACCCATGTATGAAGAAATAAAATCACGTGATAATATACGAGGAAGCAGTGTGCCACACAAATTGGCTGACTATTTTTGAAGCCTTTTAATAGGAATAAGATCTATGATCATAAAAGCTTGTTTGTTTGACAATTAATAGTTCATCCAAATATATGTTTTATATACACTGTATTATATAGCTTTAACTGATTTTTTTATTGATTAATTAACAATTATCTTGAAATTAACGTTTGCTAGGGCTACTTCTACTGCAATTTCATTTTCAGGGCTGCCATTGTAAAAACCGGATATTTATTTATTTTGAAAGTGAATAATAATTGCTGATAACGTGCTTTCTCAAAGTTCATTGAATCATTATTGTTCATTGTTTGTATTTAAAGTTAACATCTTTCTACAAAGGATATTTAGATCACTAAGCAGTAAGATATATAGTTAACTAGATGACCCGGCGAACTTCGTACCACCTAACAGTCAATTAAAGAGGCAGTTAAACAATATGAAATTCACACATTCAGTGAAACGGCGCCAGCAGCCAGCACCAAAGCCCCATGTATAGGAACGTATCTTTGCTAACTCAGAATCCTTCTCGGGCATGCATCCAACCACTCCCCAAAGTTTCATCGAAATCGGATGAACGGTTTAGGAAGGCATAAGAGACATACATGCCGACGAACGTTCATTTTATTTATAAAGATAAGCCCAATATACATACTATAAAATCAGCATCGGATTGTAATTATTCTAAATTTTAGCTTAACTATATCTTGTCGTATTTTAGTCCCGACTTATCAAGAGTAATGTACCACTTATTCATAAGATATACAATATACCTACACATTATTTAAGCTACTTAAGTAAAGTCCGGGTTACAAGAACGAACGTTACTACAAGTTTTTTGAGTACCTACTAAGGGTTAACGGAGTAGGTGAGAGTTAAACTTTGTAAGTGAATGATGGGTATATCGTGGCAATATCTGGGTGTTCTTTGTAAATGTTCACAGGACATTAGGCCTTTAAGGGAATGTTTTAGAGTGAGGTTATCTTGTCCCTTCTAGGCCAGTGGCCGCTGGTGCGCGGCCTCTAAAACGTACGTCCCTTAATCTATATCCACATCCATCATCCCTTCAATCGAACCCCTCTTAATAAAACATACGGTCATTTGCTATCCTTACAATTTACACAGTCTCCTTATGAACAAGATTCGCTTGCTCCAGCATAACTTCGGCTTTAAATATGATGCTATAGATTGCAAATAATAAGTTTATCTCTTAATATTATTAATAGAAAAGTATTATTAAAATTAATATTTTACTTTAAGTAAATATTTACATCAATGACTGTTCACTTATTTAAATACTAGGTGTGCAATGCAGTTGTCTGCTTGCAATTTTGAGCTGAGCGTGCATTTTAATCTTAAACAATAAACATTTTTATTTATAAACAGCTGAAATCGGATAAAAAAAATTGTATTATTTCTAATTTTTAATTAAAAAGCATTTTTTCCTGTTTTTCTATTTTACCCCCCTCTTAAATGAAAATATGATAAAAGTGAACATAACAACAATAACTGTACTCTTAAAGAGCTTTCCAACGACTTGCATCATGAAGGGCATATACGATTTTAACTTTTGTACCCCGTACCCTGTACCCGTACCCCTGTGTATCAATTTGGACCGTTTCAGATTTATACCTTCCTGTGGTTGGTCACTATGACAGTGCCGAATTTTGTGTGGATCGTTTCAGCTGTTCAGGAGGAGTAAGTGTCCAACCAAATGCAAAGTGTAGTATAAGAGGTTCGCTTCGCTCAGCTCAATAAGTGAATGGCGTATATTGTTCCCTGATGACAATACGTATAAAGTTGATTTGTAATAAAACTTAATTGTAATATAACGTAATTTAGTACCGTTATTTTATATTATACAATTATAAAATACATCATGATTTATTTAATAATAATAAAACCGCTTTAACTCCTTAATGAAACCAAAACATTCTGATAAAAAGGGACACGATGAAAGAGGGGCCACCAAGTAACAGCAATATCAAACTAATATAACATTAGACATTTAATATTGTAAAACTCGCTGAGGCCTATAATAAAGTTACTAAAAAGACACAATGAAACGTCGGTTATGGTGCAAATTAGAACAATTTGAAACTGTTTGCTGTGCATAGTACATACACTGGCATAGTACATGAGACGAGTGTATACTTCCTCTGAAATTTGAATATTCTACTAATTCCCTAACATTTAATCTATGAGAAACCTCTGAGCTTCAAGATAATAATACTGTTTCCTTAATACTATAAATAAAACTATTCAATGATCAAGTTTGCCACAGTTAGTCTATGAACTGTTAAATAGATCTTGAATACGATTAATATTTTTCATGTACTCTGTAGAAAAATGTAAAAGGCATTAAGGTAATTTTTATGGATTCAACTAACTGATCTTGGCTTCATTCTTTGAACTTCACCAATGATTTTCTTAAAGCATTTCTTCCTGTTTTTAATTTATAGTTGGTTTAGTGGTCTCTTCATACAGCTGGATGTGGATGGACCACCCCCGACTACTCACGAAAGTTGACCCTCACCTGAAAATGGGGACCATCTGCTCTGACCGCCGTTTCAACCAAAACAATACCGCATAACAGTGGGAAAGGTCTTATAAACTGCCCCTGAAACTGATCCCCGATGACAAACAACATTGTTCTTAGACTCAACATAGATCCAATAGGATTTCCTCCAACTGTCCTGGAACCCACCAACATACACAGACCTCCTATATATCCTTTTTCGCTGTAATTTATTGGGTCTATTTGAAACTTATCTTGTCTTTCCTTTGACCCTTGCCAAACAATTGTCTTTATTTGACAGCCACGCTTCGCTATCTTTTACAGTTCTATTGACTGTGTACACCTATGACTAAACCAGATGATATAAGAGCCTATTGCTTATATAGGCTGTCCAAGGAATACACTCCCTGATTGGGAATGTAAATTCCCAATCAGGATTTTAGATCGTAATTTTTTAAATTATTACAGGACCCACTCAATTTTTTATCTTTTCAAATCTACAATTTTTCTTCTCAATATCAATTTATTAATAATTCTGACTACAGTGATCCTATTTTATTTAATTGAACGTATGTGGTATTAAATTGGTCAAACAGGGATAATAAATTACTATTTGCTTCAATACATCCTGGCTATACTTCGACCTTCTCTTAGGTCATCTTCAAGCCTATAACATAATTGAATACAAGGTTTTACTATTCTGTCACAGAAGCTGAACAACATTATTACTTACATTTAATAACCTTGTTCAGCTTTTGCGACAGAATAGTGAAACAATGTATTCAATTATGTTATAGGCTTGAAGATGACCTAAGAGAAGGTCGAAATATAGCCAGGATGCATTGAAGCAGATAGTAATTTATTATCCCTCTTTAACCTATTTTAAAACTCATACGTTCTTTCATTTTTTTTTTTTATCTCAGAACTTATTATATTATACGAGGGATTGGGGTGTAGGAAATTATTTGTGACCATGATAATAACTGACGTGGTGTAAACTACATATCATAAATTAAGGTACTAGTTCATAGGTCCCTAAAGTTTTATGATGAGCCAAATGGGAATTGAGGTTAATATGCTTCATATATAGTTCTTATAGTTCTTCATATATAGTCCTTATAGTTCAGTTATTAAAGGATTTTCGCTGTACATACATTTTTTATAAAAGCATTTAGCTAGTTTAACATTGACGTCTTCAATCATGTCCACTTTTGAGATTTGATGGAGGATATTAATTATTGTACGTCTAGGTGAGTTAGTCGCGAGTCGAAGAAATTTGTTTTGTATAACCTGTAGTTTTTGCAGGTTCGTATTACATGTGCTGCTCCAAGGAGCACAAGCATACGTCATCACAGGTCATACTTTGTATATTTGTAATTTGTTCTTACTATTGATGGATGAATCGCGGGATAATAACATTTTGTTTGAGCCCCCATTTGAAACAGTAACTGTCCAGTTTAGATAAGGCTGAATTTAACCTACGTTCCATGGTGTCAATTCTCCACGATAACGTCATAACACGTAATGTTAGCGAATCGTGGAATGTCACTAGTAAAAAGTATGTAGAGAATTGAGCCTAGAATTGACCCTTGTGGGCCTCCTGCGCTTATTTTATAAAGTTTAGACTTAAAATTGCTTAAGTGTATTCTAATTTTCTATTAGAAAGGTAGGAATACAATTTTAAGTACAAAACTAATCCTAACTAAGCTAAAGCCCTTAAGTACAAAACTAATTGCATGTATATAAAAGTTATTGCAAGCGGTTGAACCTAATGGATGATAGAAGAAAACTGATAGATATGATTGTATTATAATAAAAAAAATCTTTACAGTTGGACTCACGTGCTTCGCTAAGGAGTGAGTTATTTTTACATCACATTCTCAAAAGAAACTTTACCATTTTGAATCAGGAATACATAATATTATAATTATTATATTATAATATTTCCCCACCAAACTATTTTGTATTAATGATTCCTGAATTCAATTGATTTCTGGTCTTCATTCAAATTCGTATAATATTAAAAGTCACAAAGAACATCTGTTAAATACCGATTAATGTAGTCAGTGATTTGTTATTTTAAAGTCCGGCAATTAACATCCCTTTACCATTATACATCGAGGTCTTAGCATGAGGAGAAATTGAGTTTATTTTTATTATGCTAACCAGGTGGTATGGATGGCATCTGCGTGGTATATACCGTATAGTTAACTGCATCGTCTGCTAACAACATGAGTGAATCACTCTAAAGCAGGTGAAGGCTTTGAAAACAAGGTGTAGTGTTAAACCTCGGGCAAACAGAGGCTTCTTTTACACGCATCATTACCTAAGCTGATAACTTCACCAAAATGCTTCTATTAGAGTAAGCATTAGCATGATCACAACACTTATACTGTAACTCACACTGCGTCCTGACATTATTCTGAGGGCTCCTCTTCCCTTCCAATCACCAATCAACTTGTCGTTTATACTCCCTCCGATATTATTTTTTAAAGCTCAAACTCTCCGCTAACCCTCTTACTTGGTGGGAGCGCATCACCTGGAGTAAGGTAATTTTATTTACGCCGATTAACTGCTCACGCTTTTAAACTAAGAATGTTTTGAACATAAAAAAACAATAGTCTGATTCTTCGCATTTTTAACATTAATTGACAATTGCTAAAAAAACAAAAAAAACAGTGCTTATGTAATCACGCGTGATTATAATGAATAAAAAATCAATGATAGAAAATTATGTTTTTATAACCACTCTGAATCAATGTATAGTTTAGTTTTTCTTTCACAATTTATCAGAACCATTTAAGAAAAAAAGGTAGAATTTTTCCCCAAGTATTAAAGGAAACAGTCCTTATTAAGTGTAAATTTATCAAAAAAAAAAAAAAAAAAAAAAGTAAATAACAGAGTAAAGGAACTTAGTTAATTTAATGTACATAAAAAACCCCTAGTAGCGAGAAAAATTGTTTAACGACTGCAGTCTTTCATTATGAAGTTTAATTTTAATATCGTAGGTTATAAATTATTACATTTTGTGTATTTAACTAAAATGGATTTCTGCACTCCTTTCATGGGTGCCATAAAAAAAAACACAATACAGAATTAATTATTGTGAAAAATGTCTTGGACAGCCATCTCCTGTGCATGGTTGTATGTACTAGTGAAATACATGTTAAGCTTTGTGTCAAGTCTTTTAAAATTTTGTTTGAACTTCACAAAAAAATTAAATTATTTGATATAATTTGTTTCTCACTTTGTATACTTCTCTTTTTATATTTCCTTTGCTTTTCGAAAATATTTAATAGTTTTTTTTAGTATTTGTGTTGTTCTTTACAAAAGAGGTTGACAAATCTGTAGAGAGAAGTATTGTCCGATGAGGTCGCGATGTGCTCCAGAAGGCTTTATATTATTGTAGTAGGTAAGGTCATAAAAGTTTTTCAAGTCCTTGTGTGTATGGGCAGGTGAGTGTGTGGGCCCTTCATTCGGACAGAAAGCCCTAAAAGGCAACAATCAGCCCTCCCACGAGGCCCCTGCACAGACAAATAAGGCTCTGCCCGTAGGTTTTCACTGTTTGCAAACAATCAGTGTCCGTCTCTTTTCGACAAGGTCTTAGAGCCGAAGATTTGCCCTCTCTCTCTACTAGAAAGGACACAAGTAACGACCACTAAGGGATTTATTGCCCTTCTTCCCAAATCCCATGAATGAAACCTGAAAAACCTTCTAACACCTTGGACAATGGAAAGAGCTCACTCTTCTTTTAACTACTCATTGAAGAATTTTGTCCCTTCGAACATACTTTAAACCCCCTCTACCTCTTCTTTTCTAGTACCTTCATTCATAAACGTGAATGTTACTCGTACTATGACCTGACGTAGATTTATTGTTAAAAATAGTCCATTCACAAAAATTTGGAATGGATGTTTTGGAAGAATTCTTCGACATTTATGAACTAAAAGAAAACCCTGGCATTTTATAAGCTAGTAAAAGTCGTAAGATTCACATTTCATAATAATAATAAAACAAAGCAACGAAAGGTTAATTCACCAAGGCAACTTGTAATGGCTTAAGTGAACGATTTAAAGAAAATTCATCATTTATATAATAATGTATGTTGCTACGGTGTTTTTGTTCTTCATTCTGTTGAGATTTACAAGCCAACTGTAAAAGATGGAAAGAGATTTTATATTGAAACAATTCACGGCTTAGATAATTGTGCAATTGCCTTTTTTCTTATTTTTTTTTTTACAATTGCGTTGGATGTTCCGGGTTGTTAGCTAAAATATTATATATATTCTCCTTGGCTCCGTTGTATTTGATGTAGAGGACAAATTGAGAGAAGAACACTAGAAACACATGTGTTAGCTGACGAGATGGTAAATTTAATAATATAAAAATTCTTAATAAACGTAATTTAAAATATCTGTGTAAACTCACAAAAATATTATATCGTTTTACAAAAATATTTTTATTGTAATAAATATTTTTACACTTTCAATGATAAAAAATATAACTAGGTGTACCTATATAACCAAGCTGTCTAACACCCTTTAAAATCAAATCAATAATAATGATAATTTCAATGCTAGCAAAATTAATTAGTGCTATTGCAGTGATATTGAATAATTATAATAAAAATTGACCAACATTAGTGAGTATACTTATTCTAAAAGTCATTAACTATATTTTTAGTTCCTCAAGCAATTTTTTTACTACATTGATACACTGAAGCATTGTTTTAACATCAGTTAATTTAATAGTATCTTTAGATTCGAGATAATTTGTTCTTTATATGAGTTTTGTTATCCTACAAGTTACACAAAGTTTTGATTAATACAACTAAGTAAATAAAATATTTATAATTTATAATACTATCTTATAGCAGATACTTACAATGTAAATGTTGACTTTACTGTCAAATTTTAGTAGCAGCAAAATCAGCATCTCACTTTACTCATGATCTAAATGTAATTACTAAAGGAAGATTAGAAACTCTATTGAATATGTTGGCGATTTGTTAGACAAGTGGTTTGAATTCAAGAATTAAAGTAAAGGGATAAGACAACTTATGATTTGTTAAGTTCTGTCTCATGGGTACAGTCTGTGGGACAAAGATAAGAGGATTAGATAATAGTTACAGTGGCGCTAATAAAGTGTAGACTCTCTTTGATTGTCCCGGCCTCTGAATGGGCGGTAGTTGAGGCCCTGTCATCAACGGTTTACTCAGGGTGAGTTGGCTAGAAGTTGTGTTAATGGCGACGGCACCGAGGCACCAAAGGTGTTTAAGCTGTGTTTAGACCAGTCGCTCTGACTGGAAGTTACTTAGCACCATTAGTCTCACGAGTGCCTTTCCCTGCAGTTATCCCAGTCCTGGCGTCACTCTTGTCTCTTTCCATCATTCAGTATTTGACAGAGAGTTAACTCGACCTTCAGACATTCAGAAGGACAATATTTTTTGTAAGAAAGAATAAAAGGAAACAACAATTATTTATAACATCACCAGAGATTGCTCAATTAGATGAGCTAAAATTTAAAAATTGGGGGGGGGGGGAGGATATAATAATTTGTAAGCAATAAAAACTAGTTCAAAAATCTTATTATTTTGTTAGGAAACTATTACAAAAAAAAGCTTTAAATGTAGATAATGTTTTGCAATCTATTATTCCCTTTCTATTTTATTCCATAGAAACCTCTTTAAAGCCTAGTTTACATTGGTAGAGTAAAGGGTCGAGTGCACTAGCTTACTTTTTAGCACAAGGGACGGTAGAGTAAAATGGTGTGCTGTTTTTTGGTAGAGTGACTCTAAAGAGCTTATTACGTTTTTAGTTCTGAATAATCCCGCAATTAATATATAAAAGAGATATTCAATGTTAGGACGGACGTAGGGTGGGGGGTCTACTCGCCCATCGGCGGGCGAGCTACTCTACCACCGCGCTAGCTCATTTACTCGACCAACTTTTATCCACTCTCCTCAACCGCTTACTATCCGTATAGTTCACATTAGGCTAGTAGCTTGGTAGAGTGCTACTCGACCTAGCTACTCGACCGTTTACTCTACCAATGTAAACTAGGCTTAACACATATTAAGTTATCTCGAAAATTTGTTCATAACATAGTTGCATCAATATTGTTATAGACTTCTGATATTTATTTAACTCAATTAAGATTGACCAATGATTTGAAAAAATAAATAATTAACATCTCCTCATAAAATCAGATAGTAGTTAAACATATCCAAATAATATTTAATCAGCTAATCGTCAAAAAGTATGTATGTCGGTTATATTCTAACTTCTCCTTTATTATTGGATCAACTTTTATTGGAGGGTACCAAAAATTCCTAAATTTATTTGGATATTAATAACGTATACTTAAAGGTTATAACAGCCAAATCAGTTCACAGTATTTCCTCTTAATTTTGGAGCTTTAAGGTTTGGTGGGGACTAAAGACAATGAATACAATTCTGATGAAAAGCTGAGCCTGAAGACAAAACTTCTACTATTCCTAGAAAGACAGCATCCAAAAATGCTTTTCTAGCAGTCTGAATCAAATACTTATAAGGGAGATATTCTCGATTAGCAAAGAAAATTTCTTGAGGGTATTTAATAACACTTAAATTAAAATTAACACTCCGTAGTGTAGCACGGGAAGCAAGCAAGTTAATGTATAACTAATACCTAAATTATTATATATATATATATATATATATATATATATATATATATATATATATATATATATATATATACAGGGCTCGATTTGAGGCGGAACGCGGCGGAACGGCGTTCCGGGACCTCTCTCTCTGATAAATAAAAAATAAAATTATCGGCACTAAGATTTTTTAAAATCCTAAGTTAAAATTTTGTTTGTCAGTGAGTGACTACAAATTTGATTAAGGACATCATGTATTAAACTGACACCATAGTATTACCCTAGACTAGCAATTTATTAACAAAGTTTTTTTAATGGCAGGGATCGTATTAAATAAGTACTGTGCAGAGACACTGTGCCGAAACTCGCCCGGGGCGAGTGAGACAGGAAATATTTTGTTGATTTAATTATTCGTATAAACCTAAGTACCTATTTATTTATTGAGAGTATTTTAACAACACGTGTTATACTAATCAAGAAATTGTTTATAAAATTATATAAGTTTTCTCACACGAAACCCATCTGATTGCTGTGTGGGTTTATGTCTAAAACGCTGTTTTTGAACGTTTATTTTTCAAAATTTTCCCGGGGGAGGACCCCCGGACCCCCCTTCTATAGGGGGGGGGGAGAGAGAGGGTAGGCTGTAGTTCCGGCACCTCCATTTCTAGAAATCGAGCACTGTATATATATATATATATATATATATATATATATATATATATATATATATATATATATATATATATATATATATATATATGTATGTATATATGTTTGTTATTTAGAACCTTTTAAACCTCTTCAATCAGTTAAAAAACATAAACAGCATTTTTACCTGGCAACTTATAAATTGCTCTATCACTTAGGATAAGAGCAGTTTTATTGAACCCTCACCTTTCTCTTGTATTATTTGGAAATGAATATAAATGATTTCTAAGCCCTTCTAGCATTGAATAAAATGGGGCATGAATTAATTAGTATTATTTTCAGCATTGCGGAAGAGGTTTAAGTGAATATTGTGGTACAGAAATGAGTGAGTTATTTTTATTGAATGGTAAGGGGAAGAGGAGTGATTGAGGCAGAGTAAGAGTCCGGACTCCACTGAGTAATATTGATGGTTAAGGGCTGACTTGTCAGGAATCAAGCCTCCTTCAGTTAGACCTATCTCTGGAATATTCCACTATCTTCATTTGTTTAGACCACTTTATTATGAGGTCTTCTTAAATTGCCTTTGTTGTGGTAGTAAGTGTGGTTTTATGTCGAGAAGGGTTCTCCGCATTTATCATTTTATATGCTTATTCGCAGGCCCAGAGAAAAGGGGGGCCATTTGCCCCGAGCAGAGGGCTCCAGAGGCCTCCGCGTCAAATTTTATTTTTATATTTAACATAAAAATATTTAAATTTTTAACATCTCACATAATATTGCCTGTAGTATTTCGCGGTGCAAATCGCTTTGTTGTAAATAATTACGGTACATAAAGAAACTTACATAAGCGGTACATAAGCAACAAAAATTGGACTGTTGAATATTTATAAACAAAGTAATTAATAATTAATGAGTATAGTATAGTAGGCTGGGACCCAAGATTCTAGAAGTCTAGAACAGAATAGGGTTTCATAATGATGTCGATGTATCGAAAACATTGATAAATCGGACCAAAAAACATCATGTTGAACTTTCGATGCATCAGAAATATCTATGTTGACCTGAAGAAGCATTCGAAATATTAAAAAAAAGAACAAGAAATATATCCAACAAAGAAGCCCAAAAGGTTGACGTCGTGGTTTTAGGTAACGCAAAAAGTGGGATGGCAAAACGTAAGAGTATGGGGGCCCGAAATGTTACTTGCCCCGGGCCTCATGAAAGCTCTCTCACGGCCTGCTAATTTGTATTTTTTTTTAACTTAAATTTTGCTTATTTATGTACACAATGATCAATAAATTTTGATTATGAAAATTAGTTGTTCCATGAATCAAAAATACTTCATTTGAAATCCGTTCTTGGAGGATTGGTGTAGCCTAGAAATTAAATCATTTTCCACACCACACAATCACCAGGGAGTTTCAAGTTCGAATTCAAGGAACATAACGTTTCTTGAATGGTTATCAGTGTGCATCATGTCTTAAGACATAATAATAAAGACATAAAATAAATTTGCCACACTTAAATTTTAATTATGTTATAATTATTATTGTAATTTCAATTGTAAATCGTTTTATTTTTTAACTTTTATCAAGACCATCTCTCATGGAAATAGATTATTTATAATTTATATGAAAAAATATTTTAACTTGTTACACCGCTAATTAATAAATAAATCAATTGTTAATATTATTCACCTAATCGATCCGTCAAAGAAAATAAATTAATAATGTTTAAAATTGAAAGGTGTTTATCTCAGCATTTGCTATATATATATATTCAGTGTGTCCCAAGATAGAGTATCCGAAAGAAAAAATTCTTATTTTTGGGTTTTCTAAAAAACATTCTTCGAAAGAGTAATTTAAAAAAAACAAAAAAAAAAAAAAACTCCTGCTTGTTCTTTGACCTCTAAAAATGATAAAATTTTCTTAATTTTGTGTACAGGATGTTCTGTTATTTGAAAACTTTAAAATATAGCCAAGAGTAAACTATCCTTATTTTTGAGGGTATTGAAAAATCTTATTTAGAAAAGTGGTTCAGAATTGCAAATAACGTATAAATATTAAAAATTTTATGAATTATTAAAATGTAGTTAATTTTCTGAAATATCAAATTTTAGTTTGTTCTCTAAAAATAAGCAATAACTGTGATAATTGTTATGACAACAAATAGTTTTAAAGGGAAGAATTAAACAGGCCCCTGACAATATTCCCCTTAAAACAAGTTCAAAAGGTTTATAAAGAATTTGATAAATAGAATCGAAATTTGCGCAGAAGTAGGTTGCAAGTTGCCATTTATTTGAATGATCATTTTTGTTATTTTATTTTTCAACTCTGTTGATTTTTTTGTGTTACTTAATTAGATGCTAAGATTAGAATTATTAATTACTTGTTGTTATGATAATTTTTTTATTTTATTTATTAAATTTGCTTATAATTTGATTTTTAAGTAATTTATTTTGTTTTCATAAAATAAATTAATATTTAATATTTATATGTTTTTTGCAATTCTGAACCACTTTTCTAAATAACATTTTTCGATACCATCAAAACTAAGGGTAGTTTACTATTGGTCATATATTAAAGTTTTCAAAAAACAGAAGATCCTGTTCACAAAATCAAGAAATTGTTATCATTTAGAGGTTTAAGAACAAGCAGGAGTTTTTATAAAGAATGATTTTTTTTTGAAAACCCAAAAATAAGAAAATGTTTCCTCTTGGAAACTCTATCTTGGGACACACGTATATAATATATACCTTAAGGCTAGGCCAAACATGACGCATCTGTAATATTGCATCATCCTAGTGGCGAACCATCAAGGACTAAACTATTTTGCGATGAACGCAACAAGGGTCCCCACGGGAACATGACTGATAAAACAATATAATATAATAATTGATCTTGTACAGGAGAGTGTTTTTTTTATATTATATGTGGGGTGTGTTTTTATATTATTTCTTTACTACAAAGATGTAGTAAAGAAAGCAGAGCAACGGAGAGGTATTGTGGAGAAACTTCATCAAAGGAGTAAGTTACATTTCGTTTTAATCATTCATAATTTCAAAATTTAAACATAACATTACAAAATATATCAATCTTATAATAAACATTTTTAACATCATGTTTTTTGAATTTAAATAGTTGAAGTAATGAAAGAAACGGTTTCATAGAGCACAGGCAGCATCACTTGATATTTCTTTCAAACGAGTATGGGTTAAAAAAGTATTGGTAGGCTGATTTGTGGTATAACCTGTTAACTCTCTCTCATGAGTTGTGATATTTTCAACATTGTGAAGGCAACATGCAGGATTACGGACAGTCCGTATTATGTTTGACCGACCCAATCCTCGAAGGACTACGGTTGTTCCAACCACCAAAAAGGTCTCGATGAACCTTTTTAATTACGTACATCTTAGAAGAATTCTAGTTTTTATAATTTTTCCTTGAAACCCCTTTTCTTTTCGTTGTATTCCAGATCCTTGTTTTTTTTCTTGGATTCAATGAGTCGACTCTTACTTTTTAGTACCTAATGCATTATACAGGGTGGTCCAAAAGTCCCCCCCCCCCTCTTAACTTTTGAACGGTTTGAGATAAATTAATGAAACTTGGGGGATCTCTACCATCCAAAGGGAAGTTTGTTTCATTCAATCACCCACTAGGCGCAACCACCCAATTTGCCCCCAGGCCACCAAACTTCAAAATTTCAAATTGGAGTGTATATTTTTGATAGCATATTTGGATGCAACGGTGAAAATAATAAACTTTTACATGAAACTATTTTTTCTATCTCCAATATTTTTCCCCCTACAGGTGGGCAAAGATAGCAAAATAACCCTTTCGATAATACGTTGTAAAATCTAAACGGTCAGAGATAAATTAATGAAACTTAGGGGATCCGTACCATGTAAAGGAAAGTTTGTTTTCATGCAATTGCGCAGTAGGGGCAAACTCCCATATTGCCCCCAGACCACCTAACTTCAAAATTTTAACCTGGAATGTATATTTTTGATAGCAGATTTAGATTCTACGGCAAAAAATAGAAATATTTCACTCCCAACTTTTTTAAGGGGGGCAAAGGTATAAAAATGATAGATTTCAGCGCCTGGGGGCAAAATGGAGGTTGCCCCTAGTACGCGAGTGGATGGTTGCACACTTCCCTTTACATGGTACAGATCCCCCAAGTTCCATTACTTTATTTTAAACCGTTTGGATTTTATAATGATCTAAGTGTTATTTTTTTACTATTTCGCATGGGTTATTTTGCTATCTTTGCCCCCCTGTTGGGGGCAAAATATTGGAGATAGAAAAAATATTTTCAAGTAAAAGTTTATTATTTTTCACCGTAGAATCCAAATATGCTATCAAAAATATACACTCCAATTTGAAATTTTGAAGTTGGGTGGCCTGGAGGCAAAGTGGGTGGTTGCCCCTAGTGGGTGATTGCATGAAAACAAACTTCCCTTTGCATGGTAGAGATCACCCAAGTTTTATTAATTTATCTCAAACCGTTCAAAAGTTAAGAGGGGGGGAGGGGGAGACTTTTGGACCTCCCTGTATAGATGTTATGCAAAATACTATTTTAGAAGCTCTCTAAAAAAAGTGATATCGCGTATTATTTAATCCCTTTCGATTTTAATGTAAAATTATATTTTTTAAACAATAAATGATTAATAAATAAATAATTAATTCATTTAATCTTAAAAAGGTCTAATTTCTGAGTAAAGTTTCTAACTTTTACTTGTCCGATCTTTACGCATAAAAAGGTCATTGAAATAATATAGGAACAGGAGAGGTTTGGGTGAGATGTCCAAGCATTTGAAAAAAGGGGACGAGAAAGACGAATGATGCTCAGTTCCTTGCGTTTCTGTGGTATTTCACGAAACATTATCTTAGTTCCGAAGGAGAAGGGGTACTTCTCATTTTCTGGTGGGGAGCCAAGGGCCGTATCGGTAGCATATCGGCCCAAAACCAAGCCAGCCCCAGGAAACTCTGGGAATTTGATATATATATTATTATTCCGTTGCGGAAATTATGCGTTAGTCGAACTGGTTGCCTCTCTGGTGGGGTAATGGGGTTGTTCCGGTCGGGTCTAGACGTAGCTAGGGGAGGGAAAGGGTTCGTAGGGCGACACTGATTTTACTAGAGCAGCATTACTCATGTTTGAGACATGTTTACAGCCTTCTTCCTCTCTCGCTCCACCGTACTCTCAACCCCCCGAAATCATCATTAAAATAAATCAATTCTCTAACCCAAACTACTGCTGAATAATAAAATAAACCACGAAATAGCTGTCCAGAGCCAAAATGGGATCAAGCTAACATTTCATTTAGGGTTTCGTCTCTCTGTTTTCACACTCTATTCATTTCAAGTTTTACTTCTACAAGATTTGTCATAAAAAGTACTTTATGTATACAGTGGTTCTACTTTTGAGTTTCCCTTAGTAATTGTGTAAGAGGCTTGGATAAACCATAACTGCGTCTGAACATACATAAATAAGATCATGTATAGCTGTGGAACTTTTATCTGTATAATATACTTTTAAAACAAATTATCTAAATTTGTTTAAAGTTTATTTTCTGCTGCTGCAGAGGAAGCGTATTGCATTTGTATTATCTTGTCAGGATAGTGGTCCCGGGTGCGATGCTCGGGAAAATGGTAACTTTAGATAAATCGATACTATAAAGTATACTGTTTGGTAGTGTCCATCGATTAAGTCAAAACCGTTTAATGCGGCTGATGAGAGTTGAAACGCTGTCACCTATCGCTATAAAACATTAACAGTAGATTGGCCCTCGCCTCTCTAAGGCTGTTGACCACGGATTATTAGTATTATTATCATTATTATGAGAGTGGCTCTGACGTATAGCTACATGAATACGCTAGAAAATAAAATTTAAAAAAATATAATATATCTTATATTACCATACCGTTGAAGAGGAAACTGTACTTAATTGTATGAAATGTGTATAAATATAATTTAATACTAAAAGTTTAAAGATATCGATTAGTTAAATTTCGTATTTAAAGTAGGTTTTATTAGTCTTTATTAAAGAGTCCAGAGAAGTGAGTGGTTCAAACGAGCTCTTACTTTTTATTAAACAGCAAATTAAGGGCCCTTTTTCCCTAAATAATTAATGCAGGTCTGAAAATTTAATTTTTCCTCTACTCTTTGGATTCGCTCTCAAAAAAAGCTTTTTTTGCCTTTAATAATAATTTATAGGTACTCAGTTAACTTTATAAATCATTATTTTAAGCTTGCTTATATTTTATCATTAAAATTGCTTAGTTAATTTAACTTAATTTTAAAATGTCTTTCTAAACTGATTATCAATATATTTAGTAAATCCATAATTTTTTATATATATATCAAAAATATTTACTTAAAAAAGTTGTTTAAAATTAAAAGTTATGACAGATTGTCAATTTTCAATTTGATCCCCCAACTTTGATATTTATTTTTCATAACCACTACAAAAAAAAAAATAAGTACAAATTCCTTATTATCTATTAGAAAAAAACGTAACTAATAATACTCATAAATAACAAATAATGGTTATTCAAATGTGCGGCCACCAATCATTACACATCGCTCAGCGCATATTTTCAAAGTTTATATATATATCAAAGTATATAATATTTTTGATCCTATTAAAAACAAAGGTACTTTAATCTTGACAATTTTTGATAATTCATCGTAACACCACCCTGTACATTAAATAATTGGACTCATTTTTTCAACTTCTTAGTTCCAAAAAGACCAAGCAGGACTGATGACTTAAGGCTCAAATTTCATCTTGAAACCTTTTTGTCATTTACACTTCACATTCATTCAATCAGTGCACACTGTATATATATACCTATGTATATTAGCTCGATTCCCGTGTTTCACTATGGAGTGTTCCACTACCGAATGTAGTTTAACTTCCGCGTTTGCCGAAGATACAGAAAGCATTGTGATCACCCTGAGCCCTGAAGAACGGACTATTTTATGTCTCCCTATCCCTATTCAAAAATTCCAAGACAGAAATCCTTTTTAGACATCAGGGAACATTTTTGGTTTCGTGTCTGTCTTTGGTTTGTCGTCTAACTTTAAGACCATGTCTTAAAAACTAATAATTTGAATTAAATGAAATTTGGATGGTATGTTGAATAATAATAAATGTGATCCTTCTGGGAATCGAAAGCAGTCCAAACAAAAAGAAACTTTAAAATCCCAGTGGACTCATTTAATATAATAGGAAGGTATGCACCACATTAATGACAGACTATATTTTAATTTATCATTTTTTATGAACTATCCTGCCAAGAACCATTCAAATTATTGAGCCAATAGCGAGAATATTAGATGGTATTTAGTTGGTATTTAGTTTTTCTAATATAATAACTTGCATTATTCAAAATTCGGGGATTATGGGAAGGGACATTACAGATGAAGGCAAATCATAACTTAAGCAGCATTGCAGAAAAAAACTAGGACCCGTTTTTTTACTACATAGGAAACAACAAGGTGCTGATAGTAAATGATATGCCGTATAGGATCTATCATCAAAGTCAACAGCGTGAAATCACTTACAATTATTATGTTTCGTCTTTTGCTCGCCCCGATATAATCAATAATCGAATGAAAGCCCCGATTGGATTGGGCTAAAGTATAATTTTAAATGTATTTTGTTCCTGAAAGATTCATTCATTACTGCATAGCCTTCTTACTAGAACTCAGTCAGTTTTTTCCCATTTTCATGTCATAAAAAAAAGAAAACCATAAGTATTATACATTATTTTTTATACCAATAAAATAGAAAACAAATAATTTATAATTTTTTTGAAGTAATGAAAAAATGGTTTAAAGCTATCATCATGGGCCATTAAATAGAAGCGAAAAAATTTGTCTTTCGCATCACCTAAACCATTGTTCTTTATAAAAAAAAAAAAAAAAAAAAAAAAAAAAATGAGGACTGTCCAGCCAAAGCAGAGAGGCGGGTTACTGCTGTTTTTAGTTTTGTTTTTTTTTCTTTTTTTTATAAAAAAAAAAGGATTGAGCTTGAAAAAATGCCACTGATCTTAGGATTTATAGAGAAGAGAGCAGGGGTGGAAAAGGCTATAAGTAGATGAAGGATAACATCCGCTTCTGACAACTCTTTTGTATTTTTCTACTCCACCAATGCCAGGAATAGGGATTTTTTTCTCTCGGACACGGAGTTTTTTTTGGACATTGAGAAGGAGAGGGGGGGGGACCATGGATTTGGGGTGGGAAAAAAATGGGGTAGTGGAGCGTGTGGAAGGGAACAATCTGCTAATAAATTACTTTGTTAAGAGATGGGTAACGTAGCAGTAAAAAAACACAAGTTAGAAGGGGGCGTGCCCCCTATATCCGAGATCCTAAATAGCTTGCTGACCCCTCAGCCTCTCCCTCCACGTAATATTGTAATAAGAAGAAAGCTTCAGACCTTTTTACAGACAAAGAGGATATCTTTGAGCCGTGAAATTTCCGTCTTTTTACGCTCCCTCAATTCTCGTGCTATTCCTAACTCTCAGGTCCTTATCTTATTTTCTTCCGATGTTAAACTACCTTTCATGCCAGAATGATGTTTGAATTTGAGTCTCCTTTTTCAAAAATTGTTCATTTGATTAATTAATAAGATCCATTTTCGGACTATGCTCTTAACTACGATCATTAGAATGGATCAATACAGTAATTATATTCAATTTTAATGAGGTCCCACCTTTCTCGAAAATGAACGAAGTTTGTTCGTCTATAGGTAAATTTATATAAGAAGGAAAATCTAAATAATATTGAAGTAAACAAATAATTACTTCCCCATGATTAGATGCTGGTAGGACATTCCTAGGAAACACATTTCACCTTAAAGATGTCACGAATTTCAATTTTATAAAAATTTCTTTATGCTTTACAAAAATGTTTCATCTGGGGCACGGCAGTGCCTCCACCAAGTCAAGCACAGCCGAATACCATCCTTTACTGAAACCAACTCAGAGCATTTTGGACCCTCCTCTATTATCATATTAAAAATACTGAGACATATCAAATTAATTTTATCTACGATTGATAATGTGACATTAAACATTTTATATCTGTTTAAATGAGTAGAAAGTGGTTCTTTTTGTAGTTGTATTCATTGCGCATGCGCTTTTCATAATTATTCACCTTATCGCACGATTAGCGTGTTTTTTTTTACATTTAACAAAACTAATTTGCTATTTGTTTAATTAAAGTAACTGTTTTTTCTGTATTTATTATTAAAATCCAACAATCGTAGATAAAGTACGGTACGCAACTCGTCCAGAAAACTGCATTTTGCATTGCTCGTGGGGTTTAACTACCCTCGCTATCGCTCGGGTGCAAACTCCACACTCGAATGCAAAATGCCACTTTCCGCACTAGACGCGTTATGTACTATTAAAGTATAGTTCATTACGAATTGAACTAGAAATAAAAATGTCACACCTCTACCCATATAAGTTCAAAAGATAATATATTACCCTAATGTTTTGTCAACTACCTAATGTTTGACTGACTGGCTCATCAAATTTCTAAGGCACTTCTAGCAATCCTAGAAACTTTACCTTTAGTATATGGGTAGAGCTAATTTTACAGAGAAGGGAAATATTAAATAATCTAAAAAATTTTGCCCAAAAAAACCCCTATTCTATAGATATTTAAAAAATTATAACAAACGCTATCATGTTGAGAACAACAAAACTAAACTATTATGTTATTCTCATTAATGTAATTTTATATTGGAATAAGTGTGGTTGAGCTTTAATTGTAAATATACGCCTCCCGTTCGTCTCTGTACACATACACGTACACCTATGCGTTTCATATCCCTTCTTCTAACTAAACGATGATTATTATTCCCTATACCCATACGTTTTTATTTCCTATTATTTCCTTTCATTATCTTTCTTTATCGTCGAAAAAATAAGCAAAGTCTCGCGTAAAAGGTTGTGAGATCACCTTGTCCAAGTAAAGTCTACAGTCTACACCATCCAGTACAAGTAAATTATGTTGTTTGTTTGTCCCCCTTCTCTATTCTCTGTCCCTCAAAAACTCAAAAATATTCTTTTCCTACAGTTGACCGATAAAGTGGTTGTTATCGCACTCAAAATAGTACGCAAAACAGCAGATTCCTGCACTAACTACTTGTGCAGCACTCCAGTGTTCCAAGTTACGAACATAAAGAACTTAATAATAATAACAATGACAACTAATGATTATTTTTTAACTAACTACATGATTTAAACACTATATATCAAATATAAAAATGTTAAAATATAAAAAAGTAAAGATAGACAATCTAAAAAAATGAAGTAAGGGTTGATGAAAAATAATAAGCTCTTTGTCGGGTTTGCTGAATCAGGCAAAAAAAGGCAACACTGGCTATAAACGGAACAACTGGTTTAGTTGATATTGTAAAACCTTTTACATGTTGATGAACACTCTATTATATTATATTTTATTTACAGAATAAGAACTACCAGTAGGAAAAATTTAATGTGCAACTCGAGCATAAAGTGTCTTTGCTGCCCTCGAGAAACCTTTCCGCCCTCGCCTGCGGCTCGTGCGTAAATATTTTTCTTGAGTGCAGCAAAGTGCCACTTTGCGCACTAGTTGCACAGATAACTATTCCCAAATCACTACTCGTTTAAATTTAAAAAAATTTCTGAGTTGGCAATTACGCTGCACAAAGAGGTTAAACAGTTTGATGCAATTTAATATAAATTTTCCCTATTGTTATTATAAAGATATTTTTTCTAAATAAAATGATATGCAGTGTCTTATACAACTTTTTATACCCTCGTGCTGTGTAATTGCCAAGTCAGAAAATGTTTTAAACTTAAACGAGTAGAATGATTCTTAAATGAAAATGTTTGAGTTTGCAAGGGACAGAGAATAGAAAGGGGGAACAGACAACATCATTTATTTGCACTGGATGGATAAGATCTAGTAGAACTTATTTAGACAGGAGGAGACCTTGCTAAACCTGATGGTCAAACATATATTTACGCGCGACTTTTTTTTTGGGATATACCTTTTTATTTTTAATTAAATATAAAAAGTTTTAAATTAATAAGAGCCTCATTTTCGTGATATTTCGATCCCGATAGATGTTGGTCGCACGTTATGTAGGTTGTTAAAACAAAAACACAAAATTTATATTTTAAGATTAAAGATAAGATTTGCACTTGAGTACTTGTGAGCAACATCAATAAATTGCGAAAATATTTTAGGGTGAAACTTCGAGAATCTTTCCGATGCAAATACAATTTTTTTTTAAATATAACTACCAGAATGTATTCGTCTGGTCAGTCAGTATAACGTGGATACAAATTTCTACATGTTACTATCAATCAAATCAAAATTAATTGTTAATGTTCTTTATAGTAATTATATTCCGTATAGTATTGATAATATTTCAATTAATTATGAATTTAGATAGAGAATGATCCATGGAGAATGAGGGGTCGAAATCTCGCAAAATTTATGCTTTTTATTTCCTTAATAGACCCAACTACTCAAAAGTTGAAAAATTATGTTTTACTAGGAATAATTATTTAAAACAATAGTGAATATATCTAATAATATAATAGTTCATGATGTCAAGATTTTTTTTTTTACATAAGCAATTTTATTAAGGTATACATACTTATAAAGGAAATTACTATTGAAGCCAGGGTTCATTTCAATAATTACATTTTATAATAAAAACAGCAACTTCCACTTCGTAGAAATCACAATGCCACATACACACACTCACATATATATATAAAATAAAGATGCTAGTTGGAGCGTAGTTGCCAAATTGAGTAAAAGTTTTTTTTGTTATCTTCTTCTTTACTACGTCTCTTGTGACTTTGTCTCCTTTTTTATTGTGACTCTATTCTTCACTTCCTCCTATTCTTGAATATAGGTTGTTGTAGAAAAGGGAAAAAGTCGTAAGAAGAGGTCGGTTATGGTTATAAGGATGGTTAATACGATGTACGGTTGCTAGAAGGCTCAGTCAGATATCCGGCCGGAGCTAGGGTCCGGTAGACAGTTTGTCTGATTTGTTTCCTAGTCTTCCCAGTACAATACTCGGCTGGAGGAAGTTGGGGAGAAGATGGGAAGTAACTACAATAAGCCTTTATACTCCAGAAAACACCCTCATGTCAACAACTGCCAACAGTACTTCTCTAACGGCCCACAATAAAAAATTATACTTTTACTTCTTTCCCTAATTCTTACAAGTATAAAAAAGGAATTTTCTTAAGAACTACGACCCTCCTTTTTCTCTACGACTAACATTACCATTACACAAAAATAAATATTTTTTTGTCATCGATACGTTTGCTCTTCGGTAGTGAGTTTCATTCACTATTAGTAAGTTAGATTATATTTGCTAACATTTAATACCCGCACCCGCATTGGTTTCAATGGGTTTCAACATCATGCATACAACATTTTAGAAATGTTTATAATTATTTTATAATTATTTTTAGAAGTTATATATGCCCGAATTTATTACTTATATTAACACCGAACCATTTTCGTTTTACAGTAATACAGTAATGTGGTTATACAGTTGGAAATTATTTTAAGTATATGAAATGTTTAAGACACCCTGCTACTAATATTTTGCATTGTTTTAAGATGATTTTTGGCATTTAAATTTAAACTAGTACCAGGTTAGAAAACTATCTTTAAGTCGACATCCTTCTTTAGGTTCACTAATTTAAACTTTACTCGTAGTAAGATTCATTGATAAGCTATAAAAACATGTAATGTTAACTTTTTCCTTGCACATACCTTGTATCTCAAATTTTTCTGTCCTTCATTCCTTTAACGTTAGAAAAAAAGTTACGATACTATTAAAGTTTGGTTGACATGAGTGTTAGAGATTACTTAGAGATTCCTATTAACATCAGCAATATCATAAAATTCATTCGTTTGGTATATTTGACTCATATATACAAACCAAATATCAGGGTTTGATTTTTCTATTCAATATTTACTATGGACCAGAAGAAACGACAAATCAAAAATTGCAAAATAATTTCAAATGGTTTTGCAATAAAATATTTCATCGAATCTCGAGCTATTATTTCCATCCATACATTCAGAATATCTGATGTACAAGTCCACTAATTTTCTCTCTTATGACTATTGATCCAGTATAAATTTTACTAATAAACGGTATAACAATATGTTACAGCAGTAACAAATATAACAAATTCGTAAACGTATAGACATTTTATCATATACTCTTGCATTAATTGAAAAAAAAATCCTTATCTTATCTTTATTTTAATTTTAATTTACATAAAAGATTGTTCTATAATTTACTTAATCAATTCATATGAAATAACAAGGATAAAATTAAAGCAAAACAAAATCTATATATGTGTGTGTGTGTGGGTACGTATAAAATCAATCGTAAGTTATAGAACGGTTTACGAAATCTTTACCTTGGGCCCCTAACTGATAAAGAATCCCCCGGTCTGTTTACTTTTCAACCCGTTATCATTTCTTATCAATAAACGTAAAAATGAAGATCTAAAGTATAGGAGAGGGAAACAGCAGAAACGAACAAACACAAAAGTTACGTTATCTTCCCACATAATATATATATTTTTTTAATTTTTAATAACCATCTATATAATATTTACAATACAATAAATAACTCTTCTATTTATTAAATTATTTACAAAAGAATAATATAATTAATATTTTATACAGCTGAATTATTAATACTTTCCATTATTTTTGGGATTTATCAATTTACAAATAATCTAATAATATTATATACCCTAAAAAAATGACACTCATCTACAATTTATTTTAAAATTAAATAGATATACATTTAACATTTATTACTTATTCCTTGTTCTTTCTACATTATAAATACAATTTCACTGGTAAAATCAATCAGTTTATTTATTTATTTTTTTTTTTATAAATTATTAATAATATATAAATCACAATGATCTCTTAAATTAATTATTAGATATTCTTTAATAATTATACATAGTTGTGTTGTAAGTTGTTTTCTGTTTCTTTGTATTTTACAAACCTTGAATTTTATTTTATTATTTTCTACTTTAAGCTTCCTACTATAATATAAAATTAAAAAAATAATATCTAACAAAAACTAAACTTATAACAATAAAAATTTTGAAAGAATATATTTTAATTAGACTAATTTTGGGAATGTAATTAGGATATTAATGAAATCTAGATTCTCCTGAAGAAGGCAGCCTCTGAGCATGGAATTCATATTTTGAGTAAATTCATTTAAAGGGAATTTATTGGGAACCACACAATCTCAGATGTGGTATTCCTCGATAGATCTTTATATTTCTTGACTCTGTCGTATATATAGACTAAATATTAATAAATAAAACGGGGAAACTGGGCTGAATTTTCCTGTTGGGTTACAAGCATATTTATCGGCATATGGAAACATACCAAACAGGGCTACTAGGTATAGGCTATAGAATTAAATTTGGTAAGGAAATACCTAAATGATTAGATTTGTTAAAGCGACAGAATTATGTACTAAATAACTTGAAAAAAACTACTAAATCATAAAAATAGAAGATTCATATTATTTTAAAATTGTTAATTATTTGTTTAAATTTTTTAAAAGATTGTTTTAATTTGATAGTTGTTAAAATAATTTTAAGAACTGTTATAATCCAAACTGGACCAAATACTCATTTAGGTTTTATTTATTTTGCAATTAGTTTGCTGAAGATGACGGCTGACAGATTTACCTGATAAAGAACACACATCAAGAAACATAATATCTGTATATTGTCTTATACCCTAAATATTTATATAAAATATTCAGATTGATTAAAGCCATTTACATAATTATGATTCTAAAGTTATGGATAAAAGTGAGTTATTTGACTTAGTTATCGATATATTTTTCAATTTTTAAATGTAAACAATATTTATTTGTTTATTTATCATGGGTTTGATGATCATTATTGCGATTGGTTTGTATTTTTTGGTAAGCAAATACTTACGGTATGAGACAACATACTTGTGGATAATTATAGATTCTTGAAAGTATTTGTTAATTTACGTTCTATACTCAATTTCACTTAATGTTTGAACTTTAAAATTAATATAATACAAAATTTAATAATGGCTATTGTGTCTAAGAACATTAGTTAGAAAGGATAAAAGAATTCATCCAAAAAGGCCTATTAAGTTTGTTTGTAGCAATAAATTGAAATTAGAATAATTTTATTTTTTGCAGCTAAAAACAGAATTAGCTTATTACATTATTTGTTAGTTTCCTTTTATCGACAACGATTTGTCAATTAATATATAATTTATTTTATTTTTTATAAATTAAAATTAAATCATTATTGACAAACAATATTAACTAAAAACTTGCATGAACTAAATTATTTTGTATTATAGATTAGTTATCGCTGTATCATAATCAGCATGGTTATATCTTATATTAAATGTGGATTCTTTTTTAAGAAAATTCGAATATAAGTATTAATAATGATAAATATTAAAATTGATTACTGCTATAAGATTAAAATTGTTAAAAAAAAATTCACTTTTTATATTTTGGGGAAAAAATTAATGATTGTGAATTAGCATATTCGTTGATATTATTTAGAAAATTGTTTAAAGTTATAATAATATTTAACTGAGTTTAAACAAATAATCAATGAAAGTAATAAAATGAAATTAAAAAAAGGAAAAGAAAAAGTATTGTGTTTGGGGTTTGTGAATATGAAAAAATAGTTTTTTTTAAGAATTTAATTAGTTTGAATTATTAATTAAATCAATATTATTATTATTTTAATAATTTTATTTATTAAGTTTAACTAAATAAAGTGTTGAATTTAGTTACTTTTAACATAAAACAAATAATTGAGTTAATAATTTAAAGATATTCTTAATATTATAATAGCTAATTTGCTAATTTAATTTATTTACTACGAATTTTTAATTAATTTATTATGTATTTTACAAGTACGGTAACAACAACGTATCCAACGTTATAGAACAAGTACACATGTTCCGGAGTTGGTGCAAATTTAAGTATGTTACTTAATCTTTGCAAAAGGAAATACAAGTGATTATAATAAATATGACTCGTACTTCTCAAAAGGTCAGTAGTGGAAGTAAATTTCTTTCACAATAATAATTACAGTGAACAGAATGATTGACTGTTATCAATGGTTATGAGTTGCACTAGTTAAAATGAAGAGTTAAATAAATATTTCCTCACGCATTATTAAATTACACTAATTTCATGAAATGAATATTATGGTACAATTTCACTGGTAGTTACCAGTTTCATCCATTTTCGAGGAATTAAGTTTCCTATCACATATTCATTGTAATTTACATAAAATTTGATTAATTTATTCCCTTAAAACACATTTTTGGCTTCTAATAGGATAATTTATGGATTTATTTCTCCTTATAGATTATTATGCCTTCTTTATTAGAATCTGTGTTTGTGCGTGGGTGGAAATATGTTAGGTAAGTTTCACCACCAGGCTGCTCTAGCTGACTGTATAATGTGATGACCGGGAGGAAAGGCCGGGGGTGGAGCTTCTTTTCCGGAACAAAGTTTTCCGTCTCTCATTAGTACGGGTACCGCAACTCGTCTGGGTGAAGGCATTGCTCCGCTTGATTCCGGGTGCATTCCTTTGTCTTGCTGCGCCCTCTTGGTCTTATACCTAAAGAAACGAAAGTTAAACAAAATTTGAATTAGATCAAATAAATATTATTATTATTAGTAAATATAACACTAAAAGAGAAATAGGATATTTATCTCTTTATTGGTAATTAAAGATGTTTACCTGTGATTTTGAAACCAAATCTTGACTTGAGTTGGGGTCAGCCTTATGAGAGAGGCCAAGTGTTCCCTCTCAGGCGCTGAGAGATATCTTTGTTGCCTGAAGCGCCGTTCAAGTTCGAAAGTCTGAGACTTGCTAAATAGAACTCGCCGTTTCCTTTTCTTAGGCGGCTGATCGTTGGAAGGCGGGGGTGGATCGTCTTGCTCTGAACTGGAGCCTTCTGGCTCCCGACTTAGCCCTTCATCCCCACTACCGAGGAAACAGGAACTTTCACCTAAGTCTGTAACTCCTGGTGACGTACTATCAGGGCTAGCTTGTTGGTGACCTAAACAAATAAAATACCACCTTACATTAAAAAAAAAAAAAGCATTAAAGTCGACAAAATTGGACATATTCAAGTTCTAGACAATTTACAAGATGCTAACAACTCGCAGCAAGGTTTCTTTGATTTGCATGAATATTTGATTATTCTAGGCAGGTTATGTTGTTTTCCTCTGCACTAAAACTAGATAGTGATGAGAAATTGAAGATTCTTTCAACAAGGGGTGAAGAGCGAAGCGAATTTTTAAAGGGTAAGGGATTGTGCAGATCACTAGGGGTTTGACACATTAAAAAAGAAGACAAGGGAAGAATAAATAAAATGAATCCAGTTTGTCATTGTATTGTTAGATGTGTAGAGAATCGACAGAGGTATCGGTTACATCTGCCGAGTGTCTGTCCAATAAAACCCCTATTAGCTGTTGAGGAGGGAGACAGATGGGAAGGCGTGAGCCGTCTAATTTGTCCTCTATTGCCTCTTTGTAAGGCGGCCATTGTTAAAAAGAATCTCTTCGGTAGAAAACGGTTCCTTCCGAATTTATCGGTTCTGTTTTTGTCCTTTAAGATGGTAGGAGGGGGTAGTTTAGTTGCGGTTAGCGTGGGCGTGGCTTCGCCACCTGGCTCCTACTTCTTTTTCCTCGGATTTCTTCTTTATAAAATATCCTTTCTTTTCCTTTCCTCCATCAATCAAGGACTACGGATCCCTTTTTAATGTCCCGAGTATTATTATCTGGACCCTGACACCGTTCCGCTGCTCAGGTCATCGGGGACGTTTCACCCAGGTTCGATTCAATACTACTTACTTTTCCCTTGACTTCATTCATTTCTAAAGTTGTACACGGATAAGAAAGAAAAATAATGACCTCACTGACATTTTTTTTTTTTTTTTTACTGTTTTTAAAATCATATTTCAATGAAATCATAGGGTCTCTCTTTATGGCAAAGAGGGTATAGCTAACAGCTAACATCTATAAAAACGAATATAAAGTATAAAGTCAATGGCTATTATAAATTTAGATGAAAAGTATATTATAATATTAGATAATAGAGGATTAGAGGATAAGATATGAGATACACAATCTTAAAAAAAGCCCTATTCCAAAAAAATGAAGTTTTAAAAACAATTTTAAGTATAGTCAGTCGCATTCACTAGATTATAAAATCTATAATAAATAATATATAATTATGGGCAATCTAAGTAATTATTATGCTATCGTTAAAGCAATATAGTTGGGAAGTATGTATTTAATATTTATACTTTTAAAAAAAAAATCCGTAGAACAAAAACTGTTACTGCGCTATGGTGGATCTTAAAACGCTAAATTGTCAATTTTATCCACTTTGAAAATGGTGGCCTTTATAAAACTCGGGGAAAAAATTAGATTTTATCTTTAACAAGCGGCAAGTTTACAGATATTGTTTACTGAGCTTTTAGTGAAGTTACTTTGGGGAGGTTTGGAAGGTTCAATCGATAAAGTTGCCGGCTCCCAGTCCCTAGACACTCCCCCAAACAGATAGCACTTTAGTAAATAATATATACTATACAGGCTACATTTCGCCTCAATAAATCTTATACTTCTCCTGAAACAAGCCACCTCCGCTAGTTTCGAATTACAGTTCAAGCTGAAAATAAGCTTCGTTTGTGATTTATAACCACACCAAGTTTTTCTGAAAAAAGATTTCAACACTCGCCCTAGATCGTTCTACTTAAACTCGATCGCTTACTTCTAAATAAAATTGAAGGGATAAAGTGGAGTTTTCTCAGCAAACTTTCAACTACTTTTTATAGATTGGGTAATAACTGTAAAACTAAAACGATTCAAAGCACATTGTATCTGATATTTTGGAATAGAAATATGAAAATTGTAGACAATTTTAACCTAGTAGTCAGTTTTTTACGTCGTAAAATTGCAAATACTGACTTGGCACATGGAAAAAACAATTTCTAAAAGCAATATCCAATAAATATGTAATATATTACTTAAATACTAAAAGATATAAATATTTAATAACTACAGTTAAATGGATCTATTTGTAAATAATTTAGAGTTAAGTAACATCTTTACATATTGATCTACATATAGATAGGAACATTCAAATATAGAAATGAACAATAATGTACTACATACAATATAGAAAGTACGTGTGTTTTAATCAAATTGTACATTTTATTTTAAAATAATAATTAATGCATTCATTCATTTAACAAATCTATCACTTAAATCAAATTATAGCTTTATAAAATTAAGGTATAAGTTAAATTATTTAAAAAAATACTTTATGTGAATGATAGCAGTGCAAATTTTATTAAAACAAATAGATTTAAACAAATTTTATTAAAACAAATTGTAAAACAAAATTTATATTATAATTTTCATTAGTATAGTTATGACCACTATTAATTGTTTCTTTTTTTACATAAATAACTGTATTCAAAATACTTTATTGAGTCTTATAGGGTCTTAAACCCTCATATTTACTTTCTTAAACCTTACTATTAATTTTGAATATTGTAGTTTTTTATTTAAAAAAAAAAAAAAATATATATATTTTTATTTAATTCAACGCACGCTATCTGTAATCTGTAATACTCAATGAATACTTTGGGAAGGAAAATGTACAACACGAACTTAATTACTTAAAATTCTAAATCTAAATAAACCAAAACTGCGTACTATAGTAGGAATACCATTTTAAAATTTTCTTGAGCAAGTTTTAAGACATGATTTCAAACATATTAATATACTTCTGAGACAACTCGTACAAACATTCCCATATAAATATTTGTATTGCGATAGTCCCCATTCTCCATCGTTGTAAGTGAAATAGTTAGTAGCGCTTCCAAGAGGGCTGGACCATCGGACTTAGAGTTAAATTTTGTTAACTTATTTTCTATTAAAGAAAGTAAAGGGTGATAAGTATATTTAGATAAAGGACATCATTGTATTTACCATTGTTATGGAATCTAATACTAGTAACGTATCAATCATTTTTAAATACAGATTACAAGGTATTAGTGAAAATTACTGTTGATTCTCTATTTTAATATACGAGGTTTCGGTGCGGTTTAAGAAAGACAGATTGAGTTGCCCTTATCTCTTAATATTTTAAAATTGAAAAAAGCAATAAAAGTCCGAACTCAAATAGGATTATCCTATGTTCCGGAAAAACTCATCCTTCACTGTTCAGGAGTCAAGGGAAAAAATCAATTAGGTTTAATCCTTTGACAAGTCCTGCCGGTAATCGGTTGCCGGAAAGAGTATATCAATTACAGAGGACGAGGTCTGAGTAGGGTTTAGGGTGTTCCCCAGTCTGGTGTATTAGAGCCGTTATTGTTTCATGTCTAACTCTTAGGTTAGTTCCTAACTACCCTTAGGTTAGCTTATACCACCCCCTACTAATATTCTCGTGCTACTATGAAACAACCTATACCATTATTAAGCCATCACCTGCTTTATTGCTATCCCAAACCAATTTCTCCCTAGATTTTTTTCTTCTTAATCTTTATCTCCATTCAACCTAAAATTAATCAAAGTGATTGATTAACAAGATTTTTATACTTTGAAAGGATTTTAATCATTAAATGTACTCTCTAGGTTTAAAAATTATAATTCAGTTAAACAATATATTTTGCATTCATAATCTACTGTGATAACTTAAATTAAAACTCTCCCCGAAAAAACTACTGCTTAACCTATTTACTGCTGAAAATATATAGACTCTCCTACGTCAAATGTATGCCTAGCCTCTCTTAGGAAGATTTTAATGTTAGATTTAATTACGATATTATAATCATTCGTCAGATTATGAACTTGAAAATGAGTAATCTTAGCGCTTTTAAAGATGTTTATTGCTATTTTATTGCATATAGCTTCATACATTGACGATTGAAGGAAACGCAAATAAGTCAATACAAGTAAAATAGATTAATACCACTCTGTAATAATACATTTATATGTATAGTACTATTTCTAAAATAGACTGCCAATTAGTGTGGCACATAGCTTCCTCACATCCTATCTCATAGTTTATTGATTTTATGCTTTTACAAGCCATTATTATCTAATTTATTTAATTTTTCCCCCTTCTTTTTTAATTGTTTTGATTTTGCTTCCGGGCTTACCGAAGGTAACGGAAACTATTTTACATGAATTAAAGTATCAACTATCCCAAAGTTAAAGAGCTTAGATGGTTAAAATTAATATGGTGCAATCAACAGCGAAATTAATGGTGGTTAATCAACAAAAACAAAGCGAAATTAATGGTCGTTAATCAACAGCGGTCTATTTTCTAAATACCATCTAAATTTTATAAAAATCAGATGAGTACTTTTCAAGATATAAGTGTAAATAAATGTATATGTTTATGCGCATGTGGAAGATAAAAAAAAATGGGCTCAGAAGGTTTAACCTTTATGGGATCAACAATAGGCTAATTATGACCTACCATACAAATTTCATAAATTGGACGTGTGGTTTTTAAGATATAATGAACAAAAATATTCCCTGATGTCTGACATGGATTTATGTCTTGGAATTTTTTTAAATCGTAGAAATAAAATATTTTTGTTCTTCAGAACGATCACATAGCTTCCGTTTTCATCGGTAAGCTCGGAAGCAAAACTATTTCTTCTAAATTAAGTGACGAAAAAGAAAAATGGTAGTATACTAAATTTGCACGTCGGCAAAGTGTGGTAGGCTTGGTTGGTCTATAATAATAATTTTAAAATATCTAACCATCCCTTAAAAATATGTGTATATTTTATATATATATATATATATATATATATATATATATATATATATATATATATATATATATATATATATATATATATATATATATAGCAGTTTGGTGTACTTATTTATATTGTGTCAACTAAAAGTAAATTTCATTATACGGCAAATTAAATGGTTATTACCTCTTAATTCAGTAATGGTATTGGTCCAATGATGGTGGAATGGTTCTGCCGATGGTGGCATGTGTCCAGGAAAGGTAAGAAGACTCGGTTGCAGAGGTTGCAACTCCGTCGGACCTGAAATGAAAAAGGTTTTGTTTATAAATAATGCATATACCTCATCATTTAATGTTTATAGCTTATTCTTTTATTTCTATTTACTTTTAGTGTGTCAGTCTGAATTTGAAATCTAAATTTAGTTTTGAGTGATTTCATTTAATCGTTGAAAGGGAAATTGATAATAATTTTAGTAATGCAATGAATCACACCTCCAAGTGGATAAATCTGACAGAATAGTTTCGTCATTTAACTCAAAAAATGTATAATAAAATAATTTATAATCGTATTAATAGATTAAGATCACAAGTTGCATGTATTCGCAGAGCCTTAAAAGAAAATAACATATAAGTTATATAACTAGAAAAATTAAGCCTAATTCTACGATATTGATGCTGTGAGTAAATATCATATTGGTCTAGAGCTTAATATCTTATTTATGCATATCTTAATGCATCTATAATATCAATAGTCATTAGTTTCTAACGCTAGGATATTATTACGAGGTTAGGGCGTATGTCATGATTATCTGTGATTCATTTATACATCATTAACTTTGTGTTTCTTTAATTTCAGTTTTACTCAGAACTACTTTTCAGATCTGCTAATGATATGAGCTCTGCAGGACAGTATAATTCATTATCATAAAAGAGTTAATGTTTAATTAAAATGAATCTTAGACGCCTTAATATATGTATTATTGCAGTTCTTAAATTTATTTTTATTTTTTAATATAAATTTCTAAATGTTATTTGAATTATTATTTATATTTTTTTAATTGTTAATCTATTATTCAAAATAACTTTGTTGTATATTCTAGAGCGATAAATATTTGTAATTTAGTTCTAATAACAGTTGAATAAATAATTGATTTTGTACATAATTTACTTTCTTTTAAATTTTCATAAACATGCCTGAATAATTTGAACGTTAAGTCATCATGTATTTTCATTAATTTGTTTTGATTATAAATGAATAAATATAAATGTAATTTTATCTTTAAGTGATATAAAACAAAAACAAGCAAACATCGATATAGTAAGATTAATGTGATAAATCAGTGTAAGATTATACATGATTTATTTGAATAATTACCTGTAGGTGAAGGTATGACAGACTCATCAGGGGGATTCTGTTTGGCCTGATCGTTTAGATCAAGAATATCACTAATATGGAAACCAGAAGATGGTCTTCCTTGAGGAGGCATTCTCATAGAATCTAACAACCTGCAACAAAATTAATACATGCTATTATTATTACGTTATAGTTACATAATATATTTATATCATAATGTTTTTAAGAGTATTTCAGAATAAGAATTTACAAGCACTTATTAAAATAAAATAATCATTGTTGTAAATATGATTTTACAGTGTATATTATAAAGAGTTAGCAGTATTTAAAAAGAATTGCAGTTGTGATTTAAGAATAATGATAAAGAAAAATAATTCCACGTATTATATTCCTAGTTAATCTAAACTTTAAATAAAGCTTTAGCTGCCAAAATTCTAAATATTGTATTATATATTATGGGTAATTATAATACATATATTCAGATTGCCAACACCAGATCACTTAACAATTTGTTTCGCAGAAAATAAACAACATGTTCTACACGAAATATCTAATGAGTAAAAGGTGGAATAAAATTTAAGATTATCATAAGAAAATACGAAATTTTTGTTACTGTGATAAAACGTTTACACAATAATTTTTTCTCGCGTAAATGTGCTCTTATTTAAGGAATACTTGTTTTCAATATGCCTACCAGGAAATATATTTCGCAGAAAAACATGCATATTTCTATTGAAAAGAGCTTCAATGTGATATGTAACATGCCATGTAAGCATGACCTTATTTTTATCTCCCTCCTTTCTGCCATATTTGTTTTTACAATGCCGGCAAATTTCTTATTTCTTTTAATGATGAATGTCACATAATCTTGTTCTACTATTCAAGAAGTTTAAATCGATTTATAACAGTCCTACTGACTAAAACTTTTAGTCTTTTAGTTTTTTTCTTTTAGTCGTCCGTCATCTTGAAAATTATATTAGGTGTGACGTTTCCAAAAACTATGCACAAATTTCGATCAAATCGGTATCATTATAAGAAAAACAAACACACAAACTTTTTAAAGCCCAAGTCTTTGAAATGGAGAACTTACAACGCTCGCTCAAGTGAAGCATAATCTGTGGTTATTAATGAGATCAGGCAAAAAAGATGATCGAATCAAGGGTAGTTTAGTGGATTATTTTTATTTATGTCGTGGTTAGATTGAAAATAATAAAATAATTTTATTAATAACAACTAGGGGGCTCTGCCCCCTACTCGCTTCGCTCGTCAAAAAGCCGCTGCCTTGAACCTTCGCACAATTTGATAATTTGACAATTTGACAATTTAACATTTTACAATTTGACGCATTTGTTTCTTTACAAAACTTTTATTTGTATTGTAATGCATAAAATACACCATGAAAGTGATAAAGGTAGTGATAGGGTTTTACAATTTTTATAACTAAAGTAAATTGGATAGTGAAATAATTTTACGGTAAAAATCAAGTTTGTATTAGTACAAACAATTCTATTCTAAAAGAGAATAAGAATAAAATAGATTATTCAAATACTAATTATATATTATTTTATAATCCCGTCAATGTAATTAACGAATATTATATTTTAATTGTTCAGAAAAGTAGAGAATGAAGAGTTTTTCTTTGTACATTAAGCCGAGTTATTAGTTTAAAATAATTAAAAATAAAATAAAAAATCGTTCTTCTGAACGACCACATAGCTTCCGTTACCTTCCGTATGCAAAACATTACTAATTATTAAAATGATTTTTTTAATCAAGATGAAATGAAATATAATTTTGATACAATTTAGTTATTTGTCTATAGTATTTATGTTTTGTTTTTTTTTCTTTTTGCGTGGTTGTTTAATTTCAATGCTTTATCCAGTAGTGAAGTAATTCCTCCATTAACTAGACAGGAGGTAGGATTAGGTGAAGGGGGTGGGTATGGCGTGAGAGCGGCTTGGCCTTCCTTCTATCTCTATTGTGGATATCGTGGATCAAAAGCACAAAATTAATGATGATTTGTTCGGCGAGGGCTTGTCTGTGTCTATTATATCTTATATAGGAACCAACTCGACCGCTACTAATTTCTTCTAACCTCTTTTTACTTCTATCTGGGCCACTGTTCAAACACCCGAGAGGGGAGTGCAATACAAAACAAAATGGCGTCGGCTAGTACTCATACAATGCAGACAATAGCAGGCTATAGAGTGGAGGGACAAGCCGTACAGGCAATATCACACACCTTTGACAATGGAACCACGCCATATTGCCTTACCGGTCTACATCTTGTAAAAACTGCCTCCCTTTAAACACGAGAACACGCAATAACACACCAAACTACATGCGTTTTTATTTGAGCCTCGACATTGCGTCTTTTTGATGTTATTATTTCATCTCTATTCTTAATTTAATCCCTATTGTCGTTTTTGAACAAGATGACAAGTATTTAGGTGTTGTAAAATAAACTTAATATTTGTAATTTATTTAAAATGTTGTGTTAGAGCATTTTAAATATTTTATCAATTTTTAATATTATATGAAAATCACACACACAAATATATATATTTATATATATATATTAAACCTCTACAATAATTTAAGCATTTCCCAACCTTACTTTTGAAATATTAACAATCATTTTCTCAATTTAATGCAGAGAAAAGTCGAGGTAAAAAAAATTGGGTTAAGTATAAAATTTAAAATGGAATTTTAGTAGAATAAATCTTGAAAATAAGAAAAAAAGAGGCTGGCTGGTCAGATCGGCATCTTTTATATGGTTTAGGGCGGGTTTAAAACAAATAATTATTTTACAAGGGTGTAAAGTACCTTAGTTTTAGTAGGCTAAGATCCCTACTCTTTAAGTCTGGTAGGAGCTTTGAATCTCAGGCTCAAGTTATATTGGTTTCTAAACGACTCGTTTCTCTAGACAAGCTTTACTTCTATAGACTTTTCACTGCTTTCAACCGACCCTGCACTTTATTACCTTAATAAACCTGCATTAAATATTTAACTGCTGCACTTTTTAAACTTAATTAACATTTTATAACATCAGCCTTGTAGCCATTTAAATTTTTCATAATATAATAACATTAAAATCTTTACATATAAAAAAAAATAATAAGAAGTTTTGGTAATTTAAAAATAAGAATCGAAAATAATTTAAAATTAAAAAAACAAAACAATTAATAAATAATAAATAATTAATAAATATAGTTAATATTAAACATTCCATTGATTCTAATACATAAATTTTATGTAATGTATAGTTATTTTATGACTCAAATGATAATAGTTAATAAATTTGGGTTTTTATAATTATAAAGAATACTTTTCATTATTAATATCATTTTTAGAATATTAAGAGCTTATCAAGGGTAACATTTTAATTATGTAATAAAAAATGTTTATTCAGAAGGGAAAACTGAATATAATTATACATTACATTGGTTAAGGTAGTATTAACCATAGATATGCATGAATATAATATTTATATAAAGTATTGAAAATTATATTTACTAACAGAAATATACATATAAGAGTATAGTACATTTTTTAAATATTATTTTCATTAAATAAAATAAGATGATTTTGGAGATGGAGATGGGCCGAAAACGTAACACGTACAAGATGGTAGGTGGACAATGAAGAATTGAATGCGGATAATTGAATGGACACCAATACGCCTATAAAGAAAAAGAGGTCGACCGACGAATTGGGACGCCGAGATGAGACGCGGAGGTGTAACATGGATGAGAGTAGCCGTTCGCCAGAACAGAATAGAATTAGTATATTAAGGAGAGTGGTTAATTGGGGAATAATATAATGCTAGCCCACAAAAACCAAGTTTTTATTATAAATTCTTTATATTTTTGCATTTTGGTTGTTAGGGTAAATATTGGTATTAATTTATTTTTATTAATTTTATTTTTTTATTTATTTATTTAAATTTACATTTCATAACTATTTTCTTACAATTTTGGCAACCAAAAAAAGCAATAGCTTGAGTGAGGCCTTCAGTGATCATGCTACATAATTATTTAAGTTAATTATTAACCATATATATGTAGAGTAATAAATACAATTTAAATGCATTTTATTATAATAATATATATAAAAACACTAAATAAAAATAACAGACTAAGAAATAAAATTAACAATGCAAATTTTAATTTTAAATAATTAATTAAAATTGATTAATTTATAAAATTTAATTAATTTATTAAATTTTTAAAATGTTTTTTGTACTTGTAGGGAGTCGATATGCTAAGTTTCAGCTCGACTGAATGAGTGTTAACTCGCCCTCCAAAGATTTTATGTATCTATACCAATGAATTAATTAATTAGTTGTTTTATTTTTTTTTTTAAATTTAATTAATCCATTCATTTTAAAAAGATAATTGATTAAATTTAAAAATCAATTAATTAAATTTATTTAATTAATTAATATGTTAAAATGTTTTTGTATTGGTAGAAAGTCTATGTGCCAAGTTTCAGCTTGATTGGACGACTGGAAGAGGGTTAACTAGCCTTCCAAAGAATTTGACGTCAGGCAGGCGGCAGCCAGGCACAAAAGTGATGTTAATATAAAGGATTTAAAAATCAATTAATTAAATTTATTTAATTAATTAATATGTTAAAATGTTTTTGTATTGGTAGAAAGTCTATGTGCCAAGTTTCAGCTTGATTGGACGACTGGAAGAGGGTTAACTAGCCTTCCAAAGAATTTGACGTCAGGCAGGCGGCAGCCAGGCACAAAAGTGATGTTAATATAAAGGATTTAAAAATGCTAATTTTATTTAAATTGATATTATTGTCTGTTTAAACTGTAATCGTTAATATTTTATCAAATATTATATTTAATTAATAGAATTCAAATTTGCATTTTTATATTATATATAATATTTACTTGTATTTAATTTTATATTTATCTTATATATAATATTTACTTGTATTTAGTTTTATATTTATCTTATATATAATATTTACTTGTATTTAATTTTATATTTATCTTATATATAATGTTAATTTTATATTATTAGATAAATTATAAAAAAAAAAGCAAAAACAGTACCGAACTCAAGCTATACATTTACCGCCAAGCCTACGGCTGATTTAGAAACTATTTCTTAAAATAAAGTCAAAGTTTCTCTAATAAATGGTTATTATTATTTTATTTCTTTGACTATTAATGTAGTGTTTACCATAGAAAGATAGGTACATGGATATAATATATTATTAATATAATAAATAACGTATTAAAAGTTATGTGACACTAACATAAATAGGTATCGTACGAGTATGAGAGTTTTTTAAATGATTTTCTTTAGATAAAATAAGATAATATTGTTATTTTTTATTTGAACGGAGAGTTACAATGTAATTAATGGAATGCTATAAAAAAATAATATTTACTTTATAAAACAATATTTTATTGTTATTACACATATACGGCTCTCAGAATTTCTAAAAACATCTGTTGACTGTAATAATTGCAACATTTATGAAACCAAAATGAGGAAATATATATATTTAAAAAAAAGAAGTAATTAAAGATGATATTTTAAAGATATATAAAAACTTTAGTATCTTTATTTTGTAATTTTAAAGTATTACAAATTACATTGATATGATCTATATAAGCTGATACGGATACTTATATAGATATGACTTGAAACAATATAACATTTTCAGTCTGAATAAAAATTCGATCTGTTGTAGAATTTAAGTTGTAGTTATTAATATTAATTTTGTTAAATGCTGTAAAGCCAACAAAAATATGATTAAGAGGAATATTTATTGCTTAAGGCTACTGTCATTAATAAGAATTTTATTTCGAAAGCTCTTTAAAAATTTTAATCTACCATTGCAAGACAAAATATCGAGTTTATGTTTGTAACTAACTATTTTTTGTATTTAAAATTATATAAATCTACAATAAGATTTAAAAAAAATAATTTTGCAAAATAAATATTGTTATACAAATTAATTATGCACGCTAACAAATTCTGATATGACTTGTAGATAATGTTTATCAGTAATTTTAATACTAAGCACATTTAATTTTTTTTCTGACGTAAGTATTCATAATGTTATATAAGAATTTACTATAATATATTTATTCAAATACCTATACATATTAGAAAGTTGATTAAAGGATAATGTAAATAATACTAGAGCAATTGAAAATTGCTCAGTACATAATTATTTACACATTGATGTATCAATGTCAGGAAAATTAATAAATACATTATAATTTTATTAAGTAAATATATGTATAAATATATTTTTTAAATATATTTTTATGATCGTAATCAGAAGGAACGTTAATTACTGTGTCTATTTATATATCGAATGAATCTAAACAATTTTAAATCATTTTGTACTTAAGTCCTAAAATTGTATCAAGTTATTATAGTCATCATTTGTTTATAACAACTCTTCATACATATTATTCACAATATTTATTGTGTAAATTATATAAATATTAGAGAGGAGGCCTTTATAGAACTTTAAACTTCCTTTTTAGTGACGCAAATAAAAACATACAGATAGCCAAGTAGCTAAAAATGGATAGAGTTGCTACCAAATCGTATTACTTACAGCTAAGAAGGACGAAAGCGAAGGGTCGATGTTACAGGTCCAAAGGTTCACAACTGAATGAACTATGTCCACTGTCCACTCGTAGTACTACGGGACCTACCTGTGAGGTGGAACCTTTTTAAGCCACCTGAACTAAGGACCTGACTTGAAAGGTTAACTGAAGAGGACATTATATCGACCTAGTGACTTGTTCGTGAGGGATACTAGAGTTGAAGGATTAGTAGGATGGCTCTAGTGGGATGTTAGAAATCAATTCCATTACTGCTTTGTCTTCATCACGTACCGAACTACCTGTACACTACCTGCTACTCTCTCTTCATCAGACCAATGTAAGCCACCTCAACCACTTAGACTGCCTTTTAAACATTTTAAACATTTAAGTCGAAATAACATATTGGATCACACAAGGTACTTGCATTTCATTTCGAGCCATTTTTTCATCTTTAACCTTCACACAAAAAAACTAGTACCTACTTAGTTTTTAAGCCATTAAAACTAACTATGATAAATTATAGTTAAAAACAAATATGATATTATTTTTCACCAAATTTCGTGAACTTCAGGAAAAAGCAATCTCTTATTACAAATTGATTGCTTTAATAAATCAGTATAAGAGTGGTTTAAAGGCTGAGTGGCAACATTTAAGAACTTTTAAATATTCAGACCCGTTGCGTTTGACAACTCCAAAATTCAAATAATAATAGTTATTTATGCACCTAGGGAGTAAAGTAAGCCATTATTCCCTGAGCGAAAAAAGTTGGTTCTTGAGGCGAAGCCGAAGGAATTGGACTCTTTAATTCCCGAGGCGCAGCCGAGGGAATAACTCTAATTAGCTCCCGAGGCGCAGCCGAGGGAGATAATTATCGCAAGGGGAATAATGGCACTTTACTCACGAGGTACATACAATATTTTATCTCCAGTAGCAAGAAAATACACATTTTCGTCCATAGCACAGTTTTTATTTATTATTTTAATAAATAACAATAATTATTAGAACTTTTAATAGCAGATATAAGAAATTCAATATTAAAAACAAATAAGAATTGGAATTAAACTCAAATAGAAGGTTATTTAGATGCAGGTTATAATATTGTAAACAAAGATAAACATGGTCAAAAAAAGCGCAGTGCCACCAACCTGATTTCAACAACTTCATTACATTAGCCATACATTTTCTACTATTTATAAAATAATTAAGTTGCAATCTTTACTTTTTTGCCCTACTTTACTTTTTCGCCCTACTTTTACTTTTTCTCCCTACAGTCCACAGGCCACCATAAGAAGTGAGTCGCTGATTGATAAAGTTTTCTTACCTTATGGAATCGCTTATTTATGCCTTGTCCACCGATGAATTGGGTATATGGCAACTGGGCGCTGGGCCATTTCCTATTTGTTAACATGCCAAACTTGCCCTTCTGCGGGAACATTGAAAAGAGATAGATAAAGTTTTGATTTTCACAGGATCGTTTAATTAAATTATTTAAAAAACAGTGGTACACGTGCCCACCGATAAGAGTGGGCCGTTTGGGGAGTCCACCTCCCCAAACATATCGCTCTGCGGGGGCGTTGAAAAGAAAACGGCCCACTCGTATCGGTGGCCACCTTTACCACTGTTTTTGAAATAATTTAATTAAACGATCCTGTGAAAATCAAAACTTTATCTATCTCTTTTCAATGTTCCCGCAGGAGGGCAAGTTTGGCATGTCAACAAAAAAGAAATGGCCCAGCGCCCAGTTGCCATATACCCAATTCATCGGTGGACAAGGCATAAATAAGCGATTCAATAAGGTAAGAAAACTTTATCAATCAGCGACTCACTTCTTATGGTGGCCTGTGGACTACTACTTTTTGAGTTCAGGGATGAAAAGACCTGTTTTAGTCCCTCTAAACTAATTCAAAATCATAACTTTTTTTCCCTACTGGAGATAAAAGAATAATTGTTATTTTTCAAACAATGTCAATAGGAAATAATAATGTAGACTTAAAGCCATTATTACCAAGTAGAAGAAGAAGAAGAACGTCCTGATTCAATTAGAAATATGGTGTTTCTTAATTTTTGATATTTCTTGACTTATATAACACTATTTAATTAAGTGAAGTGTTAGGTATATAGTAAGTCATTTTCTGGCTTTTATTAACTAGTTTCTTTTAATAGTTTTTATTTTATAAATAGTTAATAGTTCTAGTTTTTTTTAAATAAGCTTAAACGTCAGCAAACATGTATTAAGTGCCTCTGAATTATAGTTAATGTAGTGTATCTTTATTTTTCGAGAAAATAAAAATATCTCAACCTTATAAGAAAATATAAAAATATCTCAATCTTTTAAGATAATATCATAATATTTTAAGCATCGTCGCTTACGATGTAAATGAAGCAAATAAATTATTGCATCAGACCAACTTTTATTGTAACCTCCCACATTTTATCCCATCATTGTTTATATAAGATTTATTTCAATCAAGGAGTGTAACGTCCGCAGAATCGTCACAGGCATTCGCAATGGATAAAAGCCATTCCAATTTCTTTAAACTGTTCCAACCCATGCAGGGATCGTTTACCTACTGTACGGTCTAAACGATCCTCTGACAATACTGGTACTGGTTTGTATGACATGCGGAGTTACGTCAATTATCACATATCTCAACAGGAAGGTTCCCTAACTGTTAAGCTACCTTGCATGTTTTTATCATAGTGCAAATTATAGTACTAAACCCGTTCCAACCTGTCATGATTTTATTACGTTAACATTGTTCACGCATGCATATATAAAAACTGTCCTTAATGATTCCCGAATGTTCCGCGGGACAATACAAGGAACAGTACAAATAGGGGGTTGTAACAAACCTATCAGTTATAGGAAATAGGGGTAGAAGTTGATTATAGTTGTTTCCAAGCAATTTTTTAATTTATTTTACCATATAATATTTATTTTAATATAGGGACATTCAAGAAGTCTTTTTAATTTCGCGGAAATTTGATTGTTTAAGGTTGGTCATTATCATTTTTGTAATCAGTTATTACTGCGATTAAATGATAATTTGTTGTTTTGTTATGGAGACGCTTAGTATTGTGCAACATGTAACCATTCTAAAAACTCACAAAACGGGAAAAGCTATGCAGAGACGCCCGGTAACTTAGCCTGATCGTTTGATTTCGCCATGCCCCTGCAGCAGATTTTGATGGATTTACCTGTTTTGAGGTCCCCTCAGTCCAGAAAAGTGTTTTTTAAAAATGTCTGTATGTCGTCTGTCGTCTGTGCAGACGCATGGAGCCTAAACTACTGGGCCGAATTTGACGAAATTTTATACATATTTCAGAAAAATCATCCCCCGAGGCAAAATCGAGAAAGGAATTTTAGCTCCAAATTTTGGGTGCGCTACCCCCCAAAAAAATCTGAAAAAAGTGAAAACAAATTATTTCTTGAAAACGGTTTTGACTATTTTGATTAAAAATGTTTAATATGGAGTCCATTCTAATACAAATCTAACGATATAAGCCGTTTTCCCGGAAAAAATCTAGTTCCCGAGGAAATAGCTTTAAACGCGAACAGACACAGCCCGGGATTCTATTCCCCGCCAAGGAGAAGTTATTTTTATATTAAATTTTGATAAAATGTTTAATAATAATTAAATGTACATACGAAAACTCGAAAACTAATAAATGGAAACCACTAGGCTAAGTAATTACCAACACTCATAAGTGAAAGTTCGTCTGCGAGTTGACTTTGACCGATTTTTTTTAATATGGTACTGTAAAATAATTTATAAAATTTTGATAATTATTATTTTTATTTACATTCTCGTTTTTGTATTATAGATACCGACTCAAACATATTACAATGTATTAAGTAATATATTATATATACTAAACCTGTTATGTTGCCTAAGTATACAACTAATACTGTTCCTTCTTATATTTTAGAACAAATTTTGAAGGAACAGAAATTAAATTTATATCATTTTAACTTGGCGGCCACCTGAGTGTGATGATCGTCACTTTTTAAAATGACAGAAAAGGTAAGACCGTTGTCCCTCTCGACTTTCCCAGGGTCTTTTATAACTTTTAACTTGAGAAGCGTTGAAAAGGAGGCAACCTATATAACTATTCAGAAATCGACCGGATATCCTCGACAAGTGGGTCCGAACAGGAGAGAAAAAAACATGATTGTCTAGGTGTGAGTATCTATAGGGTGACCTGACATTAGTCAGGTTGTGACTTTGTGTACCTGATGTGTCCAATACCAGACTCATTGACGCCTTCCAACCGCACCACTTCTTTTCATCTTCAATTTACAGTTTACGTTGGTTCACTAGAGCGCGACCTTTGTGCAAACAGGCTCCAACACTTCATTCATAACACCAAATAAAAAGCTCCTATTTTTACGCAACCGCCGAAAAAATGGAAGAATTCTCCTTTTCATGAATTTCTCTTGAGCAATAATTGCCTTTAAAAGTCATTAAATATCGAGGGAAGAAATAAAAATAATAGATACAAAAGAGCTCGGCAAACTAAAGAATCCTTTAAAAGTGGAATCAAAAGACAGAAGCTGTTTCATCACGACTCAGCAAAGCGATGTGTAGCTCGCAACTACTGGAATTGGAACGTCTCATTGTCTGTACTATGTGTAATTGATTTCCAGTCGTTTTCTCTCCTTTTTTGATAATGAATCGGTCAGTATGTGGCAGTACGTGTGAAACTCGTCAAATTACAATGAGTGCACTTGATTTAAAGTTAAAAAATAACTTTCCAATCACTTTTGTAATCTTCTTTATAGGAAAAACAAAATGAAGAGAAAGGCATCTTCTTTATGAAAAATAATTTCTATCAGTTACTTTAACCAGACCTGAAATTAATGAATACAAAGAAACTGTATTTCCACGTAAAATAATACATATTTATTTATCAGTTACATTATATAAAATTTGAAGATATAAAATATGATGATGGCTTTATAAAGCTGAAAGCTACTTTGATAAATTAACAAGTATTATTTTACATAGAGAGACACTAGGGGGGCACACTGGGGGGGCTAGTTTCTTTGCATTTATTAAGATGGCTTCAATCAACGCTCTTATATTCTTGAAGACATGAAATTAATTAAACTACCTACCGCTTACATAATTCCAGTAAGATGATAGATCATGGAAAAAAGTTTGATTCTCAGAAAAGTTAATAATTTAAGATAAAATAAATATATAATAAAAAACTATAGGAACTCGGAACTCTCTAATTGTTAGTTTTAAGTATACGTGGGACATGTTCTTCCGGACAACAAAAACCACGGTGTATACCGTCTCGGCAGTACGAATAGTTATAGATATTACTGATAAATAATCTATCAATATTATATAAGTGTCATTAAATAATACTTGATTTGCGAGTATTAAAATAGAAGAACTACATTTGCTAATAAAATAATTTTATAAACATATCATTGATAAATACTGTAGAGGCGTTTACACAAAATGACTAAATGTCCTTTGGAATTTACTTATGAAAGTATTATTTATTTTATCAGGTGCAATTGCACCTGTTTGACACAAAATATATCAATTAATTAGTGTAGAATTATTTTCATTGCAAGCTAGCATGGAACAAGGTAATATTCAATATATATTCATACTAATGAATTGAAGAATATCAAAGATTTTAAAGCATCTTTAATCAATTTTTTATTAAAATCCTAAATTTGTTGTTACTTCATTACATCACTCATTATTATTAATTTATATAACGAGTGGCTTATTTCTCTTTTTCTTCTTATAAACAAGTTCTATTGCCACATTCATTTATATTTATGTCATTCTATTTCTTTCAAGTTAACAATGTATTGTATGACTATTATCAAATGTTTGGATCCTTGAAGGGTAGAAAGAAGATGAAGACTAGTACAGTTTCATGCTAGATGGCAACGTTTCGGCTACTAGAGCCATTTTCGAGCCTAAAAATTATATTTATTTATTATAACATGACATACCTACATAAGAATAAAACATAGTAGGTACTTGTTGTGTATTATTGATTATAGGAAATTGACGTGGTGAACTACCATTTTCCCCAATGAGAATTAGTTATAGGTATACAACTTAAAAAATCACTACTTTGCAGCTTGAGAACAGAAATTTAATGTATAGGATAAAGGTAATTACTATAGATTATTTCCATAATGTTATCAATTATTGATTTATTCTCATGTATATCATGTTACAATAAATAAATATAATTTTTAGGCTCAAAAATGGCTCGAGTAGCAGAAACGTTGCCATCTAGCATGAAACTGTACCAGTCTTCTTCTTCCTACCCTTCAAGAATCCAAACAGTTGATAATAATCATTCTACAGGGTACACTTATAGCTTTCATACGTATTGCATGACATTTGAAACAACATTCATAATAATGAATGAATATATAAAGGTTTGGTCAAAACTTTGTCAACAGAAATGTACAAGAAAAATGTTTACAAACTATAGGACCATTTAGATTCCTTTCGGAAAAGTATTTAGTAATGTACTATTCAACTTTCGAAGAGAAGGTAAAATTAACTTTATTAGGACCTGTACTTTCTTTTGGAATAATTACTCTCAATCATTTACAACCTTTACTTTATATTACTTTCTAAAAGATAACCGTGAGAGGATTTTCCGATAAAGGATTCAGATGAGATATTGAGTACATGTGAGTAATTAAAGTCTGATTGATATTATTAACCTTGAGAGTTAATAGAGTTTCATTTGAGGAAAAAAGTCACCCTTTCTTTAGGCTTTGAAACATTAGGCAAATTTTTGATTTACCTCATTTGATTAAGTAAAGGGCAAGTTACCCCCCTTATAAGCAATTTATACAAATTTTTGGTTGGTGCGCCACTTGTGTTGAGTAGTATCGTTTGACAATATCAATATTATTTGTTAAAATATAAACAAAGCATCATACAAGTATTAGAAAAGTATTTTTTTACTCGTAGTTCCATGAGGTAATATCTCAAAGGTCTAAAATAGATTAAGAAAATTTGTAATTGTAAGTAATACCTTGATGATATGGCGGACCAGTGGGGAAGTAATGCCGGGTACCATGGTGGCAGCACAGCGGGACACCATGCTAATAGAGCCGGGGGCAGTGTGTGCCGCCTCGTCTCCTTGGGTGCCACTGCCTCTTCAGATCCCATCCTTATCTCAGTGTATTCATAACACGATAACCCTTGAGCTAATCACTGCTTTTCTCTTAATTTACGCTTTTCTTACGACAAACCTTCTTCAAGTAATTGTCAGACAACTCGAAATTAAATAAATAAATTATGTATTTCACTTCAAACTATTTATAACTTTTTAAACTATACCCTTGTTAGTTTTGTTTTTACAACTGCATATATTTTTTAATAAATAAATATGAATTGGCTTTAGCAGCTACTAACTGTTATTTTGATCATTTAATGACCGAATTTTAATCATAAAAAAAAAATTAAGACAGTTCAGATATTTTATAGAATCCGTTGTCTTAAAAATAAAAGATGCTACAGAATTGACGTCTATAACTTTTAACAGTTTATTTTTAAATAAAAATAATATTTTTTAACATTTTAGTAACTGTTTAATATTGTTCGCTAAATCAAATGTCCTTAAAATCGACCCGCAATATCCACTCGTGAGAAAGTCGAATCGGACTACCGGACGGTGCACAAAAACCCACTCGACTCCACCACTCGGCGGCCACTTGTCCTTTGGAGAGGGTCCTCACTAAGAGTAGGGGGGACCCACCCTTCTGTATCTCACCTGGAGCGCCCAATAGAAAGGCTTGGTTTTCACCCCGTAGGCGGAGCTTATTTCCCTGCGCAGGACGTGCTACGAGTTGTCCGTATTGTTCTCGAGTCTAGCATCCCCCTCATGTCCTCGTCCGTCCCCCAAGGGTCTGTCCTCGATTCCCTTGTATTCTTTATTTTATTCGAATCCGCAGCCACCCGCCTCCTCTTGTATCCTACTTCAGAGCCCGCTGTATTAACACCTTCCCGCACTCACACACCCTCACTCTTAGTTGAATAGCAAATATTCTACCCCCTCCGTTTTACCCGTTTCATATCTCCCCTCTTAGCCCTTGAAAAATACAGCCCCTATCGGCGCAGTAGAAAAGTACTTCTTTGAATAGAGTTTTACACGGAATTACAACTGTACTTCTTTTACCCTCTTGAAGACCAGTTCCAAGATTAACCTGAAACTTGAACCCTGACAATAATGGCTTGTGTCATGCTCCCTTTCAATATTACAATATGACGGTCTTGTGACAAGCAACTTACATGAAAATAGTTGCTTCATCAGACCGCAACTTGTCATGAACACAAAGTAAAAAGTTTTAAGGCCAGGTGTCTCGAGATCGGTACAAAATTAAACATGTATTTTTAAAAGAGGTCTTGAAAGTGTAAACCTAATTGTAATGTATTTTTTTCTCACTGCATAAAAAGTTCAAATAAATTATGAATACTAATTCCAGGTTAACCTTATATAGTTCATCAGGAGAGTTATAGAGAACTAACTGATAGCTAGAATTTTTTGTAACAGTTCAGTTTTTGTTTTAGTGTTCTACAGGAGTATGTGGTTAGCAATGGTCGTCCGGAGGACATAGCTTGTCTATAACCTGTTAAAATAAAGACCGGCGGAGAGTGGCCATATTCCACCAATTATAGCGGACAAAGTGATTATCATGATCCTAGGTAAAAAATTAGTTAGTCGTACCAAAAATCAAGTTGAATTTAGATTGTCACTTGATAGGTGTTCGTCAATTTCTATTCAATACTATCTAATTTTGAACTCAGGATTGTGAAAAGCACCTTTACCACCATAATGTCTCTCTCCACCGGTCAATTTTTAAAAGCTTATATGAGCAATGAATGAATTCCAAAGAAGTATAGAGATGAAAATACAATATATTAAGCTAACATGATAACTCATGGCATATATTGCCGTCATATGGCCAATTGAGGGAGTTATGCACAAGCTAAGACCCGTGTCCGAACTTTGCCAACCCCATACCCTTGAAGGACACTGATAAATTAATTCATGCATAAAATTCAATCAGCTTGATGTTAGTTAGTAACTTTTATGCACGCCATCTCTTGGACTATTACTTGAAAGATTATAATTGTTGGCAAAGGATACTTTTCATTCAACATACGGATAGTTTATTTTACATAGATCGTGTAACATCTGAAACAAAACTTTCAAACGTGATCTTCAAAAAATAAAATAGAAGCTGAATCAACCGCATTTAGAAAATATGTTATACAAGGAAAGTTGTTTATCAGTAAACGAAACTAATTCGGAAATTAAGAATAGTTATTTATATTATGTTGCATTCACAGTATGTAGAGCGGTTAACTTATATTTATATAGCTCTTTTGTAATTATCATCTGGTAGGGTATTTCTGATTCAGATTATATTGGAAATCAGTCTTGAGTCTCTTCTAAACAACCTCACTTCAAACAACTAACTTAAATTGTATAATTGATTTTGACTTTTAATTGTATGATAATGTGTTGTTACATTATTTTTAGTTCTTATCGTGATTTTAGGTTTCATTCATGGAAAAATCAACACGACCTATAAAAATATAATATACTTGTATATCCTGTTACAATTATACTTATTCATGATTTCCTTTCTAATTCAAAACCCATTTGTTATATCGTCATTGTAAGCGAAAGAGTCGTGATACTTTTAAACTTAATATTATTTTATAAAAAAATTAAACTGTGATTTACTTTAATCTTTAACAAAATATAAAATGATACCTCGTATCGTAATAGTATTAAATGCTATTTTCCAGAATAAAAGCGTAACAGTAAAATGATATTTTGAATGGATGTTATTTTTCTTTAAGTGAATACTAACTAACTGATTTGTAACAGTAGGTTGGAAATAAAACGTAATGATTGACTGTTCTTCGAGTCGTTGATATTTAGTTAATTTTTATCTTTAAAATCACGAAGGTGGTCTCTACTTTTTTTAAGAAGAGATGAATGAAACGATGCGGTGAAATGTCCTGAATGAAGCGGAGTTAGAACTTTATTTAACCATTAGTAAGAAGGTTCACGGAGTGGTACAATTGATGCTGTTGAAGTATTTCTATATCTGACAGTAGCCTTGTGGTACCATTAGCTCGGTTCTGGTACTGCGTGTGAGGAGGCCCCCCAGAACTGCGTGTGGTACTTTAGCTATAATATTAGTACGGGAGCCAAGTTGAGCTTCCCACGCCTTTACTAAATCGTTCTTCTCACCCCTTGCTTCAGTCGTCCCTCCTTTTTCTAAACTTTTCTATCAGCCATTTAGCTTCCATATTACAATACCCAGTAGCATTTTTAAAGTTATATATATAACATTATAAACTATATAGGACTAAACAAGCAAACGGAATATCAGAATGATTATACAAGCAAAATTCAATTCAATGTTACACACATAATTACCTCTCAGTGTGGGTCTTTGACAGTCTAATAATAAACCATAAACTTTATCAAATATATTTTTTTCATTTTTTGCTCGCCAATCCAAATTTAATCTGTTTAGTTTTTGGTTTGACACCAATAAAATTATTTTATTATTTCTCTTATGTTAACAATAAGTTCGAGAAGAAAGTTATCTTTTCAATTCTACAATACACTTAAAAAACTAAATTCTAATTAGGAAAAACGAGATCTAAAACATCAATATTGCAATATTGCATAGAAAAAGCACTAAGTAATTGAACTAGACAATGCTGATAAAAAATATATTGACTTATATATACTTCTAGGTACCAATAACCAGTATGATGTATGTCTTAAGATATTTTCAACTAATATTTCATAGAAATTTTCTTCTTAAATTGTCATAGAGAGCAATGTGCGAGGAATTTAGATTAATCAAAATATCGAGAGTCCCAAAGCAAATAAAATAACTGCTGCAAAAAAATTTAGGTACATCATATCAATTTAAAGATAATGATCGTATTTAGGATTTGTGTTTAAAGTTTTCATATCTTCTATCTCCCCACCTATTATGCAAGTTATGCTTGGTTTCCATTACTCAGTCATTTTTAAACAAGCAAAGACCGTTCACTATATAATCGACCAAACTGTAATTTTAGAAATCTGAATGCTCTTTTAGTATTATATATAATTTTAGTTTACATGATCTATTCAAAAAGCTAGGCTATACTTTAGGATAGTTACAGTATGCAAACTAACTTTTAAAAACGTGTTTTTAGCTAAGCACACCAATTTATTAAGCACTGCTTCTACCTCAGTTCAGCCTTAATATATATATATAGTAACAGTCAATCTGTCGTGATAAGAGGCTGTCTGCGGAAAAAATTCGAGGATCATTTTTTTTGTGAGGATCGTTTGGGACACATGAGAAAAGCTTAACTCCAACTTTTCGGGAACATCCGGTTGCGGAAGTACGGGGTACGGAGTACAAAAGTCACAAAAAGTATATACCCTTTATGATGCATGTCGTTGGAAAGCTTTTTAAGAGTACAGTAATTTTTGTTATATACACTTTTGTCATATTTTCATTTTTGAGGGGACTATAAAGGGAAAAAAATAAATAAACAGTAAATCTGTAAATTGTGCCGCAAAGATTCCAGACTATATTTTTTTTCCTGACTCACTTGGAGCACATGAGAAAAGCTGAACTCCAACTTTTCGAGAATATACGGACGGCAGAAGCACGGGGTACGGGGTAAAAAAGTAAAAAAAGTATATACCCTTCATGATGCATGTTGATGGAAAGCTCTTTAAGAGTACAGTAATTTTTGTTACATATATACTTTTGCCATATCTTCATTAAAGAAGTGGGTAATATGAAAAAACGTAAAAAATAAAAAATTATAAATGAACAGTAACTTTGTGCAGCAAAAATTATAGACTACGTTATTTTTGCGTAAATCCCTTGAGGCACGTGAGAAAAGCTTAACTCCAACTTTTCGGGAACATCCGGACGGTGGAAGTACGGGGTACGAGGTACAAAAGTCGGAAATGTATATACCCTTTATGATGCATGTCGTTGGAAAGCTTTTTAAGAGTACAGTAATTTTTGTTATATACACTATTGTCATATTATCATTTTTGAGGGGGTTAAATTGGAAAAACAGGAAAAAAAGCTGCCGTAATAAAAGTCAAAATTCACTATTTCTTACATAAATCGCTTGGGGCATATAAGTACAGCTTAAATCCAATTTTGCGGGACCGTCCGGAAGGTAGATGGGGGGAAACTCATCGTTGTTCGTTTATCTCAAGTTTTTATTATTTTTCTGACTCCAGTTCCGCTTTTTTGCCGGTTGATCGTACGCTGATGAATATTCTGCTGATTATGCTTCACTCCCTAAGGTACTTTTTTCATGTTTGCTAGTTGACATTGAAGGCAGAAGTTCGACTTGGGAGGGCAAGTCAAAGTCAGTATCCTCAAGGAAATCTTCTTCAGCATCTGCGAGAGGTACGTTGCTGCAATTTTCTCCGCCGCAGTGTTTGCAAGCAACTGACCATGGAAAACCCGCCTTTCTGCAACCGCAAGCTGCACCACAATTATTTATTTTACAGCCGCAGGCAATCAGTTTCACGAGTCTTTCCGGTGCGGGATCAAGCTCCTTTGTCACAGGTTCCAGTCCTCGGGCAGTTTTGTTCCCCTCAGTAAGGGTCAATGTGATTTTCCATATTACCCCCATCTTATATGAAGATATGACAAAAGTGTATATATCATAAATTACTATACTGTTAAAGAGGATTTAAGCTTTTCTCATGTGCCCCAAGCGATTCTCGCAAAAAAAATCATCCTCGATTTTTTTCCGCACAAATTTACAGAATGACTGTACTAATATATATATACTAATACTAATATATATAATATTTTATACTAAAGCGAAAGCGGAACATCGATTCCTACAGTACAACCTAACATGGCATTTAACAAAACGAATATTATCCACTTATTGAACAAAGCTCCAATTAAAGATACATGAAGAAGGAGGACAGTCTATAATCTAAACAAAATACAAACTTATATTAATAAACTTGCTTTGTATAAAATTGTCAAATTTGTCATGATTTTTTACATGAATTCAAGTATCAATTTAGCAGTATTTAAAGAGCACAGACTGATATCTGCAGGCTAATTTTGACAAACCATCCAAATTTCATAAAATTTAGATAAGAACTTTTGAAGATATAAGAGTAAATGAATGTATGTTTGTGCGCATGTGGAAGAGAAACAAATGAGCGCATAAGGTTGAAACTTATATGGGACCAACAACGGCCTAATTATGACCTACCATCCAAATTTCATTAAAATCGGACGAATGCGGTTTTGATATGTAGGTTCGCAAAAATTGAGCGACAGATACGGAACCAAACATTTTCCTAGATTTCTGAAACGGATTTCTGTCTTACAGAATTTTAGAAATCCAGAGACATAAAAAAATTTCGCTCTTCAGAACGATCACATATAGCTTCCGGTAAGCTCGGAAGCAGTATTAAAATAATAAATAATATAATATTTATTAAATATAAAAATATTCTTTATCTGCGATTTAAAGTGGTTTTTTTTATGTATGGGGGAAAATAAGTTATATGTTTATGCAGTTGGACTGTACAGGTAGAATCGACGGTCTATAGTATAATGACCATAGTAGATGGGTGGAAAGTCAGACCATTCTAATCGACAATCCATTGTACAATGACTGGGTGGGAAGTGAGACCATTCTATTAGCAGTTACAGCTATGATGCACGTAAATATGAATTAGGGTAACTTGGCGTATAGATAATATAGATTTAGTTAAATAATAGTGATGTGCTGCAAACTCTTGTTTGTTGGACGTACCTGACAATAATAATCATTACCTGCTCAAAAAGACCTTTTATCTACGATTGATACGAAATATAAGCATTATATCTCTGTTTAGATGCGTAGAAAGTGATTATTTACGTACTTGTATTCATTGCGCATGCGCGTCTCATAGTTCTGAAGAATTCCTTTTCTTAACCACGCTAGTGCGGTAAAGAAGAGGAATTCTTCAGCTTTACGCACGATTAGTGAGTTTGTTTACATTTAACAAAACCAATTTGCTGTTCTATTATTAAAGTAACTGTTTATATCGAGTTTTTAGTGAAAAAAAATGAGTGAATCAAGTGACTTTGACGAAAATGTGGAGAATAATACTTCTCCAGAAATAATTAATTCGGCAAAAAATACAACTCAAGAATTAATGCCATCTTTATCAAGAGAGAGATACGAACTTACATACAGCAAGTTTATTTTTTCTATATTTATTATTTAAATCTAACAATCGTAGATAAAGTACGGTACGCAACTCGTGCGAAAACGGCATTTTGCACTGTTCGTGAGGTTTTACTACCCTCGCTGTCGCTCGGGTGCAAACTCCACACTCGCATGCAAAATGCTACTTTCCGCACTCGACGCGTAATGTACTATTATTGAGATATGCAACATGATGTATGACTTAAAAAAATATTTTTGGGTTTTCGTTTATTTGTGGCGGTCATTTTAAACAGGAAATGAATATTTCCTTTCTCTACACATAAATTATATGTAACATGTCATATATAAGCGTAACATTTTTTTTACATCCTCATTTCGACAGTATTTATTTTAAAATACCGACACTTATTATTTGCCCACTCTTTAAAACCTTTGTATAACATGTCATTCTGACTAAAATCTTGTTTAGTCTAAGTAGTTCGCTACGTTGATAGAAAAAATATGAAGAGTTAAATTTTTAAGAACTATACAGTTGTTACAAATGCTGAGATACACCGTATAATCTATATGCTGAGATATCGTACAAATTTATCAATTCTTACGCCAGTTATCGTTGCACAAAAAAACACAATTTTGAAAGCCTAAGTCTTGAAATGAAGAATTCACTTACGCTCGTTCAATTATTAACTTACCTATTACACGTTTATTAACTTCACTTGATAGTAAAGTTAAAATTTTGAAATAAAGTTTAAACTTCTCTGAATACTTAGAAAGCTGAAACTTTCATGAATTATGTATTTGCGACGACAACGCAAGTCAATTAAAAATTCGAATATCTTCATAAAAGAGGAGTTATTTATTTATTTATTATTTGTTATATAAATAACAAAAATTGTTAATTTGTTGATTGTTTTTAATTTGTTGTTAAATTTATAATAGCGTGTTTATTTATTTAAAAAAAACAAAAAAAAACGAATAATTGAGGTTCTACTAACATTTTTCGATGAAACAAAGCCTCCAAAAGAACCGCACATGTTAGTGCTCACCACTGTAAAACTAATAGATTTCGTTTACCCAGTTTTGCGCCTATAAATTCGGACCTTCGCATATATTATACAAAGACATACAGTGAATAGTGAGGAAAAATTTAAGACCGGTTTTGGTTTTCGCAATGCATAAAATGAAAGAGTATTCCATAATTTTGCAATTTTGATCAATGAATTGACAAAACTTTAATTTGTTATCTGTTAGTAATATAAGAGGATTATTTCTGCAAGTTAGTAACTTATGATTATGATATAAAGAGATACTTGCTCGATCTGAATTGAATTTAAAATCCTATTGTAAATATATTTTTTTTTTTATGAAATAGCGACACCGCAACTTTTAATGCACTTAACAAGACCTAAATCGATCTTTTATTTAGTAGAATTGGACAAATTTTACATTTTATAAATGCCCAGGGGGGAAAGGAGATTTTTTAAATGCGATTTTTGACATCTTTACGCAAAAAAAGAAATGTAGAATAGTACCAACTTAAAAAAAAATCATAAAGAATTCTTTTTTGAATAGTCAATGTTTGGTCCAGTTTCCTCTTGTAAAATTTTAGAAAATAGTACTTTTCGGGTACTGGGTACATTAATTAAAAAAAAACAATACTGTATATCTTCATTTATGGACAAGCAGGAGATTTTATGAAAAGTGCTTTTTAGGTGCTATTCTAAATTTATTTTTCGAGTAAAAATGTTGAAAATGGAATTTCAAATCCTTCTGCAATTTGTTTTTCTTGTCATTATACGTATTGGCAACCCGATCTGGGGACACATAGTATATACAAATATATATTGTGAATGATTTAATTATTTATGTAATATATATTTCCATATTTCTTTCGGAAAATAAAAATAAAATAATCGATCACAACACTTATATTATTTATTACAAAAATTTAGTCACGATAATTGTTTATCATTATTATACTATATTGCTCCCTTTTTGGTGAATTTGTCGATTTAACATAACACGCTCTCGTAATTTGACGGGATAGATGATAAATAAGTACAATTATAGCATTAATGGGACTGAACTATATCGAAGATGTATAATGTGATAAATTTACCATAATTAACTTTATTATGTCATGAATTCACTTTATATAATGCAAAATACTTGTAATTCCAAGTCTTCTACTAAAAAGGCTTTTTAAGATAATAAAATACAGTTAGGAGTAAGTGAATGAGAATAATAGATTTTTAATCGTCTTAGACAAAGGGTATTAAATATACTATTATTCTTTTATTAACACTATATTTTAACTTTTGTAGAGATAATGCATAAAAGTAATATTTAGAGAGCAGAATTTAATGGAAAATACGAGTAATTCATTAAGTAAAATAATGAGGCAGTGTTTCTGTTAAAACAAAAATGGATCAAGCATTTCTGTCAAGAAAAAAATTAAAAAGGAACGATTAGGTAAAAAAATAACATTAGTAAGCAATTATTAGCCCATATACTTATTGCTGAGTTATAATTAACATTTACTTACATTTATACTCTTTTTGAATAAATAGTCCCTTAAAAGGGGGGAAAAATATTAGTTATCCACAATAATAAACTTAAAATATATGCAATTAATTTTAAATGGTCGATCCTAAGTGAGGGCAAGAAATAATAAATTAAATACTAAGGCAAGAAATACTTACAATTGTCAATGTTGTCTGTTTTTCAGATATAATAACTATTTATTTTGCACAGATCACGTAAAAGCAAATTTTCTACAGATTTTACCGTTTTTGGATTCAGCTTTAAATTCCCTAAAAAAAAATATTATTTTAACGTCTTCAAGTCTTTGAGAAAACCCATGAATAAAAAGAACGGGGAACAAAATGTTTCATGGATTTCAAAAATATCACTTTCCTTAGTCTTCCTGGCAAGAAATACCTTCTTTCTTACAATTGTCATCATATTGTCCGTATTTCAGATACCGTAACTAAATTCTTAAACTGATATTCAAGGCGTTCTTATTCTTAAACTAATATTCAAGAGTATTTATTTTATGTTTGAACTAATATTCATTAAGTTTTTCTTAATGACATAGAGATGTGTAAATGGTCTTCATGCTGGGGAGTTAATGCTGAATCAAAAAAATGAATAAAATCCGGAAAATTAAGCTATAAGTGGAAAAATTGAGGATTTTGCAGTAAAAAGGCGATTTGTTGCTTTATGGGAGTAGAATTGATTTCGAGAGTTTGTTAAGGACTAACACACCATTGTAAGGAGAAAAAAATTTGATTTGATTTGAAAAATGTACACGTTCACTGCTTCTTAGTAGTAGTCTTAGTAATCTCCTGAGCCCAACAATGGGAATCTTAAAAATGTGTTGTCTGGGTCTGTCATCAGTTGTTTATGCAGATTCTAGGAGGCTAAGCTACTGGCCCGATTTCGATGACATTTAGTAATTCATGTTCATAAAAAGCCAGGAAGAAATCGAGGAATTAAAAATTATACCTCTAAATTTGTAAGTGATGCCCCCCAAAAAAAGTTTAAATTTTAATTAATTTGACTGTATAATGTTTTAGATATCTAATCTTAAAAATTGAGTTTTATTCTTTTATAAGTAGAAAACTCAGAGACATTGTGTTATTACGAGAGTAAAGAAACATTAAAACAGAAGTTGAAATACTGATAATAAATATTTTAGCCTTGATTTAAATCCTTTGTTGGAAATTCTTTACGAAAGGTTTAGTCGCATACCATAGATTGAATCGGTCACACTGATTAATAACAATGCTTTAAAGATTAGAGTGGTAATTTATAAAGAAAAATATATTCTAAATTGACATTACATAGAGAAATAACCAATAAAAAGCAATAACTGACACCGTCAGAAGCTTCACAGATTGATTGAAAATTTAGTTCGTATACAATGTGGTATTACTTTAAAGACCCAATGTCATCACGCATTCCAGAAAATCAAACTTCTCAGCTTCTCCTTGGTCTAATTTGAGAATTCGTCCTCGAAAATTATTTGGAGAATAACCTCATTTGAGTAAAATATTGATCGAATATTTTCTTTGTGCGATTGATCATTACAATGAAGTAATAGCTTTAATTATTATAAGTATAAGTGTCGTAAAAAAGTCCTATATGTGTGATTTATATTAATTTGTGTCTCTTACGTGAATCCACGTTAGGCAGTTACAATGATGTCAAATTCAAAAGACTTAAAGTTGGATAGGAAATTTAAATTTTTATTTGTCGAAAATTTGTGTATTTTATGTATTTGTGTATTTTTTATGTTTATGTATTTTAAGCCTCGGTTACATGAAGCGATTTTTGTCGCTGCTACTTATCGCACCTATTAGGACAAGTAGAAACGACTACAACCGAATTGAACTTGCTCAATTCTAATCGCCGCTACTATTCACTCGCACCAAGTAGATTCTCTCTCAGCGAACATGCTATCACACAAAGCGATTTCGGTCACAGCTACTTGCGAATAATTGCTTCGTTTAACCAAGGCTTAACTGAGTGCGTTTTTCTTAAGAAGTATTTAAACAACTAGAATTCCGCTAATTTTAAGACGTAATTTAGAAAAAGTGTGGGATCTAAACTTAGCAATTTTAAAAATTTACGCAACATATTTTAGGATTACATATTTATGTTCACCTTACTCTTTTTATCATTCCCAAATATTTTTTATATAACTATCTTGTATTTGAGTTTCTCGTTATTAAATGCGGATTTTATTGCATAGTTTTTTAATATAAATGGAACAAAATAATCGCACGAGTTCTCCTCCTTTCCTTGGTGTGGAGTATTAAATTAAAGTAAAATTCACATAAAGGCAGTTTATTCGTAGTGTAAAAACAGTACAAATAACTTTTTTAAAAAAATATATATATTAAAAGACTCGCTACAATGAAGTCTTTTCTAAATTGAATCCTAGAAATGAAGTCTGGTGTAATGTATCAATTGAAAATGTCTTTAATGAGAGTGTTAAGCATTGTGTTGATTCTGAAGTACCATTGAGTTTGTTAGAAGAGAAGCATATAGTGGATAGAGTGGTGTAGTGGTTGGATTTCAAGCACGCTCAAGTTTCGAGTATCGTCAATACTTGTACTGTATAATGGTGCTTAGTTAAGCACTCTGTGTAGTAGCCTTCCTCGCCCCTAGGCTGCGACACTTTGCTGTATCGACCTCCACTCCCTAACTGGGACTTGCCATCTTCTATCTACCTTTCTACTTACTAAACACCTACTGATATAATATATAAAAGGGTGTAAAAACCACATCAATGAAAACGGGGATAAAATCCATCTTAAAAAAACCTTTTGATTGTTTATTGTTAAATAGAGGTGTGTGTATATATATATATATATATATATATATATATATATATATATATATATATATATATATATATATATATATATATATATATATATATATATATATATATATATATATATATATATATATATATATATATATATATTATATATATATACAGGGTGACCCGCGATAAAATGTCATAAAGAAACTGGCGGATTCTAATTATCAGCTGCGAAGCATCTTTAAAGTTCTGTCAGATTTGAAAATTTGGATTTTTTAAAATTCGACCACGAAATTCCTGAGCTTATTACTCTTAATTGAGGGATGTTAGAAGTGTGGCGTTTTCAGGAAAAACTTCTGCTTTTCATAAGCTTTCAAATGGTATAATTAAAGTTTAAGCTCAACGGACGAGTTTTTTAATTATGGGGAATTGAATGTTACCAGACTGAAATATTTTGGTCAGGATCACAACCAATTCTAGTACAAAAAAGGTTTCCCCGAACGAAACCACAGAACTTAGGGTTTCTTATAGGAAATTTGATGCTGATCAAAAAAGTTCCTATAAAGAACAGCTTCGTTTTCGAGATATTCGCAAAAAACACCATTTTTGGACGTTTATCCTTACAATTCTCAAATACTACGCTTTTTACAGTAATACTCCTCCAAGCAAATCTTGTAGAGAGTCGAATTACACTAATTGTAGCTCTTTACAACATAATTTTTTAGAATTGAGCGTTGATGGAGATCACCTTAATGGATTGACTAATAAAGTGACTAGGACGTAGAATTTGGAAATTTCGCTGAAAATCGGGGGGTTGTCGTACAGCGCTGGGAAGGGTGTCAGTCAACGAAAAGTTATATTCTTTACAAGGTTTCGTTCAAGAAGTATCATGATAAAGAGCGTAGTATTTGAGAATTGTAAGGATAAACGTCCAAAAATGGTGTTTTTGCGAATATCTCGAAAACGAAGCTGTTCCGGGTCCATGTTTATAGGAACTTTTTTGTTCAGCGTCAAATTTCCTATATGAAACCCTAAGTTCTGTGGTTTCGTTCGGGGAAACCTTTCTTGTATTTACTAGAATTGGTTGTGATCCTGACCAAAATATTTCACGTCTGGTAACATTCACTTCACCATAATTAAAAAACTCGTCCGTTGAGCTTAAACTTTATTATACCATTTGAAAGCTTATGAAAAGCAGAAGTTTTTCCTGAAAACGCCACACTTCTAACATCCCTCAATTAAGAGTAATAAGCTCAGGAATTTCGTGGTCGAATTTTAAAAAATCCAAATTTTCAAATCTGACAGAACTTTAAAGATGCTTATAGCAGCTGATAATTTAGAAAAAATGTGAAAAACTTAAAACTTAATTATACTATTTGAAAGCTTATGAAAAGCAGAAGTTTTTCCTGAAAACGCCACACTTCTAACATCAACAAGCAAATAAATTTGACGCCATTTTTTTTTTTTTTTTTTTTTTTTTTGTTTCTATATTCTTCACCTTAGTTGTATCTATGTGCAAAATTTAGGGAAGATTGAATGACGATAAGTGGTTCAAAATTGGGGCAATAGGTGTGCGATGAATCTTAAAAAGCAAATAAATTTGACGCCATTTGTTTTGGTTTCTGTATTATTTACCATAGTTGTTTCTATGAGCAAAATTTGGGGAAGATTGAATCACGGGAAGTGGTTCAAAATTGGGGAAATGGAAATGTGCGATGGAACTTACAAAGCAAAGTAATATAAGACTAGAAATAAGACCAGTAAAAAATATCCAAATGCAGGGAAATTTACGAAAAACAGAGAGATACAAAAAAAAAATGATTTTATTCAAAGAATTCCCATAATTTCAATGTAGTGTAATCTTCTAATCAGTCAGCTTGAGAATGACCCAAGGAAGGGGTCGAAATATCGCTAAAGGTATCGTATTATTTTTCCTTAAGAGCCAACAGCAATTAAATCAAACATGTATATATTATGATGTTTTTTCTTGTTCCTTGAGGATATTACCTAAACATAAGTGCAATCGATTGAAATTATATTTTTAATATGATTATTAATTTATATAAACGATCTTTTAGGCATTGATATATCCCGGAATGGGGTGAAATACGTCATTAATTTGACACAGAAGTCTCGAAATTTGAATGTAATGGTATTATCTAATCTTGGTTTAATTTTGCCAAATTTGGCCCAATATCCCATATATATTTAACATATCATTTTATAATATCCCAATATTGTGTTACATGTTTAACTTTTCAGAAGTTTTAACGTAAAAACAACAAGTATACATTTCAAATAATCCTAGAGAACGGATAAGCAAAGAAATATCACTGTGAGTTTTTTAGACACTTAAAAACTCAAGTAATAAATCTCAGTAGATTGATTCTGTTGAGTTTATAGAAACACTTTAGAAGGAAACAAGTGCTAAAGCAAACCGTCTGGCAGACTGTTTGGAGCCCAGGATTCCCTTAAGAGTTAAACTCTCCAAACACTTTACAACACTTACCTTATACTAAATGATTGTTTATCACAACAATTATTATCATTCATATAAAGATGAGTACTGATAACTCCACTCTGAACTTCATTTTATGAATAGATCAGTTTAATTCTTAGTATTTTGTTTCGAAGTTGAAAGGCTGTGAAAATTTTGTTATTCACCAATTCATCTAAAATAGCCCTGAGTATGTATATGTATAATCAACATTATTATTATTCGTGGTTAAACAAGCCATTAAAGTTTTATAACATCAATCAATAGATCCGTAGTCATACGAGCTATAATATAACAATTTATAATCCAGCAGTAAACGTAGAGAGAATAAAAATAGGTTTTTTTCCGTACAAAAATTGTCTTTTTATTTCAAAAATGTTAGAAACAAAGATAGTGGTTGTTCAATAATTATAAATTACGTTATACTTTTTTTTTCTTTAAGTAATTTTTATAGTTTAATAATGCTTATTGCAAGGCAAATATAAGGCTGAGCGGCGAGTAAAGGTAGGCGCGGTCTAGTCATATCGTCATAACAGGGCTATGGGTTTTAGTCATCGATTTCTGATAAAAAGTTATCTATACCGGTGAGGTTAGCCTTACTTGTATCAACATCGTAGGTAAATTTCAAGCGAAAATAAACTTTTACTCTCACTTATCTGAGTAAATCCAACTTTTATTTCTAATATCTTTTTTTTAAGAATTACACACATAAAAAAAATGTGAGGAAAAAAACAGTTTAAAAGTTTATATTTGTCTATATTATTGTACTAATATAAACAAATTTACAGTGTTGTGGTTTTAAATTTTACAGTAAATCTATACATGATTAGAGGTACTACTATTAATAGTTAATTTATTCTTATCATCCTTGTATATATTATTAAATTAGTATCAAATTATAATTCAAATTAGTATTATATAATTTGTAAGTATTTATTAAAATTCCTATTTAGTATTATTGTGTCTTTTTTTCTTTTTTGCCTCTAATAAAGGCTTTTTTAACCCATCATAAAGAAAGCTTATAAAAGTTTTATTAAATGCGAGAAAAATCCAAATGTAATCTGAGAGGATAGTGTAAAAAAGTGATTTGGATGGTAAAGAAAAGTGAAAATTTGGATGGTATATAGGACATAATTAGCCTAATGTTGCTTTCATACTAAAGTCAACCCTCCAGCCATAACTTCCTTCCACGATCCGATTTTGAAAAAATTAGAGGGTATGTTGAAAGATGCCCACAGATGGTCCCATATTAATTTCAACCTCCTACGCACATTTAATATGGAATAAAAAATAACTGCAACTCCACTGGGGATCAAAACAGATCTCAATAACTGTGACCAATAATAGGACAAGAGTTAAACGAAAATGAATTTGAGCTGGTGATTGGAATTAATATGGGACCATCTGTGGGCTCCTCCTGACAAACTATTTAAATTTCTTAAAAATCAGATGTTTTTTTAAAAGATATATAGGTGTTAATTATAAAAATAAGTTGGTGTGCATGTGGAAGAGAAACCCATAGGCACAGAAGATTGAAATTATTATGGGACCAACTATAAGCTAATTGTGACCTACCATCAAAATCGGACGAGCAATTTTTATGATATCTTGGTTCGCATAAATGTGGAACGAGAAACCAAAAATTAACCCTGATGTCTGAAACGGTTTTTTGTTTCAGGATTTATTAAATTTGGAGACATCAAAATGTCGTTCTTCAGAACAATAACAATGATTCTCTTACCTTCAGTACAATGCTCGGGAGAAATAAAACAAAATGCGTTAAAATAGATTTCTATTTCTAGTTCATTCGATTACTTCCAAAAAACAAACACTCGAATGGGTTTGTATTAAATTAATGGAATCGTCAATGGTTGAATAGTAGTGGAAATGAGTGTTGAGTTAAGTTATATGGAGTGAAGAGGCAGCTCTCTGGTTATCTCTGACTAACAGCTGCTCGTTCTCACGTTGAATTCATGACACAACTTGAAAATCAATCTCACTCCTCTTAAAAATCCAATAAACTTTCTAATTTTATGCACTTATCCAATATCGCCCATTCAAATATGTAGTTTAAATTAATTTACTTTTCTTTTTAATGTTACCTTTTTCAAAAGATCGATTTTGACCTTTTATCAAATAAATAATACATATTGGATATATATTATAGAGTAAAATTATTGTGATGGCTCAAACATTTGATTTCGTGCTTGTCTGTATGTGTAGTTTGTCGCTTGTTTTCTCTTGTCTGCTAACAGATGAGTAGAGACGAAACTTCAGAGCCGATTGCGATGAAATTTGGCATACATGTTTAGAAAAATCATGTCATATAAATATATTCATTCATATAAATTTAAATGAATCTCAGCTCTAAATTTGAGATTGTTCGCCCCAAAAACTCTGGAAAAGCGAATAAAAAAAAATTGTTAAATGCGGTTTCTTAAAGACGATTTTGATTATAAAAATCTATTTCGTAGTCCATTATACGAATTTTAATCATACTCGCTTTACCGAGATATTTATGAAATTAAATCTAATTGTGCAGAAAATCTCTAACGACAATGTAAACAATCCCATATTAATAATTGAATTAAAATAGATTTTATTAAACTTAAGTTTTGTTTGAATTTGTCGGACCGATGTTTTGCATAGCTTTTCTGTATAAGAAGTTTGATTGACTTGATAATATAATATATTCTAGAGATGAGGTTGATGCATTAAGGACAGAATAATTAAAATATATTATATTAATCTATCAATCCTCAGCATGGTGCTGACTTTGCTGACATTTTAGTTTAAAAAACTGTACTGAAAAAAAGAACTCATTAAATTTAATTTATAATTTATTAAGTAGGTCCAAGTACGGGACTATATCATACCTATTCTATTCTATTCTAATATAATAACCAATACAAAAACCAAGACTTTCACTTAACGCTAACAATAGTCGGTACGAAAAATTGTAATTAACCAAAAAAAAATTTTTTGTCAAACCATAGAGGGATTAAGGCAAATATTAATCTCTGGAAAACGTTTTTTAAGGCTCTAAACATATTTCAAATCTATGCCTCATTCATTTAAACTAGCCGAATACCTACGCCTTAGTTAGGGATGTTCATTATAATTATGAGTTTTTAAAATTTTACCTATATCAGTAAACTATCACATATATCTGCAAGAAATATTTGGAATAGACATTTATTTTTTCTGCCTGATAAAAATGAAATTAACTAATCCTGAATGTGATTTAGCGTGCTATAAAGGAGAACCTCTAAATATAAGCCTTATTATTATTATTTATTTAATATGAGTCTGTTTCGAGAAAGCAACAAAAATAAGTAATATACAGATATAAAAAGTTGAAAATCGATGTTATTTATGAACCTTTACAAGTGCAAACTTGCGCTAGCAGCGTTGATAGTTTGGAAGATGATTACTTCAGAATACTTTAATGAGCTTTAAAAATATAAGGAACAAAATTAAAAGCCACAGTAATTGAAGTGGGAGTATTTCTCGTGTTGGGGAGTTGTTGAATCGAAGGCACCTGTATTCGTGTGTCCTTGAGGCAGACACTAGAAAACAAGAAGGGTCTAGAACTACAAGAGTTGTTGTGGAAAAGTTTCACCGGCATTTCAACGAGGCCCCCGTGGAAAATAAAGGGTGGTGTTGTCTCTGTCTTCTCCCGCCAAGTTTACCATACGACCTCTCCTTCTTTACCACCTGCTTTTCCCAAGAGAATTGATCCCGTGAAATATCAGCGTGGAGACGGAAGGGTAGCGTGACTCCAAGAACCTCTTCCCTCCTTCCTCGCCCACTAAAACATTGGAATCTGGGAGAGAAGAGCTTTAAAGTTTCAGGCAGAGTGCGACGGGAGTAGTATATACATTCTTCAAACTTACCCGCAATTGGGATGACGATGAGAAGAAAATGGAAAAATGATAAAAACAAAAAAAAAAAATCAGTTTTCCGTGACTCGCATTGAGCTCACGGAATCGATAGCCTCCTTCTCCAGAACTTGTTTCGGCAATATAACTGATAGAAAAAGATGGCGTGCCAAAACCTCACTGTGGTAGCCTTGCAGCGCAACCTCAGACCACTTCTACTGTTAAAATCCGAGGCACGTCACTTTTTCTCCACAGAAACCACAATAGACATCAATATATTATAATAATATAAAATCGATTCAAAACTGACTAGACACGCCGTACATAGAACTGCAGGCTGTAACCCATAAATTCCATTTAACCCCTTTATTGTTTGAAAAATGGACCGTAAATTGGACCAAATACAGTCGGACCTCCATACAACGAAATATATGGTTCCAGAAAAAAATGCGTTTTATAGAATAAAGTTTATAAAGAAAACAATCAGTGGTCTTGAATGAGGAAGATTTTTATCCCGTATCATTTTCAACCTTTGCTGAACTACTTCAGCTACGTTTTCATACTTGCAACCTTTTGATCTTTTTTAAAAATCTATACTTGTTTCTTATAGTTTAAATATTGAATCCGGGTTTTAAAAATTATAGACACTAAACTTGGAGTGATTTCATATTTATGGGATACTTCTTTGTTCTTCATTCCTTTATCTATGTTTTTTTTAATAAATTAGATAATTTTCCCTGAAAGCGATGATTTTCCTTTTTGAAATTTGTAGAGTGAGTAAATTACGCTGTAAAAGTCAAGATTTATAAACGTTTAAAACTAAATCTAATCTGAGACTAAGAGACTCTGTACTGTGCAAAGATGATTCCGATTACATTTGAACTAATGGAGGTAAAATACGCAAAATGATTAAAGTGCTAGAGCTAGGAACTCATAAAAATGGTTCTAAGAAAATAAAGGAATCGAAAACATCACCAGTTATAATTCACAAAAAAGTTTGACACACACACACACACACACATATATATATATATATATATATATATATATATATATATATATATATATATATATATATGATAAAGTATATTTAATAGAAAATATAAGTCAAAGGAATATATTATGATATAATAGAAGGATAAAGAAAGTTAATAGAAGGAAATAACAGTAAACTAATATAGCAATAGAAAACTAGTGCCAAAAGGGAATAACATCATTTCATTGTTTATAGGAGATGGGATTTGAAACGCAAAGGTAAGGTATGAAACGCAATGACCGTTGTAATTGAACTAAACAATTATCTGGTGTACGTTAGTGGAGAAACGGGTAGAGTATGTTTACAATCTTCGAGGTCAAAACTCAATAAAGCTCAACCACACTTATAGCAATATAACGTTTTATTAAATAGAGTAAAATAACACTTTAGTTTTGACGTTCTCTACTAGGTAGTACAATTTATATTTTTTGTCATTTTTTTAACTAATAGGCATTTTTTTTTATTCGCCTTGAGAGAGGCAAAGAGCCAGATATTATCAAGTTTCCTTTTTTGTGCATTAAACTCTAAATGCCTTAGAATTATTTTGATAAGTCAGTGAGTTAAAGTCAGAATAACAAAACTTTAGGCTCATATATATATATATATATATATATATATATATATATATATATATATATATATATATATATATATAATATTATGTAACTAATATGGGTCTCTACCCATATTAAAAAAAAATTAATAAATTCACATCTCTATGTGAATTTTTTATTTCTGATCAGTTTGTAATGAAATCTAATTTAAAATTTTATATATCTAATTATCTTTAATAGGATAATATAAGGGGACCCTGAGTCCAGAGTGCCATGAGTTGGTTCCAGCAATGGATGGTACGACTGTGCTCGACTTAGCAGGGGTACTGTCATGTCCCCAGTTCGCCATTTTATACAGCAGGTGATATTGATAATTATTTTGTTTTTGTTTTTAAAGGGACCATTGACATCTTGCTACTTCTGAAGTAGATGAACTACCTTTACTAGCTAGTTTATATTAAGTGCAAGACTTCACAATGTTCAAAACTTGTTACACTTTTGTGATGATCTCAAAAATGTTGAATGTCTGACTGTAATTCGAGTTTTAATTACAATAAAAATCCTCTTTGTCAATTGCACGCACTGAGTTTGTTACTGAAACAAACACATCTCATCGCGTTTTTCTATGCAAATGTTTAATTTATACCATTTAACTATACAAAAATGTAATACAATCAATATTATTATGTTAAGGTAACCCTTATTTAAGAAACATTTTTTAAAAATGTGTTGTTTATATATAAATGCAAGCCTTTATACGCCTCAAAAAAGATTTTGAAACCTAAATATTTTTTATTTAGGCATGTGTCAACACGTCTTTCTCCTTAGGCTGTGAATAACTAGTTACTGAGCAAAGCTAGTCAGCAAATCTAAGATAGTATTAGAACAAACAGCTAATAAGGAAACTGGGATTAGTAGTATTTATTTAACTCTTTTTCTGTGTTGCACAAAGCATTTTACATACACCAATACACGGGCGTCGTAGCCGGGGGGGACAGGGGGGACGCGTCCCCCCCCAATGTTTGAGATGGAATAAAGAATTTAACCTACAAACATTTTAAAATATCTAACCCGTTTTTTTAAAAAAATTAAAAAGTATAAAATATCTAACCCGTTTTTTAAAATTGTTTAATATATCTAACCCTTTTTACTTTTCTACATATATTTTATCATTAATAATATATTATCCACTGTATGTCACTTCGATACCATGTTACTGTTAACAGTGAAAAACTAATATGGAATCTTCAGAGTCAGTTAGAAACCTGTTATCAGTTATTTATTACAAATATTTTGGGTGAAGACCTAGTGTCCCCCCCCCCCCATTTTCAAAATGATGACGAACATGTTATTTATTGTGTGCGGTAAATCTGCATAATATGCCCCACCTATTTCTAAACATCCGTTTAAGCCGTATTCGGCTTTTTCAAATTGTTCCTTTTTACAGTATACAAAACATCCCGACATGTACTTTTGCCAGCAAGCTACCAAAAGGGTTTCTTCGATCATAAAAATTCATATTTCCCTGCATTTTTTACTAAAATATGTATAAAAAGTTGCACTTAAGAGGAACAAGTTCTGTATATTATCCTTTAGTAGGTATCTTAGGTACGCACTTATTTGGTAATTTCGTGGGTAAAATGGTCGCCACACACGATATATATTTGTAATCTACATGTCAATACCTTTTATGATGAACCCACTCAAAAATGACAAAAAATAAATATTTTGGGTCACCACAGTTACGGCCACCTACAATTTCTTTTTTATATTAACTCCCGGAAATATCTTCGGCCCTCAGAGAAGTATATTTTTATGTATGTTTTCCTCATTTTTAAGGTCTTTCCTTATGGGGAATAGAGAGCCCTATTATGGGGGATTTGGTTCGGTAATTTCGGGGGTATTATGGCCACCATTTTGGATACGATATATATTTGTAATCTATATTTCAACACCTTTAATATGATACCCCCACTCAAAAATGACAAAAATAAATATTTTGGGTCACCACAGTTACGGCCGCCTACAATTTCAAAAATTTGGCTTTTTTATATTAACTCCCGGAAATATCTTCGGCCCTCAGAGAAGTATATTTTTATGTATGTTTTCCTCATTTTTAAGGTCTTTCCTTATGGGGAATAGAGAGCCCTTTTATGGGGGATTTGGTTCGATAATTTCGGGGGTAATATGGCCACCATTTTGGAAACGATATATATTTGTAATCTACATTTCAATCCTTTACAATGTTTTTTACGCAAAAATTACAAAGAATCGTAATTGCTCGCTGATCGAAGAAATTTTGAGTTGTGAAGTTCATAACCTTTTTCCTGTTTTGGAGCAAAAAAGTTTAACTTGTATATCAAATTTCAAATATCTGGCTACAATAGGTCGGGCGGTTTGATCCAAGATGCGACGGATGGACGGATGATCTACCAAAAGCATAAGGGTTTCTTGGATGACCTCAAAACCCAAAAAATGATTTCGGCTGTGGCATCTTGATAAATTCAATCTTACTTGTTTAACTTCTTTTTTTTCATTTTAGGGAAAATTATGCAAGGTTATGGTTAGTTTAGGTTAAGTTTATTACTTTTTGAGCTGACCTAACCTAACCTAACCTTCTATCATTACCCTATAAAACGTGACACTTTGTGTATTTTTAATAAATAGAAAGTACTGAATTTATCGAGATACTAAACCAGAATAGTTTTTACAGTGCCCAGAGATACTGTAAAAAAGACAAATCCTGTACCAAGGAACATTTTTTAAAAAAATAAACGAAGTAAATCAGACAGTACGAAATAGGCCAAATAGTGCAGATTGATGTCAAAAGAGAAAACTTTACTAAAGAATGCAAATGTTTCCTTAAAATTCACAAAATTTTCCTAGGGTCCCCAGACTCCCCCCAACTTCGTCTGAAAGCTGCTATAGCTCGACCACCCCTCAAAATCCATTGTCCTGTTTTGGACTAAATTTTATATCATGGCCACCCTAAGAAAACATGTTTTTATTTTTGTTTCATAAACTATTGATTAAATTACATAGTTTATTATAGATTTTAAGTGATATTGCATAGTTCCTATTTAATCTACAATGATTAGGAGCACAACTTTTATTATATTACATACATTTACTACTGTTAAGTTACTATTTCAGTTTGCTATTTTTATAAAAATACTTGTGTTCATAGTTTTGTCAACGAACTACACCGTAGGTTTACTTTATTTTATGACAAAGTTAAAATCAAATTTCACATAAGAGATGCATAAAAACGCTGTTTTTGAGAGGTCATATTTTCAAAATTTTCCGGGGGAGGACCCCCGGACCCCCCTCCCGGAATGTGTCCCCCCCAATATTGTACTGCTGACGACGCCCATGCACCAATACACCCTTTAAATTAGTAAACGAATAAGTAAGAAAATATATTAAAAATTGTGTAAATGTTTACTCTGTTTGATACATTGCTACAGGTGGTAATCAATAATGTAATTTTAGAAAAGGACTGTTGGAAATGCAGAGAGTATTATACTGCAACTATATGATAGCCAAAAAAAATCCATTTTATTTGAATTAAGCTAACCTAATCCAACGTTCCTCAAAACTATTTATTGAGAGTCAGCTATGATGATTATAGTGTAGAGGAGTTTTATTAGTTTTTCAATGAAAAATTGTAATAAAATAAAATCAATCTGCTCCGCTTTCTTACGTTATATAGGAGCAGTAATTATAGAACTTCGTCACAAACAAATTGAATTGCCTTATAGCGCTTTGAACCTATATAAATAGATTATCATCAGTGACAAAACAACGGGTTTAAGATTCATGATCGTTTAAGTTTTGATAATGGTTTTCAATGACCTAAAAAATAGTAGCTGAGACAGCCTGGAATAGAATATTTTTGAAAATAAATATACTATATTATTCATTAACTAAAAAATTTGAGGAAAAAAGTCTTACCCATATTTATAATCATCTTCTGGAGGATATGACGGATAATCCGGTGGCATAAAGTGCCATGTCTGATCGTAAGGATGAACGTCAGGAGGTTCCTGCTCGTATCCCTGATACATAATTACCCTGAATGATCTAAGTATTTTTAAGGTCTAGCCCGTCTCCTGACTTTAGCCGTGCAGTCAGGTCACTGAAAGCTTTACATCAAGGACTGGGAACCCCGTACCCGAGCACACAGAGATAACAGATTTATCATATCTATAATTCTTTATCGATTCTAACCCGACAGGCAGGTGATCGCCACTCCTATATCTGTACGTCTCTACCTTAACGTATCAACCGGTTTCCTCTATATATTTGATATAAAAAGAGGAAAAAAATCCATTTATTGTATGAATCATAATCATATTATATATTATTAAAATATAAATATTTAGCTTCGTTTAAGAAATATTAGTTAATCCTCTTGAATTATTGTTAAATTGGATTGTAGTGTTAATTATCAAATATAAAAACTTGACATAATGATTATATATAATTAATAATTATGTTTCTTTTTCAACAGAGGGTTAATAAATAAGAAACATTTACATGCATTTCGATCACCGAAAAATTCCCCTAAACGTGGGCGATTTTCATGTCATTGAACTATTTTTATTCAAATTATATTTATCAAACTATTTTTAATCAAAATAGTTCACTTTAAATATATATTGCTCTCTAATTGAAAACGTGTGTAGAGTATGCAGAGTGATAAATTCAGTTTGGATACTTAGTACAAGTATGCTCGAGTCAACAGGATTTTGTCAACAGGAGCTCTGATAGAGGATGTAGAGTACATCAAATCGATTGCTCTAAAAAAAAATAAAGAGTCTAATTACGGAAAACTTGAATCGAGTGCTGTTCATACTTGTAACGAAATCTTCTTGCCATATCAACAATTAGCATAAATACAGCACTTTCGAGATTAAGATTAAAATAAGAGAAGGGGTTAATACAGTTTGGAAATAATAATATTGACATTCATTTCATTAATTAACAGTTTAGAGTTCACTGTAAAATTTGTATTAATAAACTATCCCTCTTTCTATCATTCAGTATGATATTCAAAAATAGTAATTACATTTTTTCAATAAGGTTAAATAATTTACGAAATCAGTTATTATCTATAGAGTTTTCTAACTTTTCCGAATTATTGGTAAACTTATTTGATTGTCTCAGGATAGTGGTCGACTTACGTCATCACATATTCCTTTCACAAGAGTTCCAAAAGAACGAAAACAACGTCATGAAAACAAACTGAACATAGAGACATATGACTCAAAGATTAAATGTTTGTGGACCCTGTTCTTTTTGTCAAAAGAGTTCCTTTTGGATCAACCTTTTGCGTACATCTCTGATTGCAGGAGTCGCCTTCGGAATCTTAGTTACAGTTATTAATCTTTTAGTTGCACAAAAGACATGTGGACAGTAACCACACAATGCCTTGTTACGATGGGATTTCGTTTTGTTTCATTGTCGTTTTTGAAACTTAATGGGTTCATCAGCAACGCGAACTTTGACAAAGCAGAAGAAGATGTTACAGAAGTGATTATTCATGGTTGACCTTTAAGCCGCCTATTGCTTATAAATAATAATTGGTAAAACTGACTGAAAGTGTATAAAATAAAATATTAAATGGCTTTAATGATTGTCAAGCCAGAATAGAAAGAGTGATAATAAAATGTAAAATGTAATCTTTAACTACATATTATTAACACATAAAATACGAAAATACAATGCCTAACGCAAACCCTTTGTCTTCAATTTCAAATATAAGACAGAAATCCGTCTGAAACGGGAAAATGTTTGGTTCCATGTGCATTCAATTTTTGCGAACCAACATCTTAAAAAGTACTCGACCGATTTTAATGAAATTGGGACGATATGTCATAATTAGCCCATTGTTGGTTCCGCATACACGTTTTAATACGTTAATACGTTTTAACCTTCTGCGCGGATTTGTTTACATTTATATCTTCAATTCAAAAGCACTCATTTTTTTGTTGTTGGAAGGTTAGTCGGAAGTAGCCCCACATTCATTTCAACTACCTGCTTATATTAAATACTGCCAAATTGATACATCATATTAAATAAATTAGACGATAATAAAAGTATAACATCATTTAAATACGTAATAACACGCCAGAAAGCTATGTGCCACACCACACTAATTGGCAGATTATTTTTAATTGTAATAATAATGAATAAAATGTCATTATTCATCTGAAAAGTGCTAAATGGCAAATTTGTATGTATTCATTCTTCCCTTTCTAATTATAAATGTGTTCCGAATTTTATGATAGTTGGATATTGATATTACTATTTAATTTGGGATTTACGTTCATAATAATGAAGTGAAATAAGAAAAATGTTGGTTTAATAGACATAACTAGGAATAATTTTATTAAACCAAATGATTTTGTTAAACTGGTTAAACAAACATTTAATTAAAATACTCCCTAATAAGCAGTAATGTATATTTGTATAATTCAAAGATAAGAATACCATAATAATCTAAAGGTGACCTGATAATAATGTTATCTTAAAGGTATTGCAAATCTGACAAAAATCACACAATCATTTTTTTCTCTTTTCCATTTAATTGAATTTAATTAAATTTTCCGATTGTGAAAATTAAAAAAAATCGATATTGTACAATTTATCAGTAACGAAGAAAAGGAATTCAATACATTTGGAAGTCCAGTTTCGATTACAAATAGCGTAACTGGGCATGATGTGACAAATATTATAAATCATATAAGAAGACATGGGATCTGTTACTACAGATACGTACATGCATTTGACTTATGGACAGGAGAATTCAATATGTTATAGTCCAGTCAAATAGTGCACAAAAAGAGCTCAAAGTGGAAAGTTCTGGTGTAATTGTTTTTAGTGATTTTTTGGGTTGCTGAACACGAATCTGAAGATGTCTAACAAAATTTCTCCCCGCAAATATGAGAAATCATCAAATAACCACTAAAAATAATATTTTTTAGTGGTTTTTAACTTGCAAAAGCAAAAAGTAGTCCAAGTTTCCACCCTAGGGCGGTAAAAAAGAGGAATTCTTCAGAATTATATGAGACGCGCATACGCAATGAATACAAGTACGTCAAGAATCACTTTTTACGCATGTAAACAGAGATACAATGTTTTTATATCGTAACAATCGTAGATAAAAAAGTTTATATGTTTGTTTGTCTCGCAATAACTAGCGTAATAGTATATGCTATTTTTTCCGAGGTAGCAGACAATGAAAAAAACATTAAATATTAATCACTAATCAATATATAATAATAACAAATATTAGTACATACTTAAGACTTAAAAAAAGAAACCTTAAAATGAGGTTACACTATAAGAAAAGATAAATAAAACGCATTGACATCTAGCGGATTTTTATCGTACTAGAAGCATTTCTACAAAGACTGCAGCGGTACTAACGGAAGTTTTGACAACTACCCGCCGTAAAGAAAAAATCTTTTAGTGCCTAGGACGTAAAAGATTTTTTCTTTACAGCTAGGAGTAATGAAAAGATTTTTTAAGTCCACGTAATGAAAAAATGGATTTTAGCTATGTTTTTTAGGCTCTAAAGTTACTATTTTACAGCCTACCACGGAAAAAATTGATTTATTTGAACGAAATTCGGCACACAGGCGCAACTCATAATTTGTGGTAACTGTATATAGTTTTTGAAAATTCCACACTAAATATTTTCAGGATGGTGGCCAATATGGTGGACGACTAAACAAACAGTTTTTAGTCAGCAAGACATATTATACATCGTTTTAAAAGTAGTTAAGTGTGTGTAAAGAAAAACTATTAAAATATCACATTTAATATTTTCGCAATATATTTGAAAACTTAAATATAAGATGGCGGCCAATATTGCAGACGACTAAAGAACAAGTTTTTAATCAGCATAACATGTCATACATTTTTATAAAATAGTTTTGGAATTAAAAAATAGTTTTGTAACAAATATGGCTAAAATGAGGGTGTTTAAAAAGAAAGTTCATACTTATATGTCATATTAGATAAAATTATTTTAAAGCTCTTTCAGGTTAGCCTTATTGGAAACATAAGTAAAGCCGAGGTAAGAGCACAATTCTACGAGTTGAGTTCGATTTAATTTTTTTTTTTTTTTTACAATAGTTTGTGAGGATTAGATGAACATTTTTTAACTACAGCTTCCATTATTTGGTCCTAGCGTTAACGAAATCCTATCATCGGTGAATGATTAACATAGAACCCATTTGACCTGTTTTCACCAATAGTGATTCTTTGCAATGATTTAATTTGGTGAAGGGTGCTAAATGAGAGTTTTAAAGAGCTTTTGCAGGGCTGTGAAAACAATATCAGCAAAGACCTTCTATAATAGTCGGGAAAAACAATTGGCTTTATTTTATACCCTCAATTATGTCTGGCGCTTCCTGAACCTCATTCAGGGCCTATTAACTTATATCGTTAGATTCGTATTTAAATGAAATACATTTTAGAAATTTTTAATCAAAATCGTTGGTAACGTTTTCGAGAAATATTTTTTTCCGCGTTTTTCCCCAAATTTAGAGCTAAATAATGTTTGCTCTTCGAGGAATGATATTGCAAACATGTATGCCAAATTTATTTAATTTTATTATTTATAAACATGTATGCCAAATTTCATCAAAATCAGCCCAGTAGTTTAGGCTCCAAGCTTCTTCACAGTCAGACGACAGACTAACATTTCTTAAAGGCAACTTTTTTGGACTCAGGGTACCGTAAAAAGTTGAAAATGCATCAAAATCTCAAAACCGAATTGTCTTGCCATCACAATACTTTCTCTTTATATGAGAAAGTAAAAAATGTAAAATAATAACCCCAAAAAAATTAGATTGACCCACCATATAACCAAAACCCTCAGACTCGCTAATCAACATGTTTTGGTACTTACATTACTTACATTTGGGACCCCTAGAGACTCGCGGTTTTTTGCGTTTTGTCGGAAATGGTCCCAAACCAAAAAGAAGTTAAAAAAAAATTAATTAACAGCGTCTTAAAAAATTAAAGATGGCGGACACAATTTTTGCGGCCAAAGGGTCATATCTAATAGCAGATTACACCAGCGGCAATTGTTTTTAAAAGATCTACAACTATTATATAGGTCCCATGACATCTTGATTTTTACTACGTTTTTATTAGCTTGCTTTCTTGTTTGTTTGTTTGTCCAGTACAAATCTTGCAATCGATTTTTAACTAACTTCCCGAGTAGCTAGAAATTTGAAACTTTTAGAATAGCTCAGAACACGATGACAATGCATTATTTTAATACGTTTAGCCATCTTTCAGCAGAATTTAATTAGTTTTCAGCAAATTTTCTGTATGGAAAGTTAGTTCGGAAAAAATCCGCAAGTTATTTTATTTGTTATGACATATCCCATAGTATTTACAATCTTCATTTTGACGGGTTTAAAATTTGTGATTTTTTCTTAAGAGGTAAACATTGAATGACAGCGAAAAGTAAATAAAGAAATAAATTAATTGACATGTGACACCCAGGTTTGTCCTAGGTATAGGTTTAATTTTTTGCACCTGTACTTCTTTACTTGTACACATTTTTCTTCTCCTACTGTCCCTACACAGGGGCGTATCAATGGCACGGTTTAGATTCGGCGTTGGTGAGATCCGTTGTACAAAGATTTGTCCTTTTATAGGTTTAAGATCAGCTCTCTAGTCTAGATGGTTGTCATTATATGTAAAGTAAATACATTCGGAACTACGTATTTTGTTTCACTAACATACGTATATAATAACATATATAACAATGACATTATATATTATCAACAATACATATTATTCAACAGAAAATTTAAAAACGTAGTATATATAAAAAGTTCTTTTTATTTTGAAATTATTTTACTTTTAGCTCTTATAGCTGCCGCCATTGTTGACCGATTTAATTTCTGATTGCGGTGTTAAACCTCTTCTTAATGTTCTTTAAATCGAATATTTATTATTTCATAAATTTGTCCTCGAACTATACATATTAATTATTTACTGGTGCAACCATAGTATTGAGATGATATACTGGTAGGTCATTAAATTAATGCACTAACGGTTGATGATTGTTGACAATTGGAGGGGTCTGGAGCGCGGGTGTCTCTCGGGCCCAGAACGCATTACTTGCTTACCGCGGGCCTGACCTCATTCCACATTTTGAACCAAAATTCTCTTTCTTCTTCAATCTCTTCTAAATTATAGAAAGCTGCAATAGATGCAGTACTTTCATTTCATTCCTCCAACAAAACACGTCTCATGCTACTCGGATCTCTGATGGAATGCTTCCATTAGCTTCGGTAAGCTCGGAACTTGGAACCAACCCTATTTATTCATAGAGGACATGATGAAAGAATCTGCTCTAAATTTTTAATTTGATACATGAATTTACGTATTGATTTCGATTTTCACTATTAGGGGCGTTCACACGAGCGCTCTTTTCACTTACGATTAGGCACGTTCCAAATCGCGCGTCCTTGACAAAGGACGGACAAAGCCCGAAGCCCGAGTCAATATAAAAGTAGCAGAGACTTTTCCTTCATTCCCCCGCGCGGGATTAAACCGTACGGGACAGGCGCGACCGTGTGAACGTCAAAACCTTTTAATGTCCCTCACGATTGGCGTGGCGCGTGGAGTTTAGAATTTTTCAAGTTTTTGTGAGAGTCATGTGCTTCTTTTAGGGTCTGTAGCCAAAAAACGAGGACACTTATATTGTTGCGCTTTACAATCCGTCCGTCTGTAACGTATCTGAACTCTGAAAGTACCAACACAAATATTTGAAACTTTGTAGTTCAATTCAATTGTTAGTTATAGTTCTGTCTCAGTGTCCTTTTTTGGTCAAGTTTTTGTGAGATTATTTTTGTGCTTTTCTAAGATGGACCGAAGAAGGGATATTACCAGGATAGGTGAAATTGCTGCGACGTGTACCTACATATCGAAAAATCTTGTTAGATAAATAAAAAAACGAGAATGGGCAAAACAACATGGAAAAACGATCGTGATCGGTTTGGACATATTATGCCGTTGCTTCGAGTCGAGAGTTGAGAGAAAATTATCCTCATGATTATATGAATTATCTGAGAATGAATGCAGAAGAATTTGATGCTTTACTACCAATGGTAAAAGATAAAATTGTTAAAAAAGATACAGTGATGAGGCAATGCATATCTCCTGAAGAAAGATTAGCAGTGACACTGAGATTTTAGCAACAGGTCGAACCTTACTAGATTTAAAATTAAGCAATGGAATAGGTGCTTCAACTCTTTCTTATATAATTCCAGAAACATGTCAAGCAATATATGAATGTTTAAAAGGAGGATACATGAAAGCATCGGGATTTATTGATCTACACAGTTGAATTAATTTTCCGTACGCTTCCGTTTTCAAATTTTTGTTTGTATAGTCTCGACTTTTGATTTTCCATAAAGATTTATAAAGTTTTATGAACTTGCAACTCCAAAAGAGAAGATTTTTTTGTTAAAACCGTGCGGGACAGGAGCTTGTAGAAGAAAAGAAGGGAAAGGGTAGGAGTGCACAGGACTAGCATGTAGAGGAAACTGGACAATCTTAACTTGTACACTTTTATTGTATTCACACGTACGCTCTTTTTCCCGCGATTGGAACGAGCCATTACAATCTCGCGTAAAAGACCGCTCGTGTTTATGCCCCTACCCTATTCACAAAGACACGCACTCAAGACTGCCAAGCCGTGTGCTGGCACACGGTGAAAGGAGTAAAACGTATTTTTAATAACGTATTTTAATTGATATAATCCTAAATCCTCTTTTCTTTTAAAGTACAAATATTCAATCTAATCTCAGTTAACGATGGAAAAATTGCGGAAGTAAGTTGGAAAGTTTTGATAAATAGTATACTTGTTCATTGATGTTTGAAAATGAACATATCAAAAGTCTTAAAAGTTCTGAGGAGCTATGACAGTAATTTTATAAAATAGGTCCAAGTTTTGTTTCTCACAAATATCTAGAAAAAGATTAGGTTTACCAAAAATTTCATTTTATGTAAACTCCTCTTCAACGCTACCTAAATTAACTTGGGGCACATTTTCGCATGATTGTCCCATGCAATTTGTACATAGAGAGGTACACTTGAGTCCTGCTTTTCGGCAATCGCAACCACTTCTACATGTACATCCTTTCCTGCAGTTGCATGAAATGATCTTGAGCAGTGACTCTGGAGCAGCATCCTTATCCATCATATGAGGGGAAAGGTCATAGCTGTTGGGCTCCCAACCCCATTATAGTAGGTTTTTATTGTAGCCTACCCATTTCTGTACTTGATGGTAGCACCTGAAGGAATGGAGTCGTGCAACATCGGATGTAGGGAGTAGACGGGCTAGGTTGGACTTTGCTTTTGCTGCAGATTTAGTGAATGTATCGTAGCGCAAAAGGTCGAGATTTTGAGCATTGGGATCACCCGCGTACAAGTCAATCATAATATCTTCGACTGCTTGAGCGACTTGATGAGCAGTAGCATGGGGATCTAAGAATACCACCACCTTTTGTTCCAAGTGTAGTTTCTTTTGGAAGTGCATGCAAAACTTCATTTTTCCATAACCAAAAACAGCAGACGTTGTATCACACCCACTACATGCGTGGATAAAGAAAAGCGCACAAGTAAATCCGTATACTTGAAAGAGGTGGTGGAGTAAAACAAATCAGAGTTCTTTCCTCTCCCGCACTTTTGGAAGTATACATTGCCCTTGGGAGCTAATCCTGTAAGTATAACCAGCAAATCTATATCTTCACCTACAATAAAAGAATTATCAAATTGAGACCGTTTTTCAATGGCAGTTTGAACAGTAAGTAGGTCTGCATCTTCAAATGCATGTACAATAATGCCAGAGAGACAAAGGGAAGAGGGGTAACAAAAGATGAACGTTGGTCCTAGTTGCTTTCTTTGTAGGCTACCCTCTACTGTCTGTAACGCACCTGATCCCCGAAAATATCCAGCAAAAAAAATTTGAAACTATACGTATAACCAAACCAGAAAAAATAGGGAAGCCCCAAAATATCATCCCTCAAAAACTAGGGGCTGAAGATTAAGGTGTTGACAATTTTTTGTTACCGGAAATGCATCATGTGAGGTGTTAAATGAAATAGGAGGACGCCTGAGTACAAATATATATTTTGTTTGGTTATTGTATTAATTCATCTTCGCGCAACGTGTCCGAAAAGATAAAATTTATAAATAAAAATGCATATAAAGGCTTTTCTTTCACGTCAGATAATATTTATAAATAAAAATGTGCAAAGATAAAATTTATAAATAAAAATGCATTTAAAGGCTTTTCTTTCACGTCAGATAATATTTTTAAATAATAATGCGCAAAGATAAAATTTATAAATAAAAATGCATTTAAAGGCTTTTCTTTCACGTCATTATATTAAATAGTTCAAAAGTTATAGCTAAAACAAAATTTTAAATGGCCGCCATCTTGATAAGGGTGGGCCAATTATGCTGGTTAACGAACTCCTCCTATTTGTTAAATTACCTAAGGACCCTTTGCCTTTAGGCATGCTGAATGCACATACTTGGCCAATTTATTTGCTGCCTACAAGCGTGCGTCGAGGTCGTAACTGCCCCTATAATACTAACAACATATAAAAAATCAGAACTACCTCATGTTTTGCTCAGTAACCCCCTCTTTTTGCAACAATTGCGCATGCACTGGACAATAATTGTATTTTTCCACCTTTAAACATGATTCTATGAATTTTCTTTCGTCGAATGCTCACAACTTGTTATTAGAAGTGTTTAGACTTATTTCTTCAAAAATCCATTATTCCAATATTTTATTTCTTTACGATTGCAACAGAACTATTCGGTTTACAGAGATGGTTTTGTGCTTAAATGAAAGCCAATTAAATTTACTACGGCTTCTTTTCCTATGAATTTTCTCAGAGGTGAGCGGTATATGCCGATATTCGGCCCGCAACAAGAGCAAAACTTATAATTTTCATTTTTAGGAAAAAAAAGGCCAATTTTCGAAGTGCTATACCTCGGAAACCATAGAATGTACAGAACTGCAGTTGGGCTTAAATTGTTGAAAATTTCCCCTTCTTTAAATTTGAATAAGAATCATTTTTGTGCTATTTCGACAAAACAAAAAGCCTACTAAAAAACAACAAATTTGATTGCTCTCCATTTTTTCCAAATTTTGAAGTGTCATATCTTGAAAACCATAGAATGTACCGAGGTGCGATTGGGCTTAAATTGTTGCAAATTTACTATACTTTAAATTTGAATACAACATTTATTGTTGAAAAGTTAATAGCTTTTGTGTTATTCCGAATAAACAGGAAGAAAGTCGTAAGCAAGAACAAAACATTATTTCAATTTTTTGGAAAAAACCGCCAATTTTTAAAGTGACGTATCTCGGAAGCCATAGGATTTACAGAGCTGCAATTGGGCTTAAATTGTTTCAAATTTACTCTACTTTAAATTTAGATAGAATGTCGTTTGCTGAAAAGATGATAGCTTTTGTGTTATTCCGAAAAAAACAGGAAGAGAGTCGTTTTTTCGCTGCCAACTGGCGCGCGCCGAGGTCGAAAACTTGGATTTCTAGTAACAGGCCCTATAACACAACATATTAAAAAAAAAAATTAGAATTACCTGATCTTTTGTATACCAAATTGTATAATTGCACTGGACTATAATTAGAACCAGCTTATTTAAAACCTAAAATATTAAACAAGGTTTTATACTAAATTTTCCACGAATTCTAATGATATAACCTTCTTAGGTAAATCTTCCGTATCCGACTAAACTTTCTACTTTCTCGTATATTTTACAGGTCCTCCTGAGTCTAAAAAATAGGTTTTTAAAAAATGTCTGTCTGTTGTCTGTGCGGACGCGTGGAGCCAATTTGATGAAATTTGCTATTTATGTTCAGACTAATCACACCCCAAGATAAGAAAATTATTTTGGCTCAAAATCGCTGATCAAAATTAGTTTCTGTAATTAGATATTATTAGATTTAAATTCAATCTTACTATATATAATATGAGAAAGTTTTGTACCAGTTTGTCATACCATTTTTTTTACTTTCTCTTATTTGTAGTACATGCCACATGCGTAAAGAGAAAGTCTTGTAATGTCGCCAAAATTCGATTTTTATGGATTGAAGTCCTCTGAGTCCAAATATGGTTTTAAAAAGTCTGTGCAGACCTTAGCTACTGAGCCGATTTCGATTAAATTTGCCACACAGGTTCAGAAAAACATATTCTAAGGCGAAATCGAGTTATGAATTTTAGTTCTAAATTTGAGGACGCTGCCCAAACCCTGAAAAAATATTCTATCTGTCAGGGGAAATTAAGTTACTCTTTTTTAGTCTTAATTTCTTCAAATTTTAACGAAGGAGAAAGTCCCTCTTTAGATTGGCCCACCAATATTTGGTCATAGCTAAAAAGCAGAGGGAGGGGGCCCACACCATACATCATCCGCCTTGGGGCCCATATTCTATGAATCCGGCCCTTTCAATACTCAATAAGACCTAATTTCGTAAGTACTAGACTAGTACTTACGAAATTAAGTCTAGTCTAGTAAGTACTTAGGATTTACTACTACAACTACTGCGAAAATAGCCTGAGGTCGATAATTTGGTTATTATTCGATTTTTTTTCTTAATGTGTGTTTATTTTACATTTTTTATCTAAATATTCCCTTAACATTTATTCAATCTTGGAAGGGGGGGGGGGGGGGGGGGGCAGCAATAAGTAACAGAAACAGTAAAGTAATAAGAACAGGCAAGTAATAAGAAACAGTAAAGTTCCCCCATTCCCCCCTCTTGGGGGGGGGCGTCCCCCCCCCTCTTGGGGGGCGTCCCCCCCCCCCCCCTCTTGGGAGGGGGCGTCCCCCCTCTCCCCTCCTTAAAGTCCAAAATTTACTTTTTTCCCTTTTAGGCCAAACGGTTTATTTTTTGAAGAGAAGTGTTTGAACCAAAAATATTTTTCACATAATTTTACACAAAGAAGGTCCTATACATGTTTGAAGTGAGACGAACCGTTTTCAAGATATTGTAGTTGGAAAAAGATAAAAAATTCCGTTACCGTATTTTTGCGAACCAACATTTTTTAAAAACTGCACTTCCGATTTCAATGAAATTTAAATGGTAGGTCATCATTAGCCCATTGTTGGTCCAATATAAGTTTCAACCTTCTGCGCCCATTTTTCTTATCTTCCACATGCACACAAACATTCATTTATTTCACCTATATTTTCAATAGTACTCAACTGATTATAATAATAATAATAATAATAATAGCCTTTATTAACTATATAGATACATGTTATTAAAAAGTTATACACTATTCACTTAGTAAAAAAGAACAATTAGCACATTATTCACATTTTTATTTAATTTCTCAATCTTTCTTTTTTCAATTTTTTTACTCATAATTAGCTACTACTTTCTTAAAAAATATTTTTTTCCTAATAAAAATAAATTTTTAAATTAACGAGAAAAAATAAAACAAAATAAATTTAAAAAATCCTTTATTTCCTTCCTTATTTCCTCCTTTATTTTCCTCTTCCTTTATTTTTATTTTTACTTAGTGACTATTATTTTTCTGCAGCCCATCTAAGGGCATAGGCCTCTCCCAGTTTTGCCCATGCTTCCCTATCTCTTGCTGTACGCTGCCATAACATCCCGCAAAAGTTGGTGATGTCATCTCTCCATCTTTTCGCCGGCCTGCCTCTTTTTCTGACCCCGTCCCTGGGGTACCAGTCAGTAACACGTTGAGCCTATCTCTTCTCCTCCATTCTGGCAATGTGTCCTGCCTACTGCCCTTTAATTTAAGTGTTGCCTCTCTCATGTCTCTCAGTCCTGACTTCCTTCTTAGTTCGGTGGATCAAATTCGGTCTGAGCATCTAACTTTTAATAGGCTCCTCTCCATAGACCTTTGAGTGACAGCCAAGTGGTGCAACACTTTTTCTGATAGAGCCCAGGTTTGACTGCCATATGATATGTGACATATATTTGATTTGTTGACAATGTGTTTTTGTGTCAAACTATTATTATTATTCTAAATAAATGAAGTAATCGAGAATGGTTATCTAAATGTGTTTCTATTAAGTAAGATACGATAAGATCTATCAAATGGCGACGAGGAGTAAAACGGAGAAGGCGAAGAAGCAACGAAAGTCGGTAAGAAACCAAATTTTACGTATTTTTGATTATTTTAAGAAAGATGTCGTTTCCGTAGAGGAATGTGAAGCTCGAGAAACTACCCTAGAAAAGCTGTGGGATAAAGTAAACAAGATACAGGACGAAATTAGAGAAACCACGGACTGGGATGAGGAGGAAACTGTGTTCTTTGAAATAGAAAATACTTATTTTGAAGCAAAAGAATTATTATTAAAACGACGTAAAATGGACAAAACAAATAAACTAGAACTAGAAGGGAGCGGCAGTAGAAAAAATTCAAACCTTAATATTACATTTGTGCCATATCAAGAAGAGGAAACTGTAACTAACTTTATAAACAGGTTTGAAAGCTATATAAAGTTAAAGGGTCAAACAGGAGATGACATAAAATTATTATCACTGTTAAATGCTTTAACTCTTAAGCTGCATCAAAGGATCTTTGACCTATGTGCACCAGACGATCCTAGGGAGAAGAGATATGAAGAGTTAGTTGAAATACTGAAGGAACATCTCGATCCAAAACCAAGTATCTGGGCACAGCAACATTTATTTATATCGAGATTGCAGGAAGTAGATGAATCTGTAAATGAATACGCGGCCCAATTATGGAGGGCCGCTGCCTCATGCAAATTCAATTGCACTTGCAAGAAGTCAGTAGCAGAGCTATTCATTAAATTGCAATTCATTAGGGGTATAAGAGATTCTGATATCCGCATGAAATTATTACAGTCGAAAGAAGATATGGATGTTAACGAACTGATAAACACAGCGACAGCCATTGAACTTGCTAAGAAGGAAAGTGGACAAATACAACCGAAAGTAGAAACAACATTGCAAATTAAAAAGAAAGCGGTAAAGGTAGAAGAAAGAAAGAGGGTAAGTGATCAAGGAAAACAGAAAACCCCAAGTATGAATGAACAATTTGAAAGGCTGAAAGGGAAATGCTATCGATGTACCAGCGATCAGCATCGAGCTAATAAGTGCCCACACCAATATGAGACGTGCCGTTTCTGTTTGAAAAAAGGTCATTTGCAAATAGCATGTTGTTCAAAGAAGGCGCAAGAACCACAGAGAATTCATCAGAACCAAGAAATAGAAAGTGGAGAAGAAGAACCGTACGAAATCCACACTGTATCAGGTAAATCAACAGATAGGTTTTTACTTGACATAAGACTAGAAAATAAGAAAGTGACAATGGAACTAGATACGGGGGCGGCGTTGAGTACTATGTCATTAGAAGACTGGAAAACATTACAGATTAAAAACAGACTATACAGGACAGAAGTTGAATTGAAAACTTACACAGGGGAACAAATTAAACCTAAAGGTGTGGCCTTAGTAGAATGGGAATATAAAGGTCAAACATGTATAAGTAAATTATACATAATAGACGGTAAAGTGGATCCTATTTTTGGAAGGGAATGGATAAGGGAGGTAAAGCTGGATTGGGCGGAAATAAGAATGTTAGGTATGAAACAGACAACGACAGGACTCGACAAACTTCTAATTGATTATAAGGAGGTTTTCACTAAAGGGATAGGAGAAATACCGAATGTTAAAGGACACTATTACCTAAAAGAGGGAGCGAAACCCGTGTATTGTAAACCGAGACCAGTTCCGTATGCCATGAAGGTAAAAATAGAGGAAGAACTGAAAAGACTGGAAAGGAAAAAAATAATAACAAAAATAGATTTTTCAGAGTGGGGTACACCCGTGGTCCCAGTCATAAAACCAAATGGTTCCCTTAGACTCTGTGCAGATTATAAAATCACAGTGAACAAGATGGTGAAAGATGAACCTTATCCCATTCCAAGAATCGAAGACATATATGCCTCTATGCATGGATCCAAATATTTTTGCACGTTGGACATCAGTAACGCGTACCTCCATATGGTTATGGACGATGAAAGTGCCAGAATGCAGACATTAAGCACTCATCGAGGACTTTTTAAAGTTAATAGATTAATGTTCGGGGTAAAAACAGCTCCACAACTATGGAATCGAGTGATGGATAGGATATTACAGGGAATACCAGGCGTAAGTTTCTTTTTCGACGACATTATCGTACATGGTGTTTCAAGAGAGGAAGTCATACAACGATTAACAACAGTGTTTCGGCAACTAAAAGCTTACAATCTAAAACTAAACAAAGATAAATGCATTTTTTTTGAAAAATCAATAAAATATTTAGGACATATTATAGACGAAACAGGAGTTCACACATCACCGGACAAGGTCAAGGGAATTACCAAAGCAAAGCGACCGGAAAATATAAGCGAACTGAGGACGTTCCTGGGACTGGCTAACTACTATAACCGATTTATTCCAAACTTAGCCACTATTCTACATCCCTTAAATAGACAGCTACAAAAAAATGTCACGTTTAAGTGGACGGAAGAGGCTGAAAGAAGTTTTATTCGTGTGAAGGAAGAAATTACGAGTAAGAGAGTATTAGCCCACTATGATCCTAGCAAAACGTTAATCCTAGCTACTGATGTCTTGTCTATAAGAAATGAAAACGGAATTGAAAGACCGGTGGCATTTGCATCGCGGTCACTAACAAAAAGTGAAATAAAGTATAGCCAAATAGACAAAGAAGCTTTAGGGATATATTGGGGACTCAAGAAGTTTTTTACTTACTGCTACGGACGAAAATTCATAATACAGACGGACCACAAACCACTAATTGCAATTTTGGGACCTCATACAGCTTTACCTCCACTGTCAGCTACCAGACTTATACATTACGCGTTGTTCCTTTCCGGGTTTAATTATGATATTGAATATAAAAGTGCAAAGATTCATACCCATGCTGATTTTCTGTCTAGGTTTCCAGTAGAAGTACCAAACGAGAGAGAGGCAAAGGATGAAGCAGAACAATTCCAAATTAAACAACTAGAAATATTACCAGTGACGGCAGAGAAAATAGCACAAGAATCAGCTAAGGAAAAAGACTTAGCAAAAGTTATAAGAGCACTACAGCAAGGAGAAAGTTTGCAAGGGTTAGGCTTGAAGGATGGAGAAATTACATTACAAGATGGATGCTTAATGAGAGGGAGTAGAGTGGTGATACCAAAATGTCTACAAAAACAAATACTAGAAGAACTTCACTTAGGACATCTTGGGATGGTAAAAATGAAACAACTGGCGAGGCGATTTTGCTACTGGAGAGGAATCGATAGTGACATCGACACAGTGGTAAAATCATGTAGACAATGTGACGAGAAGAAAAACAACCCAGCTCCGGAAAGTGATCACCCATGGCTACCACCTTCAGGACCATGGCAAAGAATCCACATTGATTTTGCAGGACCTGAAGGGGGGCACTATTATTTTATTGTAGTTGACGCCTACTCAAAGTGGCTGGAAGTATTTCCTACGAAAACCACTACAACCCCGTGGTGCATTAATAAATTAAAGAAACTTTTCGGAACCTTTGGATTACCCGTTATGCTAGTTTCTGATAACGGGCCCCAGTTCACAGCTAAAACCTTCAAGGGATTCCTTCAGGCTAACGGTGTAAGTCATAGAACTATTGCCCCATACCACCCTAAGTCAAATGGAGCAGCAGAGCGAGCAGTGCAAACGGTAAAAAAGATGTTAAAAACATTGAGAACCGGGACCGTTGATGATAAGCTGACAACCATATTAGTACAACTAAGAAACGCCCCATCAGCAACCACGGGGGAGTCAGCGTATAAAAAAATGTTTGGGAGAGAAGTGAGATCGTACCTAAGCCTAATGAAACCGGAACAGAGGATAAGGAAGGAGGACGAAAATGAGACAGGAAAGAAGTTTAACATAGGCGATAGTGTGCAAGTAAGAGAATATAGGAAAATAAATAAGTGGTCGTACGGAGTAGTAGTAGGAAAATAAGGTTCAGTAATTTATAAAGTAAAGTTAAATAATGGGGAATTGTATAAGAGACATGTAGATCAGATGAGACCTACAATACTTGGGGGGGAGATCTGACATATATTTGATTTGTTGACAATGTGTTTTTGTGTCAAACTATTATTATTATTCTAAATAAATGAAGTAATCGAGAATGGTTATCTAAATGTGTTTCTATTAAGTAAGATACGATAAGATCTATCAATATGCATGGAAGGATGCAGCTATTAAAAACCTTGGCCTTCAATGCCGGAGTCATACTGCTCTTAAAAATATATTTTAATGACCAAAATTTTCTCCATGCCAAGTCAGTTCTTCTTTTAACTTCTTTCATATTCAACTGATTATTATATTTTTATTATTTATTTGGATGGTTTGTCGAAAGTAGCCCGCAGATACCCACAAATTAATTTCAACCATCTGCGCTCTTTACATTTGCTAAATTGGTCCTATTGAACAAATGTGATTAAAAAAGTAATTCAATTAATTATATACGTCTTCGCCGTTTCTTTTGAATTTTTATTTAATATTATCAGTGTCACAATCTTTTAATATACATTAAATACATATTAATAAGAATATAATTTATATTGATAGCTTTTAAGTCCAGCAATCCTTTCAAAATTGCAGAAGGGAAAAAATTAAAAAGTTATATAGTTTTTATTGAATTTATAAATATAAGTATGTATTTATACAATATATCTCATTATCTGACAACTAGAAACAAATGTATGGGAAAAAAGTAAATTATTTACAATAATAACTGCTAATTTTAAACAGTAGTGTAATAACATCTTACTTTATGATAAAACTATTGTTAATTGGTATATATTTAGCTATAGTATTATTTTAAGATTCAATCATCATTAAATGCTGTAACATGATGAATTAAACTACAATATACTTACACCAAAGTGTCATTAGTGAAGAAAAGTACCTTTATAAATATCAGGAAAATTTGATTTTCTTTTTTAACTTGATACAGCAGAGAACATTTAAGTCTCTAAATTACATATACCCCCCCTTTGAAAATGAAAATATATATGTATAAGTGTGCATAACTATATTTGATCATTTTATCACAAAAATATCTATAAAATCTTATGTACAAGATCTCACCATTGGAAGAAAATGTAGCTTTTATAATGTTTTATACTATTTCACAATACAAAATTTCATTGTTTTTTAAGAAACAAATAATAGTCCAGTTATTTTAGTAAAAAATATGGCTTCTGTTCCAAAAAAATCGGTTTTTTTTATTGCTTCATTTTGACTTTCTGAAAAACATAATCAAAATCGGCAACGAGATCGTGGTCGCGTTAATAGATATATATTCAAGGGCAAAGGTCAACAAAGTCGATTATTTGCGAATAGCTCGCTTCCTATTGCTCGGACACCAATTCTAGGAGGTTATCAAACTTAAAGATCACAAAATTTCCTACAAATAAAGACCCATTCATTGCTTACGTACAATGGACGGATTACGGAATGAAGGGTGATGAAAATATATGAATACCTAGTATCGGTCGCCGCACCACTTTTTAAGTATTTTTACGAATATCTCACTTCTCATAGCTTGGAGACAAATTAAGGTTATTATCAAAAAGCAGGATTATTAAATTTCCCACAAAAAAGGTCTCATGCATTTTTTTTATGTACAACGAACGGTTTATCCAAAACCTAGCTTACTATAACTTGCGTAGTGTTTGTTTATGCACGAATTTTTACGTATTTTAGTGAATATCTCGCTTCCCCTGGCTCGGAGACCAATTGAGAATCAGATCAAAATTGAAGAATATAAAATTTTACACAAGAAACTTTGTGTTTATTTTTTTCGTACAACTAAGCGTTTGAATGATTAAGTGCTCCGAAGTTTCTGCACAAGGAGGACTGCATTGCGATTGTCATGATAGCACTTACCTTTGTATAATATTAAAACACTGGGAGCACAAATATTTTCAAACTATGTTCAAACAAACTTGATATGTCACTCGTAGGTATATTATAACGGTTCCCACTATAGAGCTCCCCCAGGGAAAAGCCAAAATTATTGGTCGTTGTTACACCTAGTGCAGAAACTTCGGAGCACTTAATCCTTCAAACGCTTTGTTGTACGAAAAAAATGAACATAACTTTTCTTGTGTGAAATTTTATATTCTTCAATTTTGATCTGAATATCAATTGGTCTCCGAGCCAAAGGAAGCGAGATATTCACTAAAATAGGTAAAAAGTCGTGCATAAACCAACACTAATGCAAGTTATAGTAAGCTAGGTTTTTGCTAAACTGTTTGTCGTACGTAAAAAATTAATGAGACCTTTTTTGTGGGAAATTTAATAATCTTACTTTTTGATAAAACCTTAATTTATCTCCAAGCCATAGGACGCGAGATATTCGTAAAAATACGTAAAAAGAGGTGCGGTGATTGATATTTATATATTTTCAACGCCCTTTATTCCGTAAACCTTCCATTGTACGTAAACAATAAATGAGTCTTTTTTTGGGGGATATTTTGTGATCTAAGTTTGATAACCACCTAGGTTGGTGCCTGAGCTTAGGAAGCGAGCTATTCGCAAATAACCGAATTTGATGACCTTTACCCTTGAATCTATTAACGCGACCAGGATCTCGTTGCCAATTTTTAATATGTTTTTCAGAACGTCAAAATGAAGCAATCAAAAAAAAAAATCAGCTCCGATTTTTTTGGAACAGAAAATTCAAAATGACTGGACTGTAATGATCAAATAACTTCTTACATTTATTTTTACAGGTAATTAGGGAAATGGAAAGTCACAACTAATAAATTTAAGGATTTTTAAGAAACAGTTTGACAGGAAGGCACTATTATCTCAATATATATTGTTTATATTTATTTCAATTCAAATACAGTAGAGTCTCGCTGATCCAGACCCCGCTAGTCCGTACATCGGGTTAATCCAGACGAATCTCAATAATTTTCTAAATATGCATAATCACTAAACTTTGAATTTATAATAAGATGGTAAAATTGTTATCTTAAATCAATTAGTAGGTTTAAAAAGTGGATCCTTAGTTCACTTTTAACATTGATTTTAATAGTTTTACATAGCTAAAGCTAGTTTTACAATATTTTACATACATTTAAAAACAGATTCCGTTTAATCCGATCTTTAGGTGATCCGGACATCCCTGTGATCCCTGTCCCATCAAATCCGGATCAGTGAGACTCTACTGAATGAAGTTATCCAATTACTATGATATTCAACTGGAATTGTCTTAAACTTAATCTGACAATTCAATAGGGCTTGGCTATCTCTTTGTTTTTGAATTTAAAATTGTATCAGGAAGTGAAGCTGGCCGAGGAGCAGTCAGAGCCCCTAATCTCCGATCAACTATTTCTTTGGTAAGAACTATCTCATTCTTTTCATGAAGAGCAATTAAATGTTCCAAATGCTGAACTGAAATTCAATAAATAAAAAAAACACGTTATTCTTATAAAATATTCAATAATTATACAGCAATGAACTTTCCAAAAACCTCCTTTTGTAAAGAAGGTGGAATGGGTATTCCACCTTCTTTACAACCCTGGTAACGGACTGGAAGTAAAATGTAGTACAAAATCTAAGGACACCTACCATACATGCAATTTTACCAACCAGAACCTCTGACGTTCCTCCCTTGCATTTAAGATTGTATTAAATATAATGGATGGGGACACTAACACCTTAAAAACTTTATTAACGGACAAAATTAAAAAGTTTATTTTTTCAACCTTACGCTGTACATTAAAAATATTATCAAGCTTTCTTAATATATAATGTTACATAACACAAAAAATGTCTCCCTTATCCCCTTTAAAACTATCCCCATTGCCTCTGAAGTGGGAAGGGGGGGGGGGGGCAGCAAATGCCAAATTTGAATGAGAATGACCCTCCAATATTTTACCATTAACACTGAACACAACCATAAAAAATTATAAAAGCAATTTCCAAATTTACCATACATGTTTTTTTTATTACTACAAATAATAAAAATTAATATTTAGCAAAATGCCAAAAACAGTTATTTGATAACAGGGTTTCTTTAGTATTAGGTTATCTGCAGAACGGTTATCACACAGTAACAGGTTATTTTTAACACACCTTTATTGGCATGAGTCGAATAAAAGTAGAAAATTTATAATTTGTTTGAAAACCTCAAGATTTTATTATTATCTTTCCTGTACCATCTTGAGACAGTCAGAGGGGGTGGTTTTGTCACCCTAAACTCAAAATCTGCTACATCTTAACAATTTATTATAATTGCTTCAAATCATGTAAACCTTTTCTTATTCAGACAAATAGATGAAACTGAGGAACTTCTTATTTTTAATGAAATAAGATCATAGGTTTCTAGATATGATATTAAACAAAGAGAGATCAATAATTATTTAGTTTTATAAGATGTACAAAAAAAAAAAAAATGAAATTAATGGCCTTAAAATTTCACGAAAACCCTTTTACATCATTTGAGGAAGCTACCTAAGTAAATAATTTTTATTTAACACAAAAAAATCCTTTTCCCACAACCTTACTATCCAAAATAAAAGATATAATTTTTTGTAACTAACTTTTAGCGGTGAGTTCTCCATTGCTTTCCATCACATATTGCATTGAGTTTTCTCTTTTATCACTCTTGTTCCTCATTTGAATAATAAATTCAATAGCTTCACCTAATATCTGCTCTCTAGGCAATGACTGAAACAAAAGAAAGGACACAAAAGTGGTGTTAACAAAAGCTTGTATAAAATTTGTATTATTTCTTAATCGTTAGTTTAAACTTTAATAAAGTAGAGCGTTGATTATCCGAACATCAGGTATCTGACGATTATCCAAACGTCAATTATCTGAATGTTCCATTATTAGAACTGGCTTCATGGGAAAAAAAAAATCAAAAGCCACCACTTAATCGATTCTTAAAAAGATTCTACTTTTCACTATATACCATAGATAAATAAACAACGTTGCTTACTGTACAAGTGTGATTGATTTATTTTACATCTTTCCTTTTTTTAAGAATTTTGATTATCCAATTTTTTGATTAGCCAAACCACACAACACAACATTAGATCAGATAATTGAAGCTCAACTGTATTTCAGTTTCAAACATTCCAAGATTCTGACTGTTTGGGACTTCTCAGATCTTTTTAAATTATATTTTAGTTTTAGATGCTATGTTTTTTATTGTTAATTTTAAAAATAATTGTTATTATGATTTATAAAATATATTTTATCTATAAAAGAGTTATTTACTTTTAAAATATTGTGAAATGAACTAGTTGCTTAGTAACACATAAAAATATGGGTTATATTTTTTTAAAAATATAAGTAATAGGATTTATTATTAATAATAATGATATAATATTAATACATAGCAAGGAAGCTGTGTACCACATAAATGGCAGACTATTTTTAATTACTTTTATAATCAAAAGTAATAAAAAATGGTCTGTATTAATTTGTTAAAATATCTATCTGGGGGTACGGCAATGCCCCATCTCAAGGCATTTTGGACCCCCCTCTATTATCTTATTATTAAAGATGCTTAGATATGTAAAATTAATTTTAAGTTAGAGTTCATTACAAACTGAACCAGAAATAAAAATGTCACACCTCTTAGTTTTAACTCACCCAAATTAGTTCATAAGATATATGAGCCTAAAGTTTTGTTATTATATCGCTATTCTATTGACCCCAGATTTATTAGAATCATAATTCTATTTTTTGTTCCATACCTAAGAAAGTAATAAAAATGGCAATAGGGAAAAATCTTACCTGTTGAGAAGAAATTGAAGGAATGGATTTCCTGAGTGTATTGATAAGGGACTTAAAAGCATCACTAGTCATTTGTTTAGAGTAAGAATTTGATTTTGGGGTTTGGAAACTTGAAGTATTAGCCAACTTTCCTTTAGGACTTCTCGTAGAACCAGGTTTAGGCCCTGGTCTATTATGGGTCTTAGCAACTGCATTGCTAGAACCACCAATTTTCTGTTGCATCAGCATTTTTTTAGCATTGTGACTTTCACTGGTTACAACCCCAACCTGAAAATCACGTTTTTTGAATGATTAGTCAAATAATCCATAATTTTGTGCTGAATAAACAAAAAATCTCTATTTATTGTATAGATATATATTTTCATTTGGTCTTTTAAGGGTTAAAAATAAATAAATTGCTTCCTTCTCCTTTCCTTTTTAAAAAACAGCTATATTTCGCCCTTACTTAGAGCTTCTTCAGGCTATAACATTTAAATCCAATACAAATTTGAAACAGTGGTGAAAATTGTTAAAATATAAATTATGTAACATAATAAACTAAAATAAAATACCTGGTAACATTGTTAATAACAGAAATTAGAAAGGCGCGAGCAATACCAACTTAATATTGTCAAAGGAAATACATAGTCTGTGCAAGTTTAAGCTTTCTAGGTAGTCGGGAAGTAGGCCAAATTTATATTACAATATTTAACAAAGTAAGTTAAGTAAAAATAAAAAATAAAATTAATGATAAAAGTTAAGTAAGTTTTATGTTAAGTGGTAAAAAAAACAAAAACAGAATAGCCGTTTAAACGCATTTCTCAATACAACTGTTGGGTAGTTAAAAGTAATAACTTTTCATTTTATTTTTTAGCTCAAATAATAACAAAAGAACGTATTACTTGAGAAAATGCCCTTTTATATGAAAATATGACAAAAGTGTACATAACAACAATTACTGTACTCTTAAAGAGCTTTCCAACGACATGCATCTTGAAGGGTATATACTATTTTGACTTTTGTACCACATACCCCTGTGTACCAATTTTTTTTAATTTTTTTTTTTTTTTTTTTTTTTCACCCATCCAAATTCTAAACCAAATTTTTCCTATATTATTATACGCCAATAATAAGCAGCCTTCTTTGAAAATTCGCTCATTAAGTCATGGTGCATGACTGGACTCTTTTTGGTTTTTTTTGTTAGTTGTGCTATGGGAGTCCATAATCAAAGAAATGTAGGAAGTCTTTTCACAAAAACACATTTTTGACCAGAAAAGTCATCACCATATTTACAGTAGAAAGTTATTGTTATTTGAACTGTGAGTAGCACAGATACAGGGCAAGTTTATCTCTTGTTTGAAATTAAAATTAAATAAACAATCATATCCACCTCATCTTCATCAGAAGAATTATCAACAAGGCAGACTACATCATCAGGTGAAGACTTAGTTGGTATAGGGCTAGGACTGGGGCTAGGAGTCATGATAGATTTTCTAGAACCCAATCGAATTGTTTTTCTAGGTGATGTCTGAGAAACTGGTGTCAAACCGCCAGATGCTTTAGATAAACGAGGCACTATGGATTTCTTTAATTTCACAACAACCTCTCCATTCCGTTCGAAAAAAGATCCAGCATCTTCATCTAACTGCAAAAACAATTAAAATTATTACTATGCAAACAGGTAAATCTGAGATATACAGTGCTGTGAAGGGAAGAGGTTAGAAAAGTGTGCAGGCCTTACTGGAATGTATTATTTTGACAAAGGGATATCAACTCTCCTATGTAGTACAAATCATACATATATAATCATTCAAATGGATAAATCGTACAAATGTACTGTTTGACAAAGGGATATAATCATTTAAGTGCATAAAGCGAAATAGTGCCGCCAAGCGATTCTCGACCGCACCGTCTTCTTCAGTCAGTTTAGCCAGGCAAGCATAATTAAATTGAAAGTTTTTCACTACACTTATCTTAAAAATCTAAGGCATAACTTCGATAACAATATTAAATCTCCAAAAGCCAATGAGTGATATAAAAAATAGATTTATTATTGGTACAAAAGAAATGCATAAAACATTTAAAAGAAAAATTATTTATAAAAACCTCTAGAACATTTATTAATAAAACAAATATCTATTTTTTTTTTTTTTTTTTTTTTTTTTTTTTTTTTTAACGAAGGGGAACTGTGGGAATCTGCTACCAGACGAATGGGGGGAAGCGCACCCCCAGACAGTGTGGGGTTCAGCCTGACGACTGGGACCCACTAAACCCACAAACCCTTTTTTCCAAGGCAGGGCCCAGCACGGAACTGTTTTCACATTACTTCATGCTGGTGCCTAGATCTTAGCCTACACAGGCTCCCTTCCTTTTACTCTTAGGCCCCTTATTCTGCTGCTTCTTCTTCAGCTGCCTTTTTCTGCCGGAGGATGTTTTCCGCGTAGCAGCTAACGGCCTGCCAGTTTTCTGGGTCTTCTATCATTTTCCCGACGATGTTGTCTGGATTAAACATTCCTATTTTCTCTGTCAGTCGACTTCTTTCTTCCTGTCTCCTTGAGCAGTGGAAGAAGGTGTGCTCGGCGTCATCTTTCTCGTGGCCGCAGTGGAAGCATGATGGAGTGTCCACTTTTCCCATCTTATAAAGGTAGGCGCGAAAGCAGCCATGACCTGTCAGCATCTGGGTTAGAAAAAAGTTGGTCTCCCCGTGGTTTCTGTTGTACCACAGAGGGAGGTCCGTGATCATTCTGAAAGTCCATCTTCCTGTGGTCGCGTTCTGCCAGCGTTCTTCCCACTCCACCATGGACTCTTCACGGGCTTCGCGTCTCGCTGCTTTTTTAGCCTCCTTGTTGGTCTGTCCAATCTTTTTTCTTTCCTTTGCTAGTAGGTCTATCGGTACAACCCCTGCGATGACGAGGATCGCTGATTCGGACACCGTGCGGTAGGCGCATGCAGTCCTCAGTGCGCCTCTTCTCTGTGTGGACAGCAGCTTCTTTCTGTACTTCTCGTACCTCATTGCGTCTGCCCAGATCTCAGCCCCGTAGAGCATTATGGAGTGTGTGACAGACATCAGCAAACGGCGTTTTGATTGGGTGGGCCCACCAATATTTGCCATAAGCTTACTTAATCTGGCCGTAGCTATTGCTGCTTTATCAGAGGCAGTCCTTATTTGCTCCCAGAAGGAGGCCCTCTTGTCGATCAATACTCCTAGGTATTTAACTGATTTCCTGACCTGAATGATTGTGTCGCCGACCAGCATCACTGGGCTTACAGGAGGTCTTCTCCCTGTCAAAATGGCAATTTCCGTCTTGTTGGTAGCAAGCTCTAGACCGTGATCCTTTAGCCATGCCGTGATCCTCCTCATGGCCATGTTCAGCTTGATTTGAGCAAGCTCTTCATTTCTCTCCAGGATCACCACAATAACGTCGTCCGCATAACCTACTAAATGTGTGTTTTCCGGCATATTTATGCGCAGGATACCGTCGTAAAATACGTTCCACAGGTCAGGGCCTAGTATAGAACCCTGTGCAGCGCCGGCAGTGATCGGTTTCTCCTTTAGGCCACTGGTTGTCTTATACAGGAGAACTCTGTCACGTAGGTAGCTTTTGATAATGTCGACGATGTACTTAGGAATTTTGAAGTCTTTTGTCAGAGCATTCAGTAATAAATCCCATCTCATGGAGTTAAACGCATTTTTTATGTCGAGGGTAGCCAGAACACAGATGGGTCGGGAAAAGTGATTTCCCCTTTTTACTCTATTAGCGTAATCCATCACCGTTCTGATTGCGTCAACAGTGCTTCTGCCTTCACGGAAGCCAAACTGCCTCTCAGAGAGACCTCCAGCTGCTTCAATTGCTGTCTGAAGGCGCCTTCTAATAAGTTTCTCTAAAAGTTTTCCGGCTGTATCCAGCATGCATAGGGGGCGGTATGCAGAAGGAGTACCTTCTTGGCCCTTTCCCTTACTTATCAAAACTAGGTTAGCTCTTTTCCAGTCTGAGTGAAAATATCTGGTTCTGAGGCAGGCGTTATACATGTTGAGCATTACGTCCGGCGCACACCTTACAGCCTCTATCAGCACTTCAGCCGGGATACTGTCTGGGCCAGGGCATTTTCGCTTTTTAAGGGAGCTGGCCGCTGCCTCTAATTCTTCCTTGGTGAAAAGGGGTACCTCTCCGTTGTTAAGGCGGCAATCATCCTCTTGAATCGCCTTCCAGCTATCAGGGTGTGGTGGGAAGAGGGCGGTCACTATGCGGTCCATAGTGGCTGGTTCAAGCGTCGCAGTCGAAGAGAGCTTGCTCAGTTTTCCTGTGACTATTTTATAACCCAGCCCCCATGGGTCTCCGTCGACTGCTTTGCGGAGTTCTTCCCAACTTCGGATCTGGCTTCTTCTGATAGCTTTTCTGAGCCTCTTTCTGCGGCTCTTGTACTCTTCAGCAGCCGCTTCCGCGTCTCTATCCCGTCTTCTCGCTCTCTGGGCAATCCGTTTGGCTCTGAGGCACTCCTTGCGCAGGGAGGCTATTTCTTCTGTCCACCAGTGCACCGGCCTCTTCCGATGCTTTGGGTGGCGGCTTTGAGGGATGGACTCGTTACAGGCGTGATGGATACTGGCCATAGTAGTTTCCACTACGTGGTGTGCAGCCTCCCATGTTAGGGGTTTTGATTCCTCTTCCGGTTCGTAGGGCTTGCATTGAGACCTGCAATCTTGCATGCAGATGGCAAATTTATCCGTATTCATTTTGCTGACTATCCATCTAGGAGGCGTCGGTTCTACTGTGTGGTGGCCCCTATTACCTGTCCTTATCTGGAATGAGATATATTGGTGGTCACTGCCCACTTCGTCTTCAAGAACTTTCCACTCTGCCACACGTGGGAACAAATCCTCAGTGGTTAGTGTTATATCGATGATAGTCTCTTGGCATCCCAATCGTCGGAAGGTGGATGTGACGCCGTCGTTGAGGACCAGTAAGCCCAGCCTAGCCATCATATCGACAACCCTGCTGCCTCTAACATTGGTGTACTCCATTCCCCATTCCACTGCTTTAGCATTAAAATCACCAGCCACTATAATTCTATCTTTCACATAACCGAGGAAGTCCTCGAGCTCATCAATCTTTCTTCTAAACGTGCCGATTGGGTCACTTGGCGTGAAGTAGCAGCTTACATACGTAACCTCACATGACTTAATCCAAGCGAAGCCGTCCCCAGCCCCTTTTTCTGCAATACTCACCCTGGGAGCCCAGATAGCTGCTGTGCCCAAATTGTCTGAAAGCCAAGAGGTGTCTTCCTTGTTTCGGTACTGCTCTGACACCAAGACAATGTCGAACCCCTGCTCGAACATTAGTTGTGCAAGAAGGTTATGGGCTAGCCTGCTACGATGCATATTAGCCTGTAGCACCTTCACCATTTGAGTCGTCGTTTCGCTTCCTCCAGTGCTTCTCTGAATTCCTGGCACTTGCCAGATCCTGGGATATGGGCGAAATCGCCCTGGTCAAGTCCTCTTCCTGCACAGAGCACACACCATCCTGGTGTGGTACATTCCTTAGCCTTGTGCTCTGAGGATCCGCATTTATAGCAGAGGCCACTTCTGTCTGGTCCTCGGCACGTTCTAGCCACATGACCGTATCCTAGGCATCTATAGCAGCGCACTACTACAGCGCGTCTGCGTACTCTGCATACTACCCAGCCAATGCGTATCTTGCCCTGTTTGACGAGCTTATTGGCAGCACTTGCCCCCATTTCTATTATTGCTATTGTCTGTCCTCTTGTGTTAATAGGGGTGATGCCAATCCTCATCTCTCCTATCTCGGGGAATTCTCTTCGGAGAACCTCTTCCACTTCGGCTGCGTTGGTCAGACAGTCCAGATCCTTAATTTCAACTGTGATTTTGGAATCTAGGTTGGATACCGCCGCTTTGTCCCCTAGGATTTCTTTGACCGCCTCACAGAAGGCTCCTTTGTTCTTAGTGGAGGCGCCGAATTCTAGAAGGACATCTCCGGCCTGGGTCTTGCGGATAGCCCTAATCTCAGTGTCTGTGTCTTCTAGCTTTATTCCTTTACGAATGTCTCCCAGTACGTCCGCGTAGGTTTTCCCTTCTGTGGGCTTGATTAGAAGGGCGTCCAGTCTAGGTTTAGCCTGCCGTCTTCTTTCCTTCCTGGGGGCCTTTGGTGTTTTGCCTAAGGTCTGTAGTTGAGAGCTTCGCCCTGATGGTGGGGGTGTTTCATCATCTCCTTTATCTTTGACAGCCTTTCTCCGGCGTCTTTCTTTCTTGGAGATAATCTCCCTCCAGGTATCCGGTTTGTCGGCTTCGCTGGTCTTTTCCTCCGCAGCTGGGCACACCCGCTTTTCCGGAGCCTGCTCCGCAGGGCTTGTCAGAATCCTCTTTCTTGATGTTCCCTGCTCTGTTTCGGTGTCCTTGCCCTGTCTCGCCACTTTGGCTTGCAGTCCCCTTTCTGCTTCCGTCCAGGTCTTTCTTAAGGACATTATCACTTCCAGAGATTCTTCTAGATGGGCAAGCCCATATTTTACGTCGTTGCTGATGTTCTTTTGTCTGCACGTGACAGCCTGCATTCTTTCGACCAGGTCGATGCATCGCAACAGTTCTTCTTCTTCTTCCCGTCTAGCTCTTTCAAAAAGTTTTCTCGTTGGGGTCTTTGCCGCTTCGTCCTCTTCTCCTCTGGTAATATCTATAAGTACTAAGTTATTCAGATATGTTTGCTCTGGGTGGATCTTATTATTTGTGTAATTCAAGAGATTACCTAGTTATACTTTAATGAATGCCACTATTTATACTCAAAACAGCTATAAAATAAACATCTAAATCTAACGTTGAAAAGTAAAAATGTTGAATTAAAAAAAAAAAAAAAAATAGTTAAACAATTCAAAATTGTGATGGGTAAGCAAATGTAGAATATTAACATATATTAATTAGAGTGATTCAAATTAACCCATTATAACTGTACCATTATTTTACATTTTTTCAATAAGCATAAATTAATTTGTCGAAACCACTGGAATTGGGGAAAAAAAACAATAAATAAAAATAACTCACATTAAAGTGGTCGGAGCAACAATATAGAGTGCTTCTTTCACTGTTAAAACAGTAGTTCCTGTTGACAGCTTTAAACCAAATTTCTCTTCGTATAGGATTAACAGGTATTGGAACGAACCACTTGTTAACTGTGTTCTTAGTTGAATTCAAACAAGTTGGTACAAAACACCACTTTACTTCCTCCATTTTAATTTAACAACTGCAGCTTCAATCTATTGCAACAAACAAATGCAACAATTTTTAAAAATGTCCCTCTCAGTAATGAAAATAAATCATAAAAAATTAATTAAGCATTTGATAAATCTACCAGATCAAAATACTAGTTTTTCAGTACTTATTTAGATTGTTACTCCCTGAATATAAATGGCTTTGACTAAATAACTATTAAGACAAAGGGATGGTTAGTTCAATGTACTATGAGACAAAGGAATATCACACTTCTGTTTTTATAAGGGGAGTAACAGTCTAAAGAAGAACATTCCATACACCTTCTTTAGATTGTTACTCCCTTGTCTTTTTTTATGAAGGGAGTAACAATCTAAAGAAGTGCCAGTTTTTCATCGAAAACTAAAATGAAGCTGGAATAAATAAAGTTAGTGACAAACAAAATTTAATAAAGTTTTCTAAAAACTAATTAAACCATTATAGAAAATAGTTTCATTTCTACTAAAAGCAAAATAGAAAAGAATATAGCCGTTGCAAAGTTTAGTTAATGATGTTTCATTCAAAGTGCAGGCTAGTCTGAGGCCATAATAATAAAAGTATGTACTTTTTTGGCAGAGAAGTTGCAAAATATAGAATTTGTCACATTTGCTATATTTATAATTATATTCAGTATCCCCTTAAAACTTATTGCATTAGTTTAATCAGCATTTGCAAAGTAATGAATTTTGAATTTGACTTTGTATGCACTACTAGTATTTTAATTCCATAAACCTTTTTACTGTATACTTTGGAGCAATAATAACCAATATAAATTTTTGGTGAAAATGGGTTTACAGAAGGCGCTTAACTGACGACTAATTTTAATAAATGGAAACACCAATTTCCTCACATAATCTAGCATAAGAGAGTACTGTAGGATATACATTGTTTTGTAATAAAAAAAAAATGTTGTTATTGTCCCAAAGTGCATTCTTTAAAGCAAACAATTAAACTGCCACATTAGGAAATTTGCATCTAAAATCCTAACAAATAATATTTTGCAACATAAACGTAAAATTATCGAATGCAACATTTAATTAATTAATATTAACTATTATGGGAAACAGAATATCAGCCTTTAAACAATCATAAAAGCTGGCATGAAAGTAATTTTATAATATATAATGTGTATGCACTAATTGATTTTCACATTGGACAGTTTGCATTTGTAGCGACAATATTTTTAGATTAGTACATCAAACTCCATGGATATTACATTATAATATTGTGTGATCAATTTTATGATCTACATGCACAAAAACAATTAGTTAAAACTATAAGTACAATCATTGATAACTTTATTCATTCCCAAGAGGATTGCTCTAATAATAAAATAAGTCCCTACAATAAAATTAATCGAGAATCATCTTCCCTTTATCAATCATTTCGTTGTTTCTTACTTTATGGGAGAAACCCATTTATTTTGGGATTACCAGTTTCAAATGTACTCATATCATTCATGTACATAGGGATGGATAATGAATTTAAAACCCATAATAACTAATTTAAATAATTTATTATTACACATCAACAGGGGACTGCTTACATGTTTCAACTAAATTAGAAATTTTTTATCTATACCTCAGAGACTACATTTTGTCCAAGAACGGTTTTTCATAAAACATTTGTTTCATGACGCCCCCAAACATAGAGCTAAATTTTTTTTTTTTAAGTAAATCTAAAGAAATAAAACCAGTTTGAGGAGGGATTTAGAAAAGTGAACGGGGCCTCACTCCAATGCACTGCTTTGACAAAGAGATATATGGAAAGAGTTCTCAAAATGTATACATAATTTCATTGTTAAGTTTTAGGTAGTATTCATACTACGGAAAGTTTAAATTTTAATTTAAATCAAATTATAATTATTATTAACAAAGGGAGACAGACAGAGAAAAATAGACTCCAGCGCCGGGACTTGAACCATGGGCCTCTATATAAATCATGCCAAGCGATTCTCGACTGAATCGCATCCTCCAGTTCCACCCTTTTACAATGTCATCATGATATTACATATGTGGAAAATTTCATCAAAATCGGTTTAGTAGATCCTTTTCATCCAAGTATCTGCATAGTCCATAGACAAAAATACTCTGCCAAGATGTATGGCACGTAGCTTCCTATTTTGTGTACTTTAATGATTTTATACTACTAAAACTTATTATTGTCAAATTGATTTAATTTTCCCCCGTTTTTTAACACTGTCAAAATTGTTTTGATTTTTTACATAAATTAAAGTATCAATTTAACCAAATTTAGGGAGCGCAGACGGGTGAAATTAATTTGAGGCCATCTGCAGGCTACTTTCGACAAACCATCCAAATTTCATAAAAATCTGAATAAGTGCTTTTGATGATATAGGTGTAAATACATGTATGTTTGTGCTCATGAGGAAGAGAAACAAATAGGCGCAGAAGGATGAAACTGATATGGGACCAACAATGGGCTGATTATGACCTACTATCCAAATTTCAATAAAATCAGATGAATAGTTTTTAAGATATGTTGGTTCGCCAAAATTGAGCGACAGACAGACAGACACAGAACCAAAAATGTTTCCTGATGTCTAAAACGGATTTCTGTCTTGGAATTTTTGAAATTGGAGATATAAAAAAAATGTTGTTCTTTAGAACGATCACGTAGTCCAAAAAAACTTTTTTGGACTCAGTGGACCTTAAAAACGTTATATTCCTCCTGCTGCGAAGCAGCAGGAGGAATATGTATGTATATCCCTCCTGCTGCTTTGTGGTCAGTACTTGGATGGGTGACCGTTCTGAACTAACTGATTTATTATCATTCTTAAAAAAAAACCTTATTTTTAATACCGATATTTTATTTAATTATTTGATGTTTGGAGGTATTTTGACAGATGTAAACTAACTTTGACATCATCAAAATTATCGCACTAATAAACAATTATATTCGCTTATAACTTTTAAATCAATAAATGGAATTTCATCGGGATTTTTAAATTTGTTCCTTAATTTTTTCCAGTTCCAACGATATGCTATATGTCAAAAACCTATTTATACTTTCAGTATTATTAACCGTCAAAGTTTAAAAAATTCAAAAATTGATAACTTCAAAATGGCGGCCAATATAAATGAAATTTGGTTGGCTTGTTTGTCATAAAGAGAGGTACATTCGTGCCAAATTTCACCTCGATCAGGACCATTTTCGAGTTATTGAGATTTTTTTAATTTTTGCTGACTCAGCAAACTGGGTTCAAGATGGAGGAAAAAGTTGATTTTCCGGGCGGCACCACTATAGGTAAGGACTGATTTTTCTGCCAAGTTTCAACTCTCTAGGTTAAATACCTTGGGTGCTACGATGATAACACACATACATACATAAAGACGTCATGCTGAAAACCACTCAGGAGGTCTTAAAAACACCCAAAATGGATAATTCCGTTGAAATCTTAAAAAAAAAAAAATTTGGTGAAAACAATACTTTTCCTACTATAGGTAGTGAGGAAAAGTAAAAATACGTGTAAAAAAGAGACTTGTTTATTACCTTTTTGACAAGCTGTAAACACTATTATACAGCTTAAAAATAAAATACGCAGTATCTGAATGGTAAACAATTTGTAAAAATACATAGTTTTCTTACCTTTAATCGCAAAAAAAAATCATCATCTTCAGATAAGTCTGTTCATAACATTTAAAAAATAAACTAATTTGGTAGGTAGGATCTCTATGATGTATTTACATGATTATAATGATACACAAATGAAGATTAAAATAGTACCGGAAGCAAATAAGAGAACCAATTTACGATTTTGTGTCAATTATTATTATTAACATTAATTTAAGCTAAACCGATAACGAATTATATATTATTAAATCATTAACACTTGTACTATATTTATGTAAAGAATAGTTCATATAAATATATAGATTATAATATAAGACACAACATTAATGCATTAGCATTAAAATTAAGGCAATTACATTTAAACAAATCTCTTATAATTAAATTAATATTATAAATACAGTTAATATTTAGACGTGTTCATCACATTTATTAAGACTATTCGATTAAATTTTTATAAGGAATGAAATAAAAAATCCTAAAAACGATATGTGTTGTGTTTACACTTTACAGTTTACAGAAGGTAAAAGGTAATCTTTTGGTTACAAGAAACTGGAAGGGAAGGTAATTTGTGTTTACATTTGAAGTTTTCACGTGGATATTTTTTAGCATTAATTTACCATTTACTCTCTTATGTCCGTTTGATTTTTCATTTTCATTAATAGTTAACATGATTTGTCTTTCCCTCCGGGTAACAGGAGATAGAAATCCAGATCGAAATAAAATCATGGATCAAAGGGTTGACGAAATCAAGTCTGTTGTCAAAACTATTGGTTAGTCGTTTATTTTATCATTTTGTTTTTATAAATTCATTTTATTAATTTAACTCTAGTGTACTAATGGTCCTCACTCTTTGTTGTCGTTTCGACGATCGTTGATTTTTAAGGAACTAATTTAGAGAATATTCGAGTTACCTATTTGTTGTTTTCTGCAACCTTTTATTGATCACAAAAAACTATCTTATGTATGATTTAAAATAATTGAAGTGATTATTATTAGTTTTGGGGCTACTAAGACCAGGCTGACGACTGGGGTCAAATGAACAAAACTGCCTTGATACTTCCTATGATCTAAACTTAAACAGTTATTTAAAACTTCAAATCAATATGCTAATACAGCAATACAGGGCTAAAGTGAATTGTACGGTGCCATCGAATTTTGTACTTCGATTTGGACCTCTTCCTGGTCTTTATGCAGCAGAGTGTTTTTCTTCAGAAAATGAGCGAAACGGCCGTTGAAAATTCTAGGGCAAAAAAATTAATTTTGTACTTTGATTCTGTAAACAGCACCGTAAAATTCACTTTTACCCAATAGAGTCCTGAGAACGAGTCATCTAATAAAATATGGATTAAAAGGAATATTTAAAAATTTATGTCCTAACAATGCCTTAACTTCTCTTAAACGTCTCTTAAAACTTAATTCTAGATAAATCTTAGGTTGATTTTTTACTGTTACCCCTAATATGAAATAATTTGGAATGCCAAATCAATTTTGTTGCCACAGCAATATATTTATATACATATTAATATATATTATATACATACTAACCCGAGAGTACATACTCTAGGATTAATCTAAAATGACAATACTATTGAGATTTGATAAGGATTTTCATTTAATTGTTGAATAAAATAAATCCTTATAGAAATATTGTACATACTGGCACCTGAACTTATCCACTTAAATTATTAGTTAATTTTACAGGGATGGCTATAATAATAGCAAATGTGAATATAGACCATTAAAAAAATGTTATGGCCTATTATCTAAACAGATCAAATTTTCTTTCAGTATTTAAGTTTTAGGTAGTATTCATATTTTAGGTAGTATTCATACTATGGAAAGATTAAATTTTAATTTAAATCATATTATAATTATCATTAACTACGGGAGTTGTACAGAGAAAAATAGACCCCAGCACCGGGACCGGGGTCTATTTTTCTCTGTATGTCTCCCGTAGTTAATGATAATTATAATTTGATTTACAATATTTACTGAATTAAAAATGAAGTTGTTCTTTTTGTCTATAACTTTATTTCTCTCTCTCTTAATGTAGTTTTTCTATGTTCATGAAAAATGTTATTTTAAGTGGCCTGGGCTGTTATATCAAATGTAAAATTGGTTTTGACTGTAGTTAACTGTTTGAATTGACAATGAAATTACTCTTGTTTCTAGCTTATTCACTTCCTCAAGAAGAAATATGGTTAAATGATTTAATTGATGCAGACACATTAAAGGAACAAATTGCAATTGTTGCTTTGGTAAGGAATTAGAGTTATTATTTTATTTTGAAATGTTTAAATTTAACAGGATTTTATTTTACCCCAAAAACTATAATTGCATTGCAACTGTTCTACACTTTTTTTAAAACTTTTATTGACGTATTCCATTAATAACTTTTGCTAGAATTTAGCAGAAACTTTCTGGTTTACTCAAATTTAATTGTTGTTTGATGTAGTACAAACTTTTACTATCTACATTATTTTTAATTAATGAAGAATAACTAAAGGTCAAATAATTTGAATGCGATTTGGTTAAAAACCAGGTTTAGTCTAATTGTTTTTACTAAATCTTCCTATTTTTCAAAACATAATTCATCGGTTAAATTGGGAGCGGATCTATCTTCCCTAAAACTGCAGTGAGAAGTAAACATAATGTTAAATTATCTCCTAAAGCTTGCTCCTTATTTATTTCTTTACTCTCTTCATCTCTCAGCTTCAGTTATTTTCTATCTCTTACACTCACTCGATCGAAAACATTTTTAGTAATTAAGAGATATTATGTGGTAGGTATGGTTGTATTTGTTAAACCATTTTATTTATTTACCTTCTGATGTGAAAGCATTTCAGTTTTTGAACCAATTGTACTAAGAATTATTAGAATATTTGTTTAATTTCAGATCTTTGAACAGAAATTGAAAATTAATCAAGAGATTAACATTGTAAGTGCATTAAAGCTTTTAATGGAAATGTATTTAAAACTTCCATACACCAATCCTCTCAAGAAATACATCCTGAGGTACTGATTAAAGTTTTTACTTTTTTTCTTATAATATATTTTACACGTGTGTGTATGATAATAACAAATTTTATTTAATGCTATGTTATTGCACCACATTTTAAGTTAAAGGCCCAGTCAAATAGGAAGCAGACTGACCATGGCACAACAAGCCTTTTGTCTACTGCGGACTCTGTGGACTGTAATATTGTATCATTCTGGTCAAACATAAGGCAGCTGTCCGCAGTAGTTAGATTTGCAGTTGTATTTTCTGCAGAGTTCTGACAGGGCCTTTGAGTTTACCTGCACTACAAAAAACTGGGAATCAAATGGATTGCCTCTTTAAAAAGCAACAGTAAACATGCTTTAGTTAATAAGCAACAATAAACAAGGATTAGTCTTGGCCTCTGAATTTGAGAATTCTAATTTCAAAATAAAGACAAAAGAAAATAGTTAAGTGGATCAGGGGAAAAAGTAATACAAAGCTTTGTAAAATTCCAAAATTGGTATTACAGGAAAATTTTCTCTGACTTATATGTTGATAAAATATCTTGTAGAACTTAGCTGAGAAATGCACAGCTTTACAACACATCTGAATTTCCAACGTACCAAATTCTGCAAGTTATGCAAATTTCTGTACTTCTTTATGTCTATATATAACTTTCTTTTATTTTGTTTCAGTTCTTTGTCTGAAATGGAATCAGCAAATAAAACTTATTTGTCTGAAATTGTAGTTGGACTTCTTAATAAATTCAACAGTTCTTGTTCGAGTCAAGAATGTGAAGACTTCATATCTTTACTGAATTGCATTAACTCTTGTTTTAACAACAAGTCAGATTGTTTTAAGTCTCTCACCACCAACTGTTCTTTCTGTATATTTATCAGTGGCAAAGGTTTAATTTCCTCTTGCTCTGTTCATCTTGGGTAAGAATGCTTATTTGATCATTTATTTTGTTTACCATAAATTATTTTTCCTGCACTCAAAATACTATGCAAAACAGCAGATTCTTGCATTTACTTTCCCGCACTCCAGATTTATAACTTACGAACATAAATAATATGCCTCTACTAGTCAGGTAACATCCTATAAGCTTGGCAACACTGGCTGTAAACAGAACAGCTGGTGTAGTTGTTATTGCTGTCGAGTGTCAGTAGTTGTTGAGTTTACTTTTATATTTTATTTACAGATTAAGAACTAACTGTAAGAAAAATTGAATGTGCAACTGGAGCTTAAAGTATCTTTCCTGCACTCAAGAAACCATTCCGCCCTCGCCTGAATTAACTATTGTTGTAAACAATATTTAGATAATATGCCATAGTAGTAATCCTTATGTATTATTAATGTTTCTAGGGATTCTTCTATGACTCCTGTTTTTAAAGAGAAAATGTTAAAAAATATTCATAGTTTAACTCAAGGCATCATTACATTTCTTCACAAAGTGACCTCTGAGTGTGTTCCTGGTGAATTTTTAGAGTCTTGTAAGCATTTCCTAAATGATGACAATTTGCCACTCGATACTAAAACAAATATAGCCATTATAATTGGTATGGTCAACCAAATGACAAGTGCTTATAATTGGGATGAGGTATGTTTGTTTAATTCTCTGTTCAGTTAAGTGAAACTTTTTTTTTGTTATGAATTGTCAAATTGTTTAATGCTTTTGTAAATAGATTTTTTTTCTCTCTCTCTTTTTAGCTAATACGAGCATTTTCCATGTCTGCCCCAATAACTGTGGTATCATTGTGTTCTGGTATATTTTCTGCTGCACCTGAGAGTCTGTGGACAAAGTTGTCCGAAGGGCAATACTTGGCTGACTTCATACTTCATGAGCTGTTAAACTTGGAAGAAAAGTAATGTATACATAATCTTATTTTTTTGGAAAAATCTTTTTTAAACTAGTAAATTATTATTTTATATATTTTTATTTATTTATTTATTTTTTGATGACACACTTTTATCGATGTTATAAAACTTATGATTCATTTTTGTAATTATCATCGAAAATACATAATCTGCACAAGTTTCAGCTTTCTAGGTAATTGGGAAACGGGTCACATTTAGGTTACAAGATTTGGAAACAAACTATGTTAAATTAAAGTATGTAAAATCAATACAAGTTAAATAAAAGCATTTAATAACTTAGTACAGTTTGATGTTTTGACGTCATGTGAGTTAATCCAATTAGACAAATAATAGATTATAACTTTACCAGCCCCTGTCCAATTAGTAGGGCTCATGCTGCTCTCTTGCAACTGTCAAAAAGTGGAACTAATGCTGGGTAAACAAACCCAACGTCATTTCTTCTGATCAGTTACCCAATTTACCTACCTTTACATATGAAGTCTAATGGCCGAGGGGTCTAAAACGCTTGTTTGATATGGAAAAAATCAGGACGTCACAGGTTTTTATCCCGTCTAGGAAGGAGACATTTATTATAGGCATTTTTGTTTGGACTAGTTAGGGATGCTACTGTCGGTTTTAAACAATATGGGAGAGTATCTCTCCCTCTATAACCTTAGCAAAGCTTGTTAAAGAGGGAAGAGGCCCCTCAAAAATACCCACCATAAGAAACAATAGCCTTTCATTAATAACAAAATAATATGTCCTCTTACCCTCCAAAACTCCTAGTAACTTATTTTTTCCCTTACAGTAGGTTGCAGTGAAATGTGTTAGATTAGTGTCGTCTGTTATTTTGTGTCACACTATGAATAACTATTGTCATCAGCACTAAGCAGAATATGAAACAGTATATTGAAACTAATGAGTATAATATGCCTCTAGGAATAGTTCAGATTGTAAGCTGGTTTTGGGTGTAAGTCGAGGGGTCTGTCAGTACACCAAAGTACGGATTAATTCAGTAATATCCCCTTCTGATGAAGATGCCTCAGTGGAAAGAGTTTTTTCATATCTTTGGATACATCTTGAACACCCTATGGATGCAGTCAGACACCTCGCTTCAGAATCTCTTTCAAATGTTGTCTCACTTGGACATAAGTTTCCAGGTATTAATTGATTAAATTATTGAGCAATTTTTTTATTATAATTATATTTATTTATTATATTTTTTCTTTAATTAGGAAACTATAATTTAAATTATCATAATTTTTAATTTAAATCAAATTATAATTACTATTTACAACAGGAGACAGACAGAGAAAAATAGACTTCAGCACCGGGCTTCGCACCACGGGCCAAGGGGGGAAAAATTTGAAAGCTTAATTCGGGACTAGGTATTGTTATCAACAGAGGAAATTATTCTTCTGTATAGCTTAGTTGGCTTGAGCGTCTTTACTGGAAATGAAGGATGCTCGTGGTTCGAATCCGGGTGCTGAAGTCTATTTTTCTCTGTCTGTCTCCCGTTGTAAATAGTAATTATAATTTGATTTAAATTAAAATTTAAACGTTCCGTTGTATGAATACTACCAAAAACTTAAAAAGTTAATTATCATAATATTACTGAGTGGTTTTGTGCTTGAAACAGTAAGATGCACAAGTACTTAAGAAGTAATTTCAATGAAGCTTGTTTTGTTTAGCAAGCAACCTACATAACTTTTCCTCGTACTAACTTGCTTGTAGATTTTCCCATCCATCTCATTCCACCATTAAATTAATTGATTTGTTATTATTTTTAAACTTAGTATTTTTATGTTTTGATCTTAGGTGTCTCAGACTGAACAATTATAACTTTTTATTTCATTTTTAGAATCCAATATAATCAAGCGAATTATGGGAGAAGTGATACACATTCCTCTTTATAGAAGATCAAAGTATGTCATATTATCTTCACTCGTAGGGTATATTCCTGTTGATGATCTCTTGACCCAAGTTCCGAATTTAGTCAATATTTTGCTGTCGTCCCTTAAGGAATCTTCTGGTGCTAAACATGTAAGTTAATCCTGTATTTTTTGTGTTTTATTAATTATTTTTTTGTATCATAATTACATAGAAAAGGGGAAATGCTAAAACTACACACTAAGTGTCCACTTTGGAAGCAGTTTCCAGCCATAAATGAATTGGTTTAAAAAAATACACAGTCCTATTAAAAAAAACCTGCAAATGAGTCCTGTTAAAAAAAATAGAAGCAGGTAATTTAATAGGACTGTGTCATTCTTTTAAACCAGTACAATTTTGGCTGGAAACTGGGCCTGCAATGCTCAGTTTGTGTGCGGTCCCCTAGATTCCCCCCCCCCCTCCTTTCATAGTTGTGGTTTATATTATGTGTTGCATATTTTGCAGGTTGTTGTTTCATTTGAGAAGCTCTTATGTCAGCACTACTTGGAAATGAAAGATAAAAAAGATTGGCTGCATATTTGGGTAAATCCAGTAGTAGAATGTTTAAATAATGAAGTAGCTCCCGTTATGGAACAAATTCTTACTCAAATTATTAAATTAAACCCGCCTGTTATTGATTATATCTTTGGGTTAGTAGATCTCCAAATTTGTACCATAATGTAAAAATTATATGTTAAAGAATAATGTAGCATTAGATTTAAAACAAGTTTTATGATATAATTAAAATAACTGATTTGCCGACTTTACTTTTTTTAGGCTTGATGATCAACTGTACAACAATAAGATTAAAATTGTTTTATTGAGCTTGAGAGTTAGTCAGAAAATTGGAATTCTGAAAGGTAATAGTGAAGTTAAATGGAAAGGATTTATAGAATACACATTTTTAGAATCTTCTTTGCATCACAAAGAACGTGATGTAAGTAAACTTAAATTATTAATTTTTATTGCCTTTATTTACCTATGGTGATAAAAGTATTTAATCATTTATGGGACAACCTGCGTTTAGAACCAATTTCACATCCTGTGATAGAAGGCTTGGTAACCTCTTTCGTCCCAAGCCTCTAAGAAATTAGGTTCTGCAGAACTTGTAGAACTTTCTATGAGTGCTATTTGTAGCCCTCATTGAAACTTCTACAAGTTCTGCAATAATATTCTACTAAAAAAGTAAAATTTATCCGTTTGAATCTGTACATAAATTTAAAACTTTGTTGGTAAAACTATGTTTGTTTTTTGTTTTTTTTTTCAGGCCAGGTTGTCATTATTTGGTCTAATTGTGGATAGTTCAAAGTCAACAGAACCATTTACTGCAAAGGAACTGGAACTAGTGCAATTGTTCTTAAAGTACAATGTTAGTTGTCAATCTGCTGCATTCAGACAATGTTTGCTTGCCCTTTTTAAAAAGGTGGTTATTTATTTATTATTTAATAAAGTTAGTTTTACTGATCTTTACTTTATAAATATACTTTCCTCTACAACTTCTCTTTAATAAATAGGTTTGTTCCAACCGAGCATTGTACCGTCCGCGGGATCGTCACCGGTATGCGCAGTAGATAAAAGCCGTTCCAAGCTGACTTGGGACAGTGTTTCGTACCGTACACGAAACTGTTCCAACCCCGGCAGGGATCGTTTGCGAACCGTTCACTGTACGGTCCCAACGATCCTCTGACAATACCATGTACTGGTTTGTATGACATGCGCAGTTATGTCAATAATTACAAATATTAACAGGAAGGTTTCCTAACTGTTAGGTTTCCTTAATGTTTTTAATACAGTGCGAATAATAGTCCTAAATTCGTTCCAACCTGACATGATTATATTGCAGTACAATGTTAGCGCATGCGTATAAAACCTGTCCTAAACGATTCCCGAACGATCCGCGGGACGATACAAAGGACGGTACAAATAGCGGGGTTGGAACAAACCTATTGTTTTAATAGAATGTCCATTTAGTTTATGGCTATAAAATTTAGGTTAATTGCAAGAAGTTAAAAGCTTAAAATATAAATCAAGATTTCAAAAAAAAAAAAAACTTCGTGTTTGCATGTATGTTTCAGTCATCATTGGAACCTCTCAGTTTTTGTCTCCTAATAAAAATTCCCCCAAAAAAATGCATTTCAGACACCATGAAACATTTTTGCAAACACCCATATGTCTGATTTTGAGAAAGTTTTAATGGTATGTCAGATTTAGTCCATAAATGGTCAATATTAATTTCAACCTTCAGGGCACATTTATCGCACAACCTAATTTTGAAATTTATCTCATAATTAATTTTAATTTTGTAAATGTGACCATTTATTCAGACTTGAGGAAGATATGTGCCATACTAATTGGCGGAGTTTTTTTTTACAAATGAGTTGTTTGTTATTCATTATAAATTATATGATTTTATTTATTTATTATTTCAGTTTTTAAACAGAATGAAAGATTCCCATAATCATGATAAATGCAATAATATCACAGGCGATTCAAAGTTAGAAAGAGACCAAAAGTACATTGATGTCAACAGATCATGTTTCTATTTAAAATTTCTTGACTGGACAGTGAAGTTTTGCTGTGAGCAGCTATTCCCTGGAGCTGCTTTCAGTCGTAGATCTACAGTTCTCAACATGCTTAGCCTTATATTCTTTTATGATCTCTGTGATAAAAGTATTTTTACTAAGAAAATGGCTCATAGATTGCTCTATGTTCTCCAATCTGATACTTATGAGGAAAACAAGAAACTTGCAAAGGAAATAGTTCAACATTTAGATTTTGATTTGCTAGGTTTAGAGGTATTTACAATTTTATTATTAATTATTAATATTGGTATGTGGTTATGGTTATTCATGTCTAAGGTATTTTTACTAATGGAATAATAAAAATGGAAAGCCTCTCCACTAATTAAATGTTTATTTAACAGAACGGCCTCTCGGCCATCATCTGTGCCGGTAAAAGGTAAGGAAAAAACCCGACGTTGAGTCACATGAGAGACAAAAAACGGACGTATTTTTACTCCTTGTTTAATACATGAATATTAGAAAGAGTAAACTATAATAAAATCCCATCAAAAACATTTTTATTTAGCCTAGTGACACTCCGTACTGAAAAAAAAACTTGTGGGATGTCCTTTGGAGCAACAGTTTTTTGAGCCAGTCGATCTCAGTTTTTTATTTTTTTATTATTTCTATTATTTTAGATAATAATAATTCTATTACTTTTGTTAAGAAAATATTGTTCTGTTGCAGAATGAGAAAGTGATATATGAGGCATTTAATGACTGTTTGACATTTGCTTCAAGTATTAGACCACCTGATTGTATATCTGCAGCTTACAGTCTTAGCTCATTACTCAAATTTGTCCATGTAAAGGAAGTTTTTTGTGACTTAGCTGACTGTGTAAAGGGTCTTCAAAAGTCTAATGTGTAAGTTAAGTTTTGTGTCAGTATCTTCCGTATTCAAACGTGGATATCTTTATAGCAATAATGCAGTTTATCCTGACTGCTATTGGCGGCCTATTTGGTGTCAAGATGGAGTGTTAGGAAGGACAATAAAAAGCTTAAGATTTGTTCCAGAAGGTTGAAAATAAACAGGAGGTTGTCCTTTAAACAGACCCAGGTCTGTTTGAAGCAAATCATTTAAGCAAGCCTGTTAGGTGAAGCAAATCATTTCCTCCCAGATCCCTCTATTCACTAACATGACTAACAGATAAACCCTGAAACTGTACTCTGGGAAAATGTCTTCAACTCTTCTTAGAGAATTATTGGCAGACCAAAAGTTTCATATTTAAATCATGCTTCAGTAGGTTTATATCTCTACAGGTAGGTTTTTATTGTCATGCTAAAAATAGGTTACATCTAGATTTCTCTTCACAGAGCCAACAAGTAGCTTTAAATGCCTGTTCTACCTACAACGACTGGTCATAAATTAAGTCAAAAATTATGAATCCCTTTTTATAATATTATGTAAATTCTGTCATAGATCTTACTTATTTGAGGCAGTCTTCAGATTTATGCTTTAACAGTTAACAGGTTGTTGGTTTCATAATAAAATCCATACAGTTGTTTTTACAAGCTTTTATTTAACTTGCAATGCTTGTATGTATGTTTGTATATATGTATGTATGTATATTTGGGTCAAATCTTGCTACTGAATTTTAAAGCAGTTATCCTCAATTGATTGAATTGAAATTTTGCATACACGTTTAGTTTGGATGACAATTCATGGTTAGCTAAGTGACGTCATTCTAAATCCAATATGGCAGAGATTTTTTTTTGTTTTACTATTATTAATTAATTTTATTTAGCAAAGTGAAAATAAAAGGTGTTTTATTTGGGTAAAATTAATCAATTCATACATTTTTCAGGAAGGAATTAGGAATTTATTATTGTTTATCAATGATAGTTGATGATTTGGCTTCAAAAGGGGATGTAGCTAGCAAAAATATCCATAAAGCTGCTAAAGAGGGACCAATGTATGGTCTTCTGTACACTATCAGACATATCCTTCAAGATCTTGACTTAAAGTAAGTTTTTACTTATTATCCATCTAACATTTAATTAAAATAGTCTGCCAATTAGTGTGGCACATTGCTTCCTCGTATCCTATCACAAACTTTTATGTTGTTTTGCTTTTACAACCCATATTGTCTTAATTTTTTTAAAAGCGTTTTGCCTCCTTTTCTTTAGTCTATCAAGGTTGGTTTTTTTACATGAATGGAAGTATCAATTTAGCAATATTTAATGTGTGTATAAGGTTGAAATTAATATGGGACTATCTGTGCCCTACTTTTGATAAATCATCCAAATTTCTTTGAAAATTGGATGAGTATTTTGAAGAAGTTGATGTAAATAAAAAAATTTTTGCTGAAACTTCTGAAAATCAAATTATTTTAAGATATGTTGGTTCATAAAATGTTGAACGCCAGTCAGTTAGACCCAAAACCAAAAATTTTCTCTTCTGCTTCCTTTACCTTCAGCAATCTCAGAAGCAGAAATTGATCTGACACACACACAAATAATAATATATTGTATGATAAACATTTGTCTTACCTAATTTTTAGTGATTTGAGTAGTGACAAAAATTGGATTGATTTAATTAAACGTATCATTCAAATTGGGATCCAGTGTACTAAAGCAGTGTCTTGTATAGTTAATAATTCTTCTCCCGAAGGACATCTTCCCATGGATTTAAGCCTTGGTAAAACTTTCTTCTTCTTATTTATAACTATAATTGTATTTATTTACAAAAAAACAGATAATTTTAATGTTAATTTGTTAAAAGATTTTAGCAATCTAACGTTAGCTGACGGGAGTCACCAGGCAACTTCTCAGTTACTTTTACTCTGCTCTTGGAGGACAGTGAAAGAAGTTTGTTTGTTATTCGGGGAGATTGTCGAAAGAATTGATATCTATCCTGAGGATGATGGTAAGTAATGATGCTGCTAATATCCTATCAACTAGCTAATATTTTAATTACCTTGAGATTTATTTAGTTTATGATAGTTTTTACCTAATTGCTGTTAAGTATCCTAAAATAAGATTAGTCAGTTTGATAACCAAATTCATATAATAAAATATATGTTAATGGTTTGCAGGTGTACACTTTTCTGTAAAGGATGTTCTGATTGTTGGGGAACATTTAACTTCACTATTATCTGAAATTAAACACCGAGGTGCTTTTGAGCAAGCCTATATTGGATTCTGCAAACTTGCTGCTACACTTTGGAAGTATAATAATGAAAACATTGCCATTGTTTACTTATTTGTTTTATTTTACTAAAAATTTAATTTATTGGCTCTTCATTTTATTAATTTATTTTTTAGATACCCTAAAGGGCATTTACATGAACTTCCTTCAATATGGTTAAAAGAAACTTTAGAAGAGATTGTGTCAAGTAAATCTAAACTCTGTGCTACTAGAAGAAGTGCTGGTATTCCTTTTATTATTCAGGTGTGTAATTATTGTAAACTTCATAAACAATTATATTTAAAGTGGAAGTATGTAGTAATGAGTATCATAGTGTAGTGGGTAGGAGGCTTTTCTTTATCTATGATGGCTAGCCATTTAATAAAATCCTATTCGCTGACTAGTTAATGTTTAATTTCGTTTATTACTGAATGTTGTCTATAGTTGCAGTTAAACACCAAACATCCTTTAAGAAGAAATCATCAGCTTTATATTATATCGTTATTTATTTAAGACACTTGCTGGGTTAGAATCTCTGAACCTTAAGTGTTTGACTAAATAACAATCTCAGGATATGGTTGATGACACTACCAACTAAGCTATTGTTGATTAGTAACTCTTATTCTGTGTTTTATTAAAATTATCCAATTGCATCAGATTAAAAAGAAACTTCTAAACCTTACATTTTTTACACACTCTCATTTAACTACATTTGTATTATGTTTGTTTGTCTCCGAATTTTGAAACCTAAATTTGAATCACTTCCCGACTCCCTAAAAAGCTGAAACTTGCCCAGATTATGTATTTCTGATGACAATACCAATAATCAGTCATTAGTTTTACAAAAATCTGTAAAAGCGAATCATCTATTTTTTTTTTTTAATTAACTTGTTTATATTCTTTGTTTAATTGGCCTTCCACTTTTATTAATTAAAATTGCACTGATTATAAACATAATTTAAATAATAAATTCACTAACTCCCACATGCACATTGCAAATTATTTAAGTACCTACATTATTGGTAGTATTTTTTAATTTTTTTTGTGCTCTTGATTGACAACAGCCCTAGATCATTAATGGATAAAAGGATTATCCTCTTTTCAACAATTTCTGGTTAATAATAAACAGGTCAAGTGTGTGCTAGTCAGCACACAGCGAGGGTCCGTAGGCCACACTATAATAGTGTTTAACTGTTAAGTGTATAACCAGTGTTTTTTTAAAATGCTAAAAAGCTTACTTTGAACAATTCTAAAGGTCTGATATTCTCAAAACACACGCTGATAAAGTATTTTTTTGCCACTGAACCAGACTACAACCATATAAATACACCGAAAAGACCATAATTATAAAAAAACTTATTTTGTGAAATTTCCAAAAAGTGGTATCTTTACTTTTGTTCGACGAATGTTCAGAAATTTTTTCAGATTTTTTGCACATCACATAAGCGAGATAGAGGGGGGGGGGACACGTTTCACACCCACTTCAAACTTGCCTACGCTCGCCCTATCAAAGTTATATCCAATGAATGATATATTTTTGTAATCAGCTCGACATACCCTTTCATATGATACCCCTCACGGTGTAGAAAAAAAAATTAAAAAAATGTTACCCTCAAGTTTTTTACCCTAATTTTTTTGAAAAATATTTTTTTTAAGTCGCTATATTTTTAAAATATGTGGGTAGGTACAAGACACATACATGCCAAATTTCAAAGTGATCGGACGAAAGGTGTAGCCGTGAGAGCACGCGAGAGGACGGATGGACAGACACACGCAGAAAAATATAAGGGTCCTTGGTTTTGCCTACGGACCCTAAAAATTATAGCCCACAAATATATTAGTGTAAACATTCATGTGGAATATGCCTTATATTTTTAGATATTAAACCTGGAACAGTGGCTTTAGTCTCTTGGACCCACTTGTCTCATCAATATAGTATTATTTAATTATCCCAATTATGTAATTATTATTTGAGTTTTTGATTTTGGCTATTCTATTTGTTTTTTCAGGCATTGGTAGTAACAGAAAGAGAAGTACTTGGAGGTAAGCAGTTGGGTTGCACTGTACAAAGAGTTTTAAAATTGGGGAACTCTCAGTCTGAGAATTGGGAAACAAGGGTCCATGCTATGAACATACTTCGTTCTCTCTATAAAAGCAGCCACCTTGGTGAAGCTATTTCTCCATTTGTCGCTCAAGGATTTATTATTAGTTTCAATGGTTTTAGCGGTCAAACTTGGTCTGTAAGTATTTTATTGTAGTTGTTTTTTTCTAGTATTATTTTTACTTTTCGTCTCTTTTATTTTATTAATATGTTTCTCTTCCTTTTCAGGAACGTAACTCAGCAACTCTTTTGTTCAGTGCTTTGGTAACTCGAGTATTTGGAGTAAATCGCTCGCGTTCTCACAATCTTAGTTGGAAAAATAAAATGACTGGAAGGATATTCTTCCAGCGGTATCCAGAACTTTATTCTGTAATATTAGAGAAGTTGGAGAAAACATCAGAAACTGATATACATTCAGTTTTTCCTGTACTTCTGCTTCTCAGTCGACTTTATCCATCCTCTTTAGAAGGATCAGATTCCAATCTAAGGGTATGAACTAAAGCATTTTTTCTCATTTTAAAAAAATAAATAAATAATAATAATGTATGTTAATGTTGAAAGAAAGTATTAATTCTTTAAAGGCAATGTATTTCTTCAGTACACTTGTATAAAATGCTAGGGATGAAGGGTAGTAAGTTTGTTTACTCACATTTTAACACATTTAACATTTTGCCCACATTTAACATTTATGTTTACCCACATTTAACATTTATGTTTACCCACATTTAACATTTATGTTTACCCACATTTAACATTTATGTTTACCCACATTTTAACATGGATATGTTTTACCTCTGGGGGATAGAAGAAATGTGACCATCCATGATTCAATGTTTTTCCATGAAATTGAGAAAACCAGTATTTTTTTATGCATTATTTCACTGTTTTAAACTATGTTGATTTACTGTTTTAGCTTGAAACCCTTATTCCTTTTATAACTAAGTGTGGAGCAAGTAGAATTATGAAGATAAGATCATTAGCTGCTTCTGCACTTGTTGGATTAATTTATCCATTTAATATATGTGATCATATTAGCAAAGTTGTAGATGGCATTAATGGATTAACCTCAGAAAATGCTGTGCATGGATCATTGCTTCAGGTATAATTAGTACCTTTTATAGTTCTTATTAATTTTTAATTCTTCATATTAACAATCTGTAGGGATCCAAAAATTGTTTAGTCGCTATCAAGAGTTTGAGGAACTTAGAAATGACCAATAATACTAAAGTGGCAAAATCAGTGTGTATTGAGTATTAAACATTAGCTACTGTTTTTAGGGTACCCTAACTATTTCCTGTGATTGTCTGTTGTTAACGCACCTGAGCTCTGAAATTACAGGGAAAATATAGGGAAATACAGGACAAATTTCCAAAATACAGGAAAAATATAGGAAAGACCTAACAAAAACAAGGGGTTGGTTTTTTTTTATGAAAGAAATGGAACAGTTTTGAAGAGAACAGTTTGAGCTAGTGACCAGAGTAGTTTCATTATGTTTTGACAATTTTTTTTTTTAAAAAAGGGTTACATTAAAAATGTATTTAAAGGCTTTTTGTTCATATCATTATAATAAATAATTTAAAAATTTTACCTAAAACAAACTTTTAAATTAGGATGCCAGCTATGCTTAACAGGTTTCTTTGGAGATATTGGGTGATAAACAATACACTCTTGTGAGTCGTTGGATTTTAAATGATTTAAAGAATATTTCAATTTTAATTGGACTCAATCACTGGAGAATTTAAAACTCTTGGATCTTATCCTAGATGTGTATGTAGACAAGCATGTTATAAATTAATATCCCTGTAAAATGTGTAGAAAGCTTAATTTGCTGTCATTTAGCCTAATTTATGTTTGTTCCCAGGTGGAATTGTCCTAATGAATATTATGTATTCTTACAAAGAAATAAAAATAATAATTAATTAATAAAAATTCATATTAGCCATGAAAATATATATTTATGAATGAAAATTCTGAACAGATTACATTATTTTATTTTAATATTATATTATATCAAAACGGTTTTACTGTGTTTTGGATCTAGTTTTTACACTCTTTTTATTAGCTTACATTGTTTGTCAGGGACAAATCTTGTAATCCATATTTAAGCTACTTCCTAACTACCATAAAACTGACACTGGCACAGATTATGCTCTGTCATTAGTTTTATAATATTGTTTGTATTATCTGATTAATCATAAAATGTTAGAGGTAATAATAGAAAAAATTGTACATGACGACAATCTGTGACACTTAAGTGATAGACTAGAGCAGTGGTTCCCAAAGTATTTTTCACTACGCCCCCCCTACAGTCAAGAATAAAACTTTCCATGCCCCCCCCCCCTTACTCAATTTTTGTGGTAATGAAAAAAAAAAAAATAAATAAACAAGTATTACATTGAATTACCATACATTTATTTTTATTACAATTCTTTATATTATTTCAAGTTGCAATTTAAACTGAACAAGTAAGAGACAAAATATATCAGTGAATGGATGAACTTGCATTTTGTTTTACAATATTCCCTATTCTTGTATGAGCATTAGAAAGTGCACAACAAAAATCATTAGCAACATCAAGTTTGCCCCCGATACTTTGTTTTTATTGCAACAAGTGCTAAAAAAGATTTTTCACATTAGACGTTTGGTCGGCATAGCTATCTCGATCTCGAGGTCCCACGCCCCCCCCCCCCCCTTGACTTGTCTTTACGCCTCCCTTGGAGGGCGCGCCCCCCACTTTGGGAACCAATGGACTAGAGGATTACAAGATTTAATGTGACAAAAAAAACTAACTTTTTCTACCTTTTGTTGATTGATAGCCCCCCACATTTTTATTATTAATGACATATGCATATAGATTGATGAAGTTCTATGTTAAAAAAAAGTTTTTCTGTTTTATAAAAGCGTGTTTAATTTGTTTTAAATTATTTGTTTGAGTTCCCTTACTAAATTTTTTGTGAAATCAAATACATATTAATGAAATAGACCCAAAAATAACCTATTATAACCTATTTGATTAAAATTTTAATATGACTACATTAATTTTATTTTTTTATTAAAGTTACCTGTTTGTTTTTAATTTTAGATTTTACATCTACTGAAGTCAGGACCTGCAATTCCAAATGAAACAGCTCCAGAATTTAATTCTTTAATCAATTCGTGGTTTGATCATATTGTTTGCATTTTAAAAGACAATAAACGCTCTATGATTACCAGAAGCACATGCTTGAATTTTTTGTTTCAATTATTGTTAAAATATTTTGAAATTTTAAGTAAAAATAGCATGAATAATCTTATAGAATTTATTAAGCAAACTGTGGTGTTGGTCAAAAAAGACCCTACTCCTCAAATGATTATTGGATATTCTGAATATTTAGAATTTTGTTCAATTTTATTGATTTTTAATTCTTTTAAAAGTTGTTCTGACATGTCGTCTGATATCTTAATGCTTCTTGAAGTGAAACAATATGAGATTTTTCAGTTAATTCTTGATTTTATGCATAGTGTGTTAACATATTCAGAAACTGCCTATGATGAATTAAATCAGTTTGTTGTCACCTTGAGCAAGGATTCTCGAAAAGCCATCTGGAATAACTTTAAATCATCAGTACCATTGTGCGATTATTTATTTGATAAAATTAAAAATGAAACACTTCATCATGAAGACTCAGTAAAATTAATGTCTGTGGTGAAAGAACTGCCTAGTGTGATACAGAAACTGGCTTTTGGTGATTCTGGCATTGTAAAAATTCTTTGTGGATTTTATTCTGCAGAAAGCCTCAAATCTTGTGTAATCCAGTGTTTTTCATCATACATATCACTCAAGGGACAGAGACTTGATGGACATGAAGCAGAAAGTCTGTCACAACTTCTTTCAGATAGTATTAAATCTGATTATGAATGTCGAATGGCTGCAGCTGATCTACTTGTTAAGCATTATAAATCAATTATGAATGGCTACTCTTCAACCATCGGTAATTTTGTTTTATCATTGTATTAAATGTGTTAATGTATTATTAAATAATAATTTTATAATAAATGTAGGCTATTGTTATTGTATAAACTGAGTTTTATATTTTACTATCATTATATTTTTTATATTTTATAGTTCATGTTTATAGTAATCAATTACTTTGTGTATTTAGTATTTTCAGTTTGGAATTGTATAATAAATTTATTGTGTGATGACTGTGAAGAAATACGCAACAGGATGAGTGATATCCTAAGTGAGCAGGTAGATTCAATACTTGCTTTGGAGCACTGTTTTCTACTGCTCAAGAATCAAATCCAAGATAAATTTATTTTTGCTTGTGCTTTAACCGCATGGGCCATCAGTCCCTTCTGTGAAGAACAATATACTTTGGAAGAAGTGAGTATATTCCTTTTATTCTTTTTTGGTGCTCTGATTAACAACATTATGTGTTTCTAGTTTTATTGCATTAGGCACTACTCACTCATCTGTTTATCGAATCCTTCTACCAATGATTTATTGAATGTTATGTGCATTTAATATTAAAGATAATTTTATAATAATAATAAACCACTTGTTACATAAGAGACATTAAGTAAACACTCTCTGATACGTGACTTTTAGAGGCGATGCACGGCTATAGAGAGGTTGGAATGTGGCCGCTGTTCCAACTTCCACTGACAGTTCTAATTCAGCTTAGGTATGGATTTGGCTATTATGTGTTTGCTCATGGAAGAGGAGGATGCTGACGATGAGATCTTTGTGTTACTAAAAAAAAAGCCAGGGTAGGAAAGGGGTGTTTTAATTACATTATGGGTACCAAGGCTATATGATATTTTTGTTTGATTAAAGATAGCAACTAAAAAAATAAGGAAAGGGTAGAAGGAGAGGGTTCTATGTTTTGACTGGCCAGCGTCAGGTTCGACTCAGGGCATGTGAATAAAAGTTGCGCTGAGTATCGATTAGAGGAAAGTCACGTGCCAGAGAATATGCACCTTAATTGTGGTTCTTACTAACAATTAAAATTGCAGACCATTATGTCTTAGTATAACAATGCTAAATAATATTAATTTTTCTTACCAGGCCTATAGTAATTTCCTATATTGATTGTGGTAACCAAGGTAATAAAGGTCCATAACTTTCCAGGCTAGTCCAACACTATTGACTTTTTCTTCTCTGAATTGATAAAGAAAGTGTTTATTTTGAACATATTGCTTCCTTCAAAAAACTCTATAAGCTTTTAGCTATGTTCATTTCTAATTCGAAATCCATGTTTGCCTACAGCTCTCCTAATTTTGCTTTAAAGTCGCCCATAACAGTGTACATATAGTTACTAACAACAAGCTTCCTGTAAAAGGGCGTGGAAATATTCAATTTTCTCCTCACTTACAACTACTGTTGAGTCTTATACTTATACTGCTTATTATAAGCTTATTGCTAAGCTTATTATAGTTTTATAATCCCTGTGAAATACTAGATCCAATTTCTGTTTTTCTGTTTCTTATTTACAAGTCGGTTAGGGTTTGACTGAGTCCTATGAAACACATTTAATATTTTCAGTTCACCTCCCTAAGGGTTACACTAATGTGTAATGTGTACATAGGGGACATGTGTAAATTATGATTTCTTCATTGTTTTTCTCTTCGTTCTCTTGTCTTTATTATAACTACTTGTTTAATATTCCTTTTTCTGAACTGGTTAGACAGTGTGCCAGCTCATATTGATTTATCCTATTTGTTCTACTGTTTTTACCTGTAATGTATGAGATAACATTGTTTTTTTGTTTTTTTTAAATTTTTTTTATTTTTAAAATTTATTTATTTCTAGAGTGAAAAGGCATTTGATAAAGGTGATATGAACAGTTATAAAGAAGACATTATTTTGACATCAGCTGCATCTCTTGTTTTAAAAGATTTGCTCTTAGAATCGCCTGATATACTTGATAAAATTATACCACCTGATGTACATACTTGGCTTGATGAGAATACTGGTTTCTCAACATCTTGCCAAACTCTTCACCAAGTAATTCGGTCGTTGGATCAATATACAGAAGCGTTCTCAGAGGATTACAGAGGAAAATATCGTTACTTTGTTAACTTCTCAACATCTTATAGGAATTATTCTTTGCTTAGTGAAAAGAATGACAAGATAGAATACAAATAGTTCTTTCGGACTCTCATAAACAACATTTGTGAAGTGGCCTTAAGATAATTTTAAATCTGTTTACGTGTGCTGTGCATATGTTTCTATTGTACAAACACATACTTGTAGGATATAATAAACAATGGGGAGAGCATTTCCTTTACTCTCCTCTATTCTTTAGGGGTTATATCCTTGCTAGTCCCCGACATATTATATTTAAAAAAGAAAAAAAAAACAGGAAGATTTGGCCTAACTAATGAGTCTAACCATATTTTTTACTTAATCTCATTTATAATTTACTTCTTTATAAGTTTTCTATAAAAAAAAATTGTTATGAAGACATTTAATTTTTTGTCACACAATGAACAGCTATTATATTATCGAATTGAATGGAAAAGATTTTGTTTGAATCAGATTAAAATATAAAAAGTATTGGTGAAATGTAACAATAATTGTAATCTTTGGAAAAACTTATATTATATTTATTTAAAATTATTTAAAAACCCACATGGGCTTGGTTTAATTGCAGCCACTTTGGCCCAGTAAGTGGCATGTTCGATTGTGACCAGGAGATCCTGAATTCAAATCTAAGTGACCATGCGTAATATTTAAACAATAAAACAAACTTTAACATCGCAAATATAAAGCTGATTTATACAAAACATTTTCCATTTAACTTATTATTTAATTGTTGTTACATACACTAAAAATACCTGAACTGTACTCACTATCTGTTTTTCTGTTTATCACTATTTGTTTTAAGATTATAAGCACAAGGCTAACTATAAAAAATTAGTTTAAATGAAAAAAGATTATAATAAATTAGGTGGTGTTAAACACATGGATTTATCATTATTGAAAACCCTTCAGTTTTTTTTTAAAGAAAAAAAGTGTAAACTGAGTCCAACTCTTATTGCCTTTATTTTCGTATTAATTTTTAGTTGTGATTAGCAAAGTTAATTAAAGCGAGTGTAAGTGAACTTGTAACATTCAACAAAATATGCATCCTGTCTGTCAGTAATGTTTGCGTGTCCGACGATAACTTGAGTAAAACTTGACTTATTTTGTTGAAATTTGGCATACATGTTCCTTTTACTAATGCTCAGGCTAGGTTCGATGGACATCATTATCCATAAAAGAGTTCACTCGCAACGCTCGTGTTTTTTTAAATATTTTTTTTTAGTAAAACAAACAGCCACCCTGCTATGAAGTGATAAAAATTGTTACAACTAATAAAGTTGACCTAAATGTTTACAATATTTTATACACAACATTTTTACCAATATCGTAGGTTCTAACAATTTTAATAAAACTTCATATACATCGTCTAAAGCACAATTGAAACAGACATGTAAAATTTCAACTTGATACCTAACATTTAAAATAATAAATAAATTATTATACCATTACAACATGCCTTTTGAAGTACCATTTTTGTAAATCTAATATAAATATCTCGGTATCAAATATATATATTTTTTTAAAAAATATATTGTCAGCAGAATATTTTATTTTAAGGTGGAATTTATTGAAACTGTGTTTTATGTATTTTTATATTTTAATGTATAATTATTTGTAAATATTTGTAACTCTATTGTAGTAAAGAAGGTTTTATTGTATAATATTTATTAAATTGTTAATAGGTATATCCTTTTTATTCTACAGAAGTGTCTGTTTTTTTATTAATTATTTATTTACCTTTAGTAAGTGATGTGTTTTCAAATCCTCAGAAATTTGGTGTTTTCAAATCAGAAGAATGATCTGTTTTTAAAAAATTGTTAAAACTGCTTCTTAAGGTTGGTCACCTGATTGTGTGTCTATTCTATTTGCCTGAACAGTTACTGAAGGCTGACCTGCAAAATACACATACTCAGTCAACCATCATTCAGACGGACTGTCCAGTCTAAAATGAACAGTTAGTGAAGTCGCTTTATGTCTCATCTTGAAGAGCATAGCGGTGTGGAAAAAAAGAGAATACTACACTCACATATTAATATTTCTATAAAGATTTTGACCTGTTTCTTAGGATTATTATAAGCTTAGTCTTAAGCTGGCCATACACATTGCAGCAACGTTGTACAGGTTGAACCTGAGCGTGTGTATCATAACTCATAACTGTGCTGTTATGTCATAACTTGACAGCTCACACAGTCCAGTTTGCTGTTCCTCTACAGGCTTATCTGTCAGGTATACCGTAAAAAAAAGTATAAGTATAAATATAGTATAAACCATTAAATTTTGTACTAACATTATACTTATTTCCAATTGTGCAAGAATTAAATTTATTTGTCAGGTAGTCAATTAAAAAATGATACATATTTCCAAATCCCACTTCTTAATTCCGTCATTCTTAAAAATAAAATAAAATTGGAAAAAATTAATAATTTTTATAAACACAGGAATTAATTTATGGTAATACATGTTGAAAATTACATTTAATTCGTAAAGAACTATATACAAAGTGCCCCGGTGTAACAGCGTCTCTCAAATCAAACTTCCTTCTTGTAAATAACTGTAAATTCTTCTGGTCTATTCCGTGTGGTCTCATGTACGAGAATATAGAAGGTTTAACCAAAATAAAGGAATTAACGGGTGTCGACTTAAAACATTTCATAGACATGCTTCTGACAGATACACTGCCTAACGACTACTTCTTGTCAACTTTGCAGCCATCCATCCAGATTCAAGGGCAGAAAATATTGGAAAAGCTCACGTGGCACGAATCGAGTCAAGGAAAAAGCACAGGCAATAATTAGCAATTAAAAAATAAACACTTAAGTATCTCGGAGAGTAGGGAAGAAGACATATGTTATGTATACACTTACAATTGCCTTTCACTATGTGATGATGACAAAGAACTACTAGAAGAACTCAAAGAAGTAGAGTGGACTATCATGGGTTTAGCGGAGGTCAGAAGAAAAGGAGAAGGATGTCAAGTGCTGAGTGATGGTTCCAAATTTTATTACAACGGCCCAGGGGGAATAGGCGGAACAGGTTTTTTAGTAAACAGAACAGCAGCCAGCCAGATACTCACATTTAATACTTATTCCTCAAGAATAACAAAAAAAGTATGGAAGCCCAAAACAAACAGAAAACAGGGTAGATTTAAACTAATTCAGATTTATGCACCAACCAGCGCTGAATCAGAAGAAGAAAGTGACATCTTCTACAACAATTTACAACTAGCATTGGAGGAGGATTCATGTAGTCACACAATAATATTAGGGGACTGGAATGCAAAAGTCGGTAAATCTGAAGGAGAAGAAGCGGTTGGCCAATATGGACTTGGAGAGAGGAATCAAAGAGGCAACAAGATGGTGGAATTTATTGAAGCAAATAGAATGTACATAATGAATACTTTTTATAAGAAAGCAGAGAGCCTAAAATGGACCTGGGTAAGCCCAGACGGTAAAACAAGAAATGAAATAGACTACATTGTGTGTAACAGGAAAAATATAGTCAACGACGTGGAAGTTGATGTCAGAGTATGCACAGGAAGTGACCACAGAGCATTTAAAGCTGGAATTAATATGGGAATAAAAAAGCGATGGACAAAAAAATTAAACTATAAAATAAATTTAAGCAAGCTAAAAGAGACTAACTATGAGAACCAGCTGGCCATAGATCTGGGAAATGCAGAAAGTAAAGATAAAGGTATTAATAGCATGGAGAAAAGAATAAAGGACTCAATAACATCTGCAACCGAAAAAGCCTTTGAAAATAGTTACACTGCAGAAACAAGGAACGAAAAAATGCCTAAGGAGATCAAGGAACTTATGGAAAGAAGGAGAAAACTAAAAAAGAAAGAGACAGAGAAGATTGAGTACACGGAAGTGTCTAAACTGATTAGGAAAAAATTGAAAGAGTGGTCTTATAAAAAAAGCATCGAAGCAATCAGGGCTGCAATAGAAGAGGGAATTAGCATAAAGAAGTGTATGCAGCAACAGAATCTGGTAAGAAACATTATTACAGCTATGAAGGATGACAAAGGATGTGTAAAGAACGAAAAGAAAGATATAATTGATGTGATTTATAAATTCTATACGAGCTTATATAGCAATCCAACAAGCATACAAAGGTCCAGCATAGAAATACAGCAACCTGAAGAGAATGGAATCGTACCAGAAATACTCATAGAAGAAATCGAGTATGCAATTAAAAAATTAAAAACAGGGAAGGCAGGTGGAATTGATAAAATTATAAATGAACAGCTTAAAGCAGGAGGAAGAGCCCTCTATCAAGAACTCTGCTTTCTATACAATAAATGCTTAAGTGATGCCAAAGTACCTGACAGTTGGCTTAAATCTAAATTAATTCTACTTTTCAAAAAAGGTGACAGACAAGATATTAAAAACTATAGACCAATAAACCTCCTCTCCGTACTATATAAAGTCTTTATGAGTATTATAACCAGAAGAATGTTTCACCAGTGGATCAAATAGGGTTTAAGAAAAACTTTTCGACCAATGATGCAATTCTCGTCGTACAACAGCTAATTCATAAAGCTCAAGAGTATCAGTTTCCTATCTTACTGCTGTTCATAGACTTCGAAAAGGCCTTCGATAGTATATATTTTGAAGTTGTAATCTCTGCACTCGAAGCCCACTCGATCGACAAGCAATATGTAGACCTGATCAGAGAAATTTACAGAGGATCCACTTTTTATATTGAAATGGAAAATGAAATAAGAGAGATTAGACCGGAGAAAGGACTACGACAGGGCGATGTACCCTCTGCAAAACTCTTTACTGCTTCTCTAGAACAGATGTTTCACAAAACCGAATGGGACTCATATGGAATACAGTGTAACCCCTCTTAACCGGCCTGGTCGGGACCAGGACCTGGCCGGTTACCCGTTTGGCCGGTTCCTATTTTGTCCACCACATCAACGTCACTTGACCCCCCTTTATTCACCAGGAAATGCCGTCAAACAATCAATGTTTGAGCCACCTGCCATCTAATATTTTGTTTTTTAATTGTATCTGCATCGACTATAGTGATACTACTAAAGTTGTACAAAAAAAAAAAAAAAATCATATAATAGGCCGGTTAATCCGAGGACCGGTTGATCGGTGGCCGGTTAAGAGGGGTTACACTGTAAATATAAACGGACTGAATCTCAATAAAATCAAATTCGTGGATGATGTTGTTCTAATAGCAAAATCTGAAGAAGAACTGCAAATTATGGTTATGGCCCTAGAAGTTAAAGCTAAAAGAAATTGGGTTGAGAATTAATACAAAGAAAACAGTATTGATGTCGGTAAATGCAGGGGAAAACCCCAAAATAACTCTGTACAATGATACCATAAAAGAGGAAGAAGAATTTATCTACCTAGGACAACTCATATCTAAGGAAGACAGTACGTCAAAAGAAATCAAGAGAAGGATTAGTTTGGGATGGAGAAGCTACAACAAATTCAGGACACTATTTAGATCAGATGCTGCTATAGAGGAAAAGATGAAATTATGGAACAGTGTTGTAAAGCCAGTAATGTTATATGGATGCGAAACGTGGAGCCTGACAAATAGAAATATGAATTGACTAATGTTTTTTCTTGTTTTTTATTTTATAGTGTAATTTAAAATATGTACTATGCATGTAAGAAAAACTATGTCAATAAATGGATTACTTACTTACTTACATGTTGAAAAATAATTGTATACACCATAAATTAATTTCTGTGTTTATAAAAATTATTAATTTTTTCCAATTTTGTTTTATTTTAAAGAATGACGGAATTAAGAAGTGGGATTTGGAAATATGTATCACTTTTTAATTGACTACCTGACAAATAAATTTAATTCTTGAACAATTGGAAATAAGTATAAATAATGTTAGTACAAAATTTAATGGTTTATACTATATTTACACTTATACTTTTTTACACCAGATAAATTGTTTATAATATTTTAAATTGTTATGTTAGATAAATGTGTAATATTAATGTGAAAGTTTTTTTTGTCTAATCTAAAATTAAAAAACTTTTTCAGGCTTGAAAATGTCCTAAAATAAGGACGAAATATTGCCTAAAAAAACGTAGTTGGTTTTTACCCCTGAAGACCTTAAATAGAAATCTCTTAAATTGAAAATTAAAGGGGACCGCATCAACAAATGGTTAGATTTTTATTTAAATGGGCTACATTACAGAATTTTTAATTAAATTATCGGAATCCCAATTGAATTTGGGGGCGACCCTATTCTGCATAATGGCTATTATGCAAAATACTTTGCATAATTTGCATAATGGCTACTTCTGATCGTACGAAGTCGCTAAAACTTGGTACAATTATCTATTATACTATAAATAAGCAAATGCATCAACTTTTAGACAATTTTGACACAAAAATTGGGCTCCAAACAAATTCTAGCCTTTTTAACAGTAACTCCTACACCCAAGTACTATGGGTAATTTGTACTTCTAATGCGGCTAGGGTGCTAAAACGTTGACAAATTGTTTATTATAGGGTATAAACAACATCCAACAAGTTTCAGACCAATAGAGCCAAAATTTACGGCTTAGGCTCAATATTTGTATTTTGCATAACGGGGTAATTTTGCATAATCGGTACTTCTAACAATGCTACGGGGCTAAAACTTTGCAAAATTGATTATTATACTAAAAAATTAATATTCTGTAAGTTTTAGATCGATAGAGCCAAAATTTACGGCTTAGGCTCAATATTACTATTGTGCATAACGGGGTAATTTTGCATAATCGGTACTTCTAACAATGCTACTGGGCTAAAACTTTAGTAAATTGTGTATTAAACTAAAATATTAAAATTCTGTAAGTTTTAGACCGATAGAGCCAAAATTTACGGCTTAGGCTCAATATTTGTATTTTGCATAACGGGGTAATTTTGCATAATCGGCACTTTTAACAATGCTACGGGGATAAAACTTTGCAAAATTGATTATTATACTAAAAAATTAAAATTCTGTGTGTTTCAGACCGATAGAGCCAAAATTTACGGCTTAGGCTCAATATTTGTATTTTGCATAACGGGGTAATTTTGCATAATCGCCACTTTTAACAATGCTACGGCGCTAAAACTTTGCAAAATTGATTATTATACTAAAAAATTAAAATTCTGTGTGTTTCAGACCGATAGAACCAAAATTTACGGCTTAGGCTCAATATTTGTATTTTGCATAACGGGGTAATTTTGCATAATCGGTACTTCTAACAATGCTACTGGGCTAAAACTTTAGTAAATTGTGTATTAAACTAAAATATTAAAATTCTGTAAGTTTTAGACCGATAGAGCCAAAATTTACGGCTTAGGCTCAATATTTGTATTTTGCATAACGGGGTAATTTTGCATAATCGGCACTTTTAACAATGCTACGGGGATAAAACTTTGCAAAATTGATTATTATACTAAAAAATTAAAATTCTGTGTGTTTCAGACCGATAGAACCAAAATTTACGGCTTAGGCTCAATATTTGTATTTTGCATAACGGGGTAATTTTGCATAATCGGTACTTCTAACAATGCTACGGGGCTAAAACTTTAGTAAATTGTGTAATAAACTAAAAAATTAAAATTCTGTAAGTTTTAGACCGATAGAGCCAAAATTTAGGGCTTAGGCTCAATATTTGTATTTTGCATAACGGGGTAATTTTGCATAATCGCCACTTTTAACAATGCTACGGGGCTAAAACTTTGCAAAATTGATTATTATACTAAAAAATTAAAATTCTGTGTGTTTCAGACCGATAGAGCCAACATTTACGGCTTAGGCTCAATATTTGTATTTTGCATAACGGGGTAATTTTGCATAATCGGTACTTCTAACAATGCTACTGGGCTAAAACTTTAGTAAATTGTTTACTAAACTAAACAATTAAAATTCTGTAAGTTTTAGATCGATAGAGCCAAAATTGACGGCTTAGGCTTAATATTAGTATTTTGCATAACGGGGTAATTTTGCATAATCAGTACTTCTAACAATGCTACTGGGCTAAAACTTTAGTAAATTGTTTATTAAACTAAAAAATTAAAATTCAGTAAGATTTAGATCGATAGAGCCAAAACTTACGGTTTAGGCTCAATATTAGTATTTTGCATAACGGGGTAATTTTGCATAATCGGTACTTCTAACAATGCTACAGGGCTAATACTTTAGTAAATTGTTTATTAAACTAAAAAATTAAAATTCTGTAAGTTTTAGATCAATAGAGCCAAAATTTACGGCTTAGGCTCAATATTTGTATTTTGCATAACGGGGTAATTTTGCATAATCGGTACTTCTAACAATGCTACAGGGCTAAAACTTTAGTAAATTGTTTATTATACTAATAAATTAAAATTCAGTAAAATTTAGATCGATAGAGCCAAAACTCACGGTTTAGGCTTAATATTAGTATTTTGCATAACGGGGTAATTTTGCATAATCGGTACTTCTACCAATGCTACTGGGCTAAAACTTTAGTAAATTGTTTATTAAACTAAAAAATTAAAATTCTGTAAGTTTTAGATCGATATAGCCAAAATTTTCGGCTTAGGCTCAATATTTGTATTTTGCATAACGGGGTAATTTTGCATAATCGGTACTTCTAACAATGCTACTGGGCTAAAACTTTAGTAAATAGTTTAATAAACTAAAAAATTAAAATTCTGTAAGTTTTAGATCGAAAGAGCCAAAACTTACGGTTTAGGCTCAATATTAGTATTTTGCATAACGGGGTAATTTTGCATAATCGGTACTTCTAACAATGCTACAGGGCTAATACTTTAGTAAATTGTTTATTAAACTAAAAAATTAAAATTCTGTAAGTTTTAGATCAATAGAGCCAAAATTTACGGCTTAGGCTCAATATTTGTATTTTGCATAACGGGGTAATTTTGCATAATCGGTAGTTCTAACAATGCTACAGGGCTAAAACTTTAGTAAATTGTTTATTAAACTAAAAAATTAAAATTCAGTAAGTTTTAGATCGATAGAGCCAAAATTTACGGCTTAGGCTCAATATTAGTATTTTGCATAACGGGGTAATTTTGCATAATCGGTACTTCTAACAATGCTACTGGGCCAAAACTTTAGTTAATTGATTATTAAATTAAAAAATTAAAATTCTGTAAGATTTAGATCGATAGAGCCAAAACTTACGGCTTAGGCTCAATATTAGTATTTTGCATAACGGGGTAATTTTGCATAATCGGTACTTCTAACAATGCTACAGGGCTAAAACTTTAGTAAATTGTTTATTAAACTAATAAATTAAAATTCTGTAAGTTTTAGATCGATAGAGCCAAAACTCACGGTTTAGGCTCAATATTAGTATTTTGCATAACGGGGTAATTTTGCATAATCGGTACTTCTACCAATGCTACTGGGCTAAAACTTTAGTAAATTGTTTATTAAACTAAAAAATTAAAATTCTGTAAGTTTTAGATCGATATAGCCAAAATTTACGGCTTAGGCTCAATATTTGTATTTTGCATAACGGGGTAATTTTGCATAATCGGTACTTCTAACAATGCTACTGGGCTAAAACTTTAGTAAATAGTTTAATAAACTAAAAAATTTAAATTCTGTAAGTTTTAGATCAATAGAGCCAAAATTTACGGTTTAGGCTTAATATTTGTATTTTACATAACGGGGTAATTTTGCATAATCGGTACTTCAAACAATGCTACTGGGCTAAAACTTTTGTAAATTGTTTAATAAACTGAAAAATTAAAATTCTGTAAGTTTTAGATCGATAGAGCCCAAATTTACGGCTTAGGCTCAGTATTAGTATTTTGCATAACGGGGTAATTTTGCATAATCGGTACTTCTAACAATGCTACTGGGCTAAAACTTTAGTAAATTGTTTATTAAACTAAAAAATTTAAATTCTGTAAGTTTTAGATCAATAGAGCCAAAATTTACGGCTTACGCTCAATATTAGTATTTTGTATAACGGGGTAATTTTACATAATTTTTTTCACTATTACTTTAACATGTGCTGCGAAATTGCATCTTAAATTTTAGGTCTGGCTTTGGAGGGTGCACGCGCCCCCCGTACCCCCCCCCCCCCCCCCCCCCCCCTGGGTGCGCCACTGGACTTTACATTGCTAATAACAGGGAAGTTACTTCCCTCCCTTGGGAGTAAAAAAACAATCATACCAACTTCCAAAAGGTTTTTTTTTAGGTCAATTTTAAGTATTTTGTTGGTAGTAATGTTTTTTAAGCTGTTTTGTTTACTAATTTTTCGGGAAGGCTATGCTCCCATATTATGTGTGGGTTGCATTTATTTCCATTTCTAGGTTTCTCTACGAGTTTCTATTGCCAAAATTATACATAAAGCGCTCTCTTTCTCTTTTGTTAGAATTATGTACTCAGAAGGTTTATAAAAAAAAAATCTGGTAGCTTTCTATACCTATGTCTTGCTATAGCTACTCTTGACTATCTCTTTCCTTCCCCCTTTTTCGTTCCTAGAACTTTAATATAAAATAACCAATCTTTTGAAGACATTATTTTATAAAAACAATTGTATGTTATATTAGAAGTTGTCTTCTAGCTTTTATACTGTTCACACACACCTCCATTATAACTCGTAAACAGCTTTTTTTTATAACGACTTGAGACTCGGACTGTTTTATTGAAATAATTAGCTTATTGACTACATATTTTATTTGAGCGTTCTTCTCTCTTATTTGTTCTCTCTTCATTTTTTTTTAGTTTATAAAAACCAATAAATGAAATATGAATAATTAAATATATATATAAAAAAAAAAAGAAAGAAAAGAAAAAATTAAAAAGATTGAAGCCGTCGGCAAGATTAATGTTAAGATTTTTTCGTAGCGTATGTTATGTATGTATATATACCTATCGTTACAGAATAAAATATAGTACGTACTTTACAATGAAATATGAATAAATAAATATATATAAAATATATATATAATTACGTAAAAAAAAAAAAAAATGAATATGAAAGTATAAAAAGATTGAAGCCGTCGGCAAAATGAAGTAAGTATTTTTTTGTTTCGTATATTATGTATGTCTATCGTTACAGAATAGGGATCGTTATAGTACGTACTTTATAATACAATACATTAAATAGGAATAAATAAATATATATAAATACGTAAAAAGATGAATAAAAAGAATATAAAAGTATAAAAAGATTGAAGCCGTCGGCAAAATTAATGTAAGGATTTTTTCGTTTCGTATGTTATATATGTCTGTTGTTACAGCATAAAATATAATTATTATAAAGAAAAATAATAAAGCAATTTTCATAATTAAATATATTGCAATATAAAATAGGTTTTTTTTCCTAAGTAAATACAAAAAAATTATGTATGTCACTCAATAAATTAAAGATAAATACATTTTTTTATGAAAACAAAATATTCAAAAGAAAGGTACAAGTTTATAGATTTCAAAACAATAATTAGTTTTGGTGTACATTGATTACGAGAGGAGAAATAATAAAAATATTGGTGAAGGGTTGAAGGTAGGGGAAAAAGAAAAAGGTGTGAAAATAACCCCATCTAGGGTGAATCACGGAAAAAATGCCCACGAAAATAATTCCCACGGAAGAAATGTCCAAAATATAATTTTGATATGTCATAATTTTGAAATTTCATTCAAAATATAATTTTGAATGAAATAATTTTAGCAAAATATTATAAAACATATTAAAATTGGTTTTATAATTTTATTATTTTTTTAATTTATAAAATACCGTTGTTTAGTCTCATCGTTTATACGCACAAAATGAGTCAGTCTCAATTATCATTTTAAATTTTTTTAATTTTTCAGTATATTTTAAAATTCAGGTACCATATTAATTTATTTTGTATTATATTAATATATTTCACTAAAATTTGCGTAATACCAAAATTTAAGTGAAAGTGGCGGGGGTCCTCTGTCTGGACAATATGGCCACAGAATTGAAGTATAATCACGTACGATGTGCACACACAGTGCACAGTGACAGCACAACAGTGACTGATTCTCTTGAAAAGGAAGAAATGTCGCTAGCATTTTTTTTTTTTTTTTTTTTTTTTTTTTTAAAGACTTTTCCTCCGTGGGCATTTGTTTAATGAAATTTGGAATGTAGATCATGATCATAGACCTAATTAGTCTATAAGTTTGAACCGTCTGTGCTCATTGATTTTTCTTCCAAAATCTGTACCATCCTAACTTTAGTTTCGACTTTTTTTGGATTTACAAATCTTGGTAGAGACTTTATTTCAAAAGAAATTAATTATAGAAGGTGTAGTTAGTTTTGTGTTTAATATTTTAGAATATAATATGCTAGCTTATTAGAATGATGATTGCCATACAAATCTCTATAAAGGATATATATTATTATATTCTCGTATATTTCTATTGACATTTACCGAGAAAAGATCATATAATTTTACTCCTTAGTTAGTAAGATAATGAATGATAAAATTCATAATGCCTCCGATTTTTTTCTTGAGAAATATTTATTAGTAAATTATGTTTTAAGTTTTTAGAATTATTTGTTCTAAAATCGGTTTTACTCTCTATTCACTGTTAAACTGAACACTAGATTAAACTAGCCTAATCCTGAATATTTATGGTTATCTAGACAGGAGTGGGCGAACAAATCGTAATCCTACTGTTGCATCTGAACTTTGTCGGTATACTGATGGACATATCCCTTTAGTACCTGTGGTAATCAACGGTTTATGACCCCTCTGGGGAAATGTCCTGATTGTCCTTGGTCTGTTATTATGTTTAAACTTATCTTTTAACTTACGCGGTTTCATTGATGCTTAATCTTTAGGAATGTATGAATACTTCAAGGAAATACTAAACCAATATAATTTTTAGTAAATTTTATATTTAAATGTAAGCCTAAGTTTGACAGAGCATTCTTTTGTCTTTTGTATAAAATCATTTATCCATGTTAGAACTAGTACTGTTTTGAGTCTGCGTTCACATTTTATCAAACTCAAAAAAGTTGTTTACCGTAATGGAGGGCATCAGGGCAAGCACAGAATGGATCAAACCACTAATTGTGTTTATCAAAATTATTATTCAACAACATATACCTATAATATGTATTAACATATTAGTATTAGGATCTTTCAAGCCAAAAATCATTTGAACCAACATTAGTGTATACGATCCTAGCTTCACAGTCTAATGTAGTTATCCTTTGCAGTAAAATTCGATTTGTAGGAGCCTTTGCAGCTCCATGTCACAGTTTTTTCTTACTTACCGTATCTTACATCCAGTAAACTTGGAAGCATTATGATCGTTCTGAAGAGAGATATTTTTTGTCTTCGAATTAAAAAAAAATCGAGTACGGGGCACCTCAGAACTTTTTCTTAGCTTGGAGGCCACTAAATTGGTCTTTTATATTGGTTCCTTATTTTTTACCGCTTCCAACGATATCCCATACGCCATACTTATGTCAAAAACGTATTTATACGTTCGGTAGATTCTTTCGGTTAATTCTATATTATATTTATTTCCTCTTGAAAATGGAAATTAATAAAATGTTTTTTAATGATCTCTTAGATAAGGTTACCTTCATGTACTTTAAAATTGAACATTAAGTACACAGAAATGTATGGAAATTATAAAAACTTCTGTGATCACATCTCCTTATTTACATCCATTGATTAAATATTAGTCAACGTCGTTTAAATTAATAACTTTTTTTTCAACTTACTTGTATATAAGGTCTATAGTCTATAGGGTAATACTATTCCACTTAAAAATAGGTTAAAATTTGTTAGCGTTAACAATAAACTAATATGTATATTAAAAACTACCATTACACATTAAAGTTTAATTATTTTGGACATTTCTTCCGTGGGAATTTTTTCCGTGCGAATTGTTTCCGTCTACTGTCTGGGGTAGGCTTCATCTTTAAAACAAGTCCGTCCACCCAAGCAACCACACTAACTATAACTCCGTACTGAAAGGGTTAATACGCAACATAGATCGAAGTATTTCTGCTCTCGGGATTATCTCCCTCGGCAAGCCTCGAGAGCTAATACTACAGTTATCTCCCTCGGCATGCCTCGGGAGCTAACTCATTTATCAAGTTTTCTCTCGAGCAAGAAAACATACTTCTCTCCCTTGTTGCGTAAATAACTATTTGGGAATTTAGGAAATAATAATATTTATGTATACATTGAATAATATAAAATGTTTATATTGCAGTAAGGTAGCATAAAAAATATTCATACAATTTATTTGTATTTATTGTTTTGTTTTTTTGTATTATCTAGTTTACTTTCATGTGTCAAGTTCAGTCAATTATACATCGAACCTTGCAAAAGGAGATGTAGTTCTAAAAAGCTGCTAACCTGATTTCTTACTACTGGCTTAGATCTTGCAAGATCCTATCCTTGCTCTGAAGTATTAATAACAACGCATGGATTATATGAAAAATGCTTGCCTACGAGTTTGCAAGACAGTGAGACATTTCCTGTAACTTTTTGGTGTTTTTTTTAGTAACGCATATTGGTGTTTTTTCAAATTAATGTAGGGCTACTGCACGCTACTTTCTATAAACTATAAAATTTTCATACAAATCACATCAGTACTTTCGAAGCTATAGGTGTAAATAAATGTATATTTGTGCGCATGTGGATGTGGAAGAGAAACAAATGAACGCAGAATGTTGAAACTTATATGAGACCATCAATAGGCTAATCATGATCTACCATCCAAATTTCATTAAAATCGGACTAGCAGTTTTTAAGTTATGGTGGTTCGCAACAATTGAACGACAGACCGAAACGGAACCAAAAATGTTCCCTCCGAATTTTTCAAATGGAAGACCTAAATTTTTATCGTTCTTCGGAACGATAACATAGCTTCTGTTACCTCCGGTAAGCTCGTGAGCAATACCATTAGTCCAGTCAAATTAGACCAAAAAACGGGATTTAAAAACGTTAAATCATATAGTTCTGGAAAAAAGCTTAAAATGATCGGAAGACCCTACAGTATAACGTACTAAAAGTCCCCGAGGGTGGGGCAAGTGACCCCTACAATTGAGGGTTTTAGGGGCCATTTTGGGTTTTTCACAAATATCTCGTAAAGTATTACCTTTAAGCGAATTGTAGTTATGTAACAATTTGTTCTAAATTAAATTTTAAACAAAAATAGTCCTTTTTATTTTTTTCCTAACTAAAACCGTTTTCGAGATAAATGCGTTCAAAATTTTAACAATTTAACACTTGAAGGAAATAGGGGGGAAAATGGATTTCTTCATCACAATGTACTAGCTAAAATAAAGGGGTATTCTATATTCTTTCACCCGCTTTTGAATACTTCCCTCTTCCCATGATTTATAGCTTGATAAATCTTGATAAATCCCCCCCCCCCAGGTTTTTAAAAAACCCCTGCCCCCCCCCTCCCATTTTTACTTTTTTAAAAAAACCTAATAATACTGATAGTCCAGTCAACATAGGAGATCATTTTGCTGGGGGGAGAAGCTTGCCCCCCCCCCCGGGCCATTGCTGATATTTTTTGTTTCTTACCACATGTCTTGAAAAAAATTGACAATAGGCGAATTATGATTATTAAAAATAGGCCTTTAAACATTTTTTCTAGCTCCGACCGTTTTTAAGTTAAAAGCGCTCACAGTTAGGTAATAAAAAATAAAGTAGGATTAGTGGGGCAAAAGAACTCTTTTTTTGGATTTACCGTAAACTATGCGTTGTTCGATGTTAATTGTCCATACTTTTTTTCAGTATAATAAATTTACAACAATTTAAGTCCAACGGCAACTCTGTATGTCCAATAGTTTCCGAGATATGCCACATAAAAAATTAAGTTTATTTTCAAAAAATTGAAATTTAAAGTAGTGCTCTCGTTTCGGGGCGAATATCGGTGTAAAACTGTTAACCTACGAGAAAAGTCATGACATACGAAATTGTAGTAAATATAATTAGATCCAGTTTACGTCAAACGACAACTCTGTACATCAAATAGTTCCCGAGATATTACACTTCAAAAATCGGCAGTGTTTTACAAAAAATGGAAAATTGAAGTATAGCTCTCGTTTCAGGGCGAGTATCGTCATAAAACCTCTCCCTTGCAAGAAAAGTCATAAGAAATGAAGTTGTAGCAAATTTAATTAGCTTTTATTCAAGTACAAAATAAAGCCTGTAGACAAAATAGTTCTGTTGCAATTTAAAAAAAAGGAAATTTCAAGAGTTCAAAATAATGAACCTAAACCACTAGTCCAGTCAACTAACTCCATTATGCAAAATACTAATATTGAGCCTAAGCCGTAAATTTTGGCTCTACCGATCTAAAACTTACACAATTTCAATATAACCAGATTTATTTTAGTTAATTAGATCCAGTTTACGTCAAACGACAACTCTGTACATCAAATAGTTCCCGAGATATTACATTTCAAAAATCGGCAGTGTTTTACAAAAAATAAAAAATTGAAGTATAGCTCTCGTTTCAGGGCGAGTATCGTCATAAAACCTCTCCCTTGCAAGAAAAGTCATAAGAAATGAAGTTGTAGCAAATTTAATTAGCTTTTATTCAAGTACAAAATAAAGCCTGTAGACAAAATAGTTCTGTTGCAATTTAAAAAAAAGGAAATTTCAAGAGTTCAAAATAATGAACCTAAACCACTAGTCCAGTCAACTAACTCCATTATGCAAAATACAAATATTTAGCCTAAGCCGTAAATTTTGGCTCTACCGATCTAAAACTTACACAATTTCAATTTTTTAGTTTATTAAACAATTTACTAAAGTTTTTGCCCAGTAGCATTGTTAAAAGTACCGATTATGCAAAATTACCCCGTTATGCAAAATACTAAAATTGAGCCTAAGCCGTAAATTTTGGCTCTATCGATCTAAAACGTACACAATTTAAATTTCTTAGTATATTAAACAATTTACTAAAGTTTTAGCCCCGTAGCATTGTTAGAAGTGCCGATTATGCAAAATTACCCCGTTATGCAAAATAGTAATATTGAGCCTAAGCCGTAAATTTTGGCTCTATCGATCTAAAACTTACGGAATTTTAATTTTTTAGTTTAATACACAATTTACTTAAGTTTTAGCCCCGTAGCATTGTTAAAAGTGCCGATTATGCAAAATTACCCCGTTATGCAAAATACAAATATTGAGCCTAATCCGTAAATTTTGGCTCTATCGGTCTAAAACTTACAGAATATTAATTTTTTAGTATAATAATCAATTTTGCAAAGTTTTAGCCCCGTAGCATTGTTAGAAGTACCGATTATGCAAAATTACCCCGTTATGCAAAATACAAATATTGAGCCTAAGCCGTAAATTTTGGCTCTATTGGTCTGAAACTTGTTGGATGTTGTTTATACCCTATAATAAACAATTTGTCAACGTTTTAGCACCCTAGCCGCATTAGAAGTACAAATTACCCATAGTACTTGGGTGTAGGAGTTACTGTTAAAAAGGCTAGAATTTGTTTGGAGCCCAATTTTTGTGTCAAAATTGTCTAAAAGTTGATGCATTTGCTTATTTATAGTATAATAGATAATTGTACCAAGTTTTAGCGACTTCGTACGATCAGAAGTAGCCATTATGCAAATTATGCAAAGTATTTTGCATAATAGCCATTATGCAGAATAGGGTCGCCCTGAATTTGGTGGTGGTGGCGCCCAAAATTCATTTTTGATTTGATGATTTTTCTGAACCTGTATGTATGCCAAATTTCATCAAAATCTGTTCAGTAGTTTAGGCTCTTAGTATCTGCAACAGCGACATACAGATATTTTTTAAAAAAAAAATAACACTTTTGGACACAGGGGACCTCAAAAAAATCGTCACCATTTTACTTTCTTTTTATATTTTTTTGGTATGGAAAAGTAAAAATTAACACTGTTCCCGCCAGATAGAAGTTCATTTTTTATCCACTAGTAGCGTTCTCATCATTTTTATTTTTCTGTCAAAGGTTTCTTAAGTGCAGGTTATACTTGTTTTTGTTTTAAAGTATTATAATTTTATGTGTTTATCTTCTGTTTAACTTGAGTGTAAGTTGAAATTATAAAGTTATGTGGCAAGATAGGCAGAGACAGACGTTGCTGGAGGGTCGGGAAGCGTTGGAGAGGACTTCTCAAAGTTTGGCCCGATCTGAAATGGCTGCTCTTGAGACCGAGGCTATTGGTTCAAATGTGATTAACGATTTGAGTCAGCAGAGAGAAACATTAGAAAGATCTGCGAATAGGCTAGAGAACATCGACAGAATGGCTTCCGAATCTAGAAGGATTCTTAACGCTATGGGGAGGAAAGTTTTCACCAACAAAATTTTGCTAATTTTGATTATTTTTGCTGAAGTGGGTACCCTAGGTGCCCTTATTTACTTGAAATTAATACGCAAAGCCCACTGACACTCGACTGCTCTAAGACGATTTAATTTTTATCTATTTACTATAACCAATATTTATATAATATGCTGAATTAATTGTGATTGTACATTATTTTTATAAGTTACCTACATTTTAATAATTATATGCCTATTTTATGTATTTTATGCCTATTAAAAGATGTTTTGTTTAAGAACAAGTTAGTGACTTTTACAATCCTTATTTAAAGTTTATGTGTAACCCTGAGTCTATTCTTTATTTATTAATTTGCAGTAAAGTCCCCTCTATTGGTTTTGAGTGTGTCTTAAATAATTATTCATGAACTAACACAACTTAACTTATAACTGTACTGTAAATATTAACTGTAAATTTGGTTATACTTAAATTGCTATATTGTCAATTGTAACACTTCTAAAATTTGTAAAACAAGATCATTCATAATCCTTTCATTATTTGCAACTATAAGTAAGCATACATTATATATGTGTCTATTCTCTATTCTACATCCAAACAATCTGCTGTTAAGAATGGACTTATTCAATTGAGAGTTAAAAAACCCTTATTGGTTCATATTTTAATAGACCAGATTGTCTCTGGGCCTTTATCACTTCTTTGAAAAATCCTGACCAACTTTCTTAATTGTCTAACCTTGCCATCACATTTTGTAAATCTGATTGTTCAGATAGGCCAACCTATGTGAGGGAAAAAATTAAGCCACTGGTCAGATACTTAAGGTTATCCAGTAATATTTTTGTTTGTGTTGTTGGCCTGACCTACTATTCGCCAAAATCTCATGCTCTCATTGGCCCCCTTCCATTTTTTTATTTTATTTATTTTCCCACTCTGTCAGAATAACAAAGTCTAATGGCATAACTATAATGAACACATTGCCACAAATATACATTCTTTACAATATCGTGTGTTGTTGCATTCACAAATTAACACCTGCATGGGGATAGTAGTCCAGGAGATTGCGTGCAAAAAAAGTGTCTAACTATCAAGCTGGAATTTTTGTGTATAAGTAAATCTTTTGGTGCCTTTTAAGAATATGTGGTTGGCTAAGTTTGTCTGTGGGACATAGCTTGGCAATAGGCGACCTTTGATTTGGAGTAATATTTGACTAACTACCCTATTAAGTTACAAACTACCATTAACTTGATTATTTGTTTACTAAGTTTGCACTTAGGATTATGAAAATCACATTTCCACCAAAAAGGGCAGTACATGGCCGCTCTCCACCGGTTTGTTTTTTCAAATGCCTTTTGCCAAGCTATGTCCCACAGACGAACTTAGCTGACCACGTATTCTTAAAAAAACAACCAAAAGATTTACTTTTACACAAAATTCTAGCTTGATGTTAGTCAAACACTTTTTTGCACGCTATCTCCTGGACTATAGCGTGGATGATTGGCTTGTGAAAACATTATAATTTCAATGTGCCCAAATTTTGTTAGTATGAGTTTCTAAGACACCCTGATTGTGGTCAAGATACTGAAAAACCATAGTACTTTTTAACAAAAATGTTAGGAGGAAAATTAATAGGGCATAGTATACTGAACATCCCAAAATGTAATTCTGAAATGTGAATCCTTTGAAAATGAAAATTTAAATTGCATTCCACCGTTGTAAGTATTTTAGTTACTTTCTTTATCAATTATTTTGAATAAGCTGTGTCTGCTAGCATGTTACTTTTGATTTAAAAAGTAGTACTTTAGAAGTCTGAACAAGCTTTTATTCGTATTCTACTCAGCAAACCCTTTCATTTGATGCCCATATCATGGGCGAGCCTAAAAAATAACTAGTCATCCATATCGGATTTAGAATGACATCGCTGCAATTGCCGAGGTTTCTGCATTGCTTATTATACCTCTAAGAATATTATTATCACCCAAGCACCACAACTGATCAAGAAAACATTCCATGAATATCTTTTTGCCCAAATTTTATCCTTTCTATGATCATTTGTCCATAGGTTATCCTAAGGTAATCTCATTTTAAGATGCCTGAGTCATCCTAAAGATAGCTATGGTTAATGTTACAAAAGTAGACCAGACCCATTAAGCATGGTACCTATGCTATGAATATCCAGTTGATGTCATTCTTGAACTAGCTGAATCCATTATGAATACATATCAATTGGAATACTGGTCTAGATGTTATTAGTGTTGATATACCTGACCACGAACCTTCAACCTATAAATCCTAATTTATAAAACAATAGATTTTTGCACCAACTATATCTAACACAGGACTCATTACTGCATGCCTATTATGAGAAGTGATTTTTGATAGCATGGGAAAATCTGAAAAATTGGGGTGGGGATGTGGCATCCTTGTCACATGTCTAAACCAACGGAGCTGATGTTGTTCAATGAATTCAGATACGGGCTGAATGTTAAGAATAGCTCTTATATTTTCATTTTGTATCCGATCAATTAGTGTTTTTCCTTACGAAGGTATGTCATCTCCGCTGCCTGAACTCCGCTTTTGTTTTCACTTGTGAATGTCCATGATTCAGCACTATAGGTAAGGGTAGGTTGGTATATTATGGACTTTATACATCACCCTTTTTTTGTCCTTACTCTCTAGTTCGCACTCCTTTGTATTTATGCACCTCACATTCCATGTTCCAAAAATTGTGATGCTACATCCTTGCCAATTCAGTTTCCTATTAATCCGTCCAATTTGCTCTTTATTTTTACTTTTTTAAGGTTTTAATTTTAGTACTGGGATCAGCCAGCCCGCCCTAGTGTGATTGAAGGGGCTGCGGGCTGCCCTCGTGCCCACTTTGTGGGTGTGCTTCAGGTACACATTGTTTTTATATCATACTCCCTGAAACGAGCCACTTGCCCCATCCCTCCCTTAATCAGTCCTCAGCAGAACTCCACCCCCTTCAGCAGATTTGCCTAGGTGCCAACACAGTTGGAGCTGTGCCACCCCCCCCCCCCCCGTGTGTGCCCTTGGTCGTGGGGCCCTTTGTAAAAATACAGTAAATGAATGTTTAAAAAGTGTGCTAACTACTTGTTGACTATTTCTAAATACTAGAGTTTAAACTTAAGAATTAATGCTACTTCTTAAATATATTTGAATAGTAACTTTATTCGTTTACTAAGACCTTTTCGAAATTAATTAGTATGATACGTTATAAGTGAAAGTGTAGAATGTTAGAAAGAATATATTTTAGCCCCCCCCCCCCCCCCTCCCCAATTTTTGCTGCAAACGTTTGAACAACTACTTTTGTAACCTTAGGTTGTGACAGTAGTCAATTTTAATGATAAAGTTTTTATTTGAAATCCATCTATGATTTGATATCATAATTTAATCAGTTCTTAAACATTTAAGGTTTTATTTTGAATTCCCTATTAACGGCCTCAAATTGATGCGCTCGCTCTAGTGGCGGGAGGTATTACTAAAACCGTTCTGTTTAAAAGTGGGCGTGTTTTGTTTATGTTAAATTGAATCTCGTTTTAACAGAGTTTTGTTTTGTTTCGTTTGCTGGCTGTTTAGTCTCAATTATAGTACTTTTCAAAAGCTTTATTAGTTTAGCTTCTCAATTGTAAATTAATTGGTGAGTTTATGGAAAGAATATTGTGATTGTATTCCCTATAAAGTTGCACGATCTACAACCATTATCTACTGGATTCCACACATTCCATATTTCATTTTTAGATGTGTAAACCCATGTAATAATTTCTAAATTATAAATTTGCCTTTGTTTTGTTTTCTTTATCAGATAGAAAGATGCCTATACTTGAAACCTGTTGGACTCCATTCATCTGGAACCCTGATGTTAAGTCTGGAAGCAAATGTTGTGCCTTTTATACTGTTGTAAGTTGTGTAATTCGTTTGCATTTTTCCTGAAAAACTTCGCTGTAAATTTGTATTTGTTTTTTTCGGGGGTTGAACATAATCTATGTATTGCCTGCAAAAGTTCTTGTGTAATCTAGATAGGATGTGGTAAACAATTTAACCCGAATATTAATCAAAACAGTGATTATATATTTTTGTAAAATTTGTACTTCGAATGTTTCTTGTTTAGGATAATTCTGTAGTCGATATTTCTCTCTAAAATGGTGTTTAAATTAAGTAGTTAGATTATCCTAGTTTAAAATAATTATAGTTTTATTTGCTTGGGAAGGTGTGGTTCAATTAACTCCAGATCTGTTTAGTTGACTTCTTGTTTAGCTTGTGGGTGTGATTAAACATTGAGGGGGAAGTCACACACTTCAACACTTTGGAGACCTCTGCCTATAGCAAGGGTGTATAAGTTCTTAAATTATTATAGCAGCATATAATACTTTTAGTATAAGATACTGTGCTTAAACTGCAGTTATCCTGCCATCTAAGGGAAGAGGTTTGAAAAGTTAGGGGACCTTACTTAAATGTATTGTTTTGACAACTGGATGCCATCTCTAAAATGTTTAAATCATATAGATATAATCGTACATATTTGATATGTACTGTTTGGACAAAGGTATATCATCTCTTAAGTGTATTAACCAAGTGAAATTGTACTGCAAAGTGTTGTTCGTCTGTATGATATCTGAAGATTAGCCGAAGATAGATACTATGGATTAACTCTATTCAAGAAGAATCAAAATAAATAAATATTTTATTATTGCTACATACTGTACTATAAATGTTGATTTAAATCCAATTATAATTATTATTAACAACGGGAGATAGACAGAGAAAAATAGACTCCAGCGCCAGGACTCAAACCACGGGCCTCTATAGTGGTTCGAGTCCCGGCGCTGGTCTATTTTTCTCTGTCTATCTCCGTTGTTAATAATAATTATAATTAGATTTAAATTAAAATTTAAACTTTCCGTAGTATGAATACTACCAAAAACTTAAAAATGTACTACTAAATGTTTACAAAAACTGTCAATGAACCCAATATTTAACAATTATTAATTATATTTTTTATTTTTAGGCCATCAGTGTGATAGGCATAACTTTCTCCATCTACATGATGTGTGGAGGTGATTCAACTCAGCTATACTCACCTCTTTTTGAAACAGATGTCAACAGCAGTAAGTTTTTTTTTTTTTAAAAAAATCACTTGTTTTTAAAAATATAATATACGTTATTACCTTTAAAATGAACTGTTGTAGCTAAGTTACAATAGGTGCTTTCCTTAAGTTATTTTGCGAAATTACAGTATTCTGTGTTTGGAAAGTTGCTTAATTATCAATGAAGTCACAAGGGCATAATAGAGGTTGAGAGGTCAAATAAATAAAATTTTACATCTATAAACAACTTCGGACCAACTGTGCACTCTTGGATTCAAATGGGGCGGGGAGAATTTAGTTCTATAACTTTATTTTAACCTACAATCTTATCTCTCACTTGACATTTATTTCGTCAGATTCGTATTTAAGTAGACTATATTTTAGTTTTTTAATCACAATCGTTGGGACCTTTTTCGAGAAATATTGTAGAAATAATGCAAAAATGCAAATTTTACCCTATTCAAATGTCCAGAAAAGTAGTATAACATGAAATATTCACAGTCATTTGAGCTGATAATATTTGTTCAGTACTTTGATATTTAAGTTTCTCTTAATAATTAAAAATAAAATTGAGTTATTTTAATGTGATTTTCCTTTTTTTTATAGCGATGCAGCTGTGGGGTGGAGTATTTATACTTTACTTTCTTCTTCTTATATTTTCATCTATACTAATGGTTATTGGAATCAATATACTGCTTCGTGGTCTTATTATGCCATGGCTGATTTCTATGGCTGTTGCTATCCTCTTCCAATTTTTCTTCAGTCTTTGGCTCTTATATGGCTACTACATATATGTGAGTATCTGATTATTATTTTTTTTTTTTAAATAAAGATTAATTTTTCTTAGGTTTTTTTAAAAAAAAACCTCAGATATAATTGGCAAAATGAATGTTCCTATTTGTTTTTAGCCCCTTCCTCATTCTTGTTTTGGAGCTAGATTTTTTTAGTGCAATCCTTGGCAGGAGTTACATTAATTAAATATAGTGGGAGATAATTTATATATTTATATTGTAATTACTGGAAGATGGATGGGAAATTTATTAATTTATCTATACCATTTTATTTTGATCAATTGAATGCTGAATACCACCAATTAAGTTTGTGTATCCAGCCTTCATTGCTTCTGACCTTTAGTTGCACAGTACTGCTTCTACTTCTTTCTTTTCCTTTGCTTCCTCTGTTCACTAGTGTTACCTTTTTTCTTTCCACCTCCAAATCTTACTGCTCCATGTATTTCTTCTGCTGCATTAACTATTGTCAAAAATATGTGAATGATGGAAATTTATCTCTTTTTACTGTCCTTTTAATGCTGTTTTTGGCTGTACCTTAAGTGTAAAATATATTTGTTTTGAAAAAATAGAGGAAAATCATGACTTGTATTATTTTAATTTGGTCAATGATGCATATTTATTTCCTTTTTATAGCTTGATGTTGTGGTGCCAGCCCTCATTAACTGGATGTGGATGTTTTATAATGTAAGTACTTAACACAACTATTTTACTTATTAAATTTTCAAAAGTAAAAAAAGTTACTTTTTTACTTATTTAATTTTAATTACGAAAAATTATTCATTAAACTTTACATAAAGTTTTATCTTCATTAAATCGATAGGTTAGAACCTAAAAACCTCTTTTTAAAACATTAAGATCTGATTTAATGGATTTAACAACCTTTGTCATTATGTAGCGGTGGTGCAAAATTTTAATTTGAAAGGTTACTTTTGTCTGTAACGATATACAGATAAAGGACTAGAGATGTGTAGAGCCTATACTCTCTTTCTATGAGAAAGAAGGTTTGGAAGTAGTTACAAAAACTAATTAACTGAAACTGTATGTCCGGATGTGATGAAAACAACATCGTAAAAAGCTAAGTTTTGTGAACTCAAAATTATTATAAAGACTCAACCTTGTGAATCAAAACTATCTGGCACCTTCCAGGATAATTCCACCTACCATCTGCAAAGGATACACTGTACAACTGATACTACTGTACTTATAATTACTTTTATTCTTTTAAAATTAAACAAATACACATTTTAGAACCTACTTATGCTCACATTGAAATACTAAGTCTGGAGTTTTACACATCAAATAGATAAAATTTAGAATGTTTTCCCGTTCTTAAATTTTGTTTGGACCGATAACACTGTCCAACAAACATAGCTATTGCATTGGTAAATCCAATATGTATGTTAAGTTTTAACACTCACGGACTTCTTATTGTAAACCCAATGTTAACTCTATTGTAATTGCCTTTTTATGAAACTATGGAAATAATGTTACAGATGTATTGCTGGTTGTGCGTGTACTCTCAGTACCAAATTATCTACAGAATGCAGAGCCCCAATATTGAGCTTCTATTCCCTTAAGTCAATATCAATCAAAATGTTGTTAAACAACTTCCTATCTCAAGTTATACCAAATAATATTGGAGCCTTTTTTTATGTATATTTTATTTTAGATGCACTTAATTTCACTCCAAGTATTATTTTATTATGTCTTATTTTTCTTTTAATTCATTTTGACTGCACTAAATTGAATTTGTTCCAAGAACATTAGGTATTTTTAGATTTTTTTTTAAAATATAGATATATTTTTTTAAATGTCTTTGTGAAAATTTTACAAGAAATTGCGTTGTTTTGAAGCATTTTAAGTTTAGTAATTTAAAAAAAATAAAAAATAAATAAAAATAGAAATGCAAGATTAACACAATTAAGTATTTTCATTGAGCTTGCGCTTTTTTTGTACAATTATTTGTATGATGTTTTATTAATTTGAATCTCTAATTTGAATGTTTTTAATATTTATTTCGTACTTTTTTTTATTTTTTCCTTAATTTATAATTATTATTTCATCATATGTATATTACTTTTAAGGTATCATAATTTTAGAAGAATGTTAAAAGAGAAGGTACCATGAAATAACCTGACTTCTAACACTATAATAAGTGGGTCACTTTATTTATTTTTTTTTTTTTACTCAAGTGACCATCTTTCCAATATTAGGACATGAAAAAGCTATGCGCCATATTAATTGGCAGACTGTAATAAAATTAAACAATTAAAAAAAACAACGTATAATTCAAATCACAAAGGGTGTTTTTTTCTAATCTGCGTAACTACATTTTTATTGTTTGACTCATTAAATAATTAAATAATATTGTTATATTACAGTGGCCTTAGGTTATATATTTAAATTAGTCCTTCAAATTTAAAAATAAGTAATAGATAATAATAAAATGTAGCACAAATTCCAAATTAAATATAATTTATTCAGTGCAATATTTAAAGGCAATTATTAATTATATAAACAATTATTTTTCGTAACTTATTATATTTAAATAATTATATTATTTCATAAGTTGATATTTTTATTTGATTTTAATATGGGGTGTTTAAAATATTATTTTTGTTTTAAGTATAATTAGTTCTATAATATTGTTAACATGGCTGGATCATTTTATTTTTTACAATATTGAATTTTTAAGTGAAAGCTTTACAAAGGATATATTGATCTAGATACCCTATAATATTGGAATAGATTTTCATAAGACTGCATCTCAAAGGGTGGGAACTCCTATTCTGTATTTTAATTCTGGAAGCATTTTCAGGAATAATGTTGGCCCATAACAACTTACCACTCCTCCAATATGGGAGTAAAATATTAGACTTAACATCCTTTGAGATGAAATCTCTTTCTAAGATAGTCATGTTAATTCCTGCCACTAAAGCCTACACACCAGATTTGTACTATTTCCTGGCTTTATGGATTTATTTAATTTTTAAAATTATTAATTATTTTTTATTATTAAAAAAAGGTCAAAACTGTTAGTTTGTTTTTATAAATGTACAGACTTGTCATAAAATGAACTAAAAAAATTTCAGTATTTAATTTATGATCATTTTAAAATTTGGTTGTAAAAAGACATGATGTCCATGCGACTTCATCAGACCACGAGACTTAGTTATACATATTACTCAATATTGACATTCCTAAAATGAAATGAACTTTCATCATTGCTGTGGTATTATGCTTCCGTCCATTTTATAAAATACCATGTTGAGTATTTAATATTCTGAATAAATTATTTTATAAAATTCTTAATTTTTACTTTACATAATTTCTTTTTAATTATCAATTTATTATATTTTGTATATAAGTATTAAATCTAAAGACTTTATATCAATGATCTGATATTATAAAGACGTAAAATTAAATGTTATATTTATTTTATTGTACCTATGGTAGTTATACGACAGAAATTAATTTATATTATCTCCAATGTTTGTGTGTATTATTATATCTGGAGAATCTCAAAAATGTTAATTTAAAGACATTTATAAAAAATAAAATATCAAACTATGTTGTGCCTTATGTTATTGATTATTCGTGTAAATATCACACTATTTTACTCTCAAAAAAAAAATTATAAATAACTATTTTTTACTAGTTTTATTGTACACTAATATTTTCATATTAATTTTTCAAGCTTTACTGTAAGTAAAACTGCTGCTCAAAATTAGACAAATCTCACTCCTACCATATCATTGAATAAAGTTTTCTTGTCTTGATATAAGTATATGTTTCTTTCTTTTTTTAACCTATCAAATTTCTTCCAGGTATTTTTCTAACCACCTCAAACCTTATATAAGTTGGTGAGGTAGTAGGATTTCCTCATATACAAGTGCAAACCTGGTTTAACAAAATTCTTATTAACTCAATCCACTAGAATATGAGAATCTTCCTTAGAGGATAATATATTAGTCCTTCAGTGGGGATTTTATTATATAATCAATATGGGCAGCTAATATTAAGACCTTTTCCACCCCTCAATCTACCCTCTGGGCCTCAGCTAGACCAAAAGCAGGAGTAAATACCATTTCAGTTGGCACATTTTTTAGATACTTGTATTAATAGTATATTATGTTACTACTAGGCTGTGAAGTGAGTTTTTTCTTTACCACGGCAATTGCATTAAATAAATAAATTTCCAAGGTAAAGAAAATACACTTCACAGTTGTGTAGCATATGCTATTTTTTCTGAGGTAGCAGACAATGAAAAAATTAAATATTAATCAATATACTTAAGATTTTGAGAAAAAGAAACCTTAAAGAGGTTACACTATAAAAAAAAAAAAAAAGATAAATAAAACGCATTGACATCTAGTGGATTTTAATCGTACTAAGAAGCATTTCTACAAAGATTGCAGTCCTAAAACGGAACTTTTGATAACTACCCGTTGGATGTAAAAGATGTTTTACCTCCTAGGAGGTAAAAAAATTTTTCTTTACAGCTAGGAGTATTGAAAAGATTTTTTAAGTCCACGTAATGAAAAAATGGATTTTAGCTATGTGTTTTAGGCTCTAAAGTTACTATTTCACAGCCTACCACGGAAAATAGTATATTATGTTACTAGACTGTGAAGTGAATTTTTCTTTACCGTGGCAATTATATTTACTGTATCGCTTCACTCGACAGTAAATATTGTCAATATCTATTTTTTTTTTCCGAGGTAGCAGACAAAGAAAAAAAACATTAAATATTAATCAATATAATTATAACAAATATTAGTACATACTTAAGATTTTGAGAAAAAGAAACCTTAAAAAGGTTGCAATATATAAAAAATAAAACCCATTGACATCTAGTGGATTTTAATCGCACTAAGAAGCATGTCTATTTGATTGCAGCGCTAAAAACGGCACTTTTGATTACTACTACTAGGATGTAAAAAAAGTTTACCTCTTAGGAGGTAAAAAAATGTAATTCAGTTTAGGAGTAATGAAAAGATTTTTTAAGTCCAAGTAATGAAAAAATGGATTTTAGCTGTTTTTAGGCTCTAAAGTTACTATTTCACAGCCTACCACGGAAAAATTAGTTTATTCCATTGAGTAAATTCAAACAGACAACATCTGACAGAGGCATCATATTAACCCATTCAACACGTCTTCCAATTCAGGAACTCTGTGGCAGGTTTTAATAATATCAAATGAGATTACATATGATTTAAAAGTTAGTGGGATCCTCTGTGGATGCAAACTCCAGAGGGCCTTGTAAGAGGGTGCCCAAGACACAAAGAAAAGAGCGGAGTGCCAGAAGGGTGTGGTTGAATCCACTAGGGATCTAACCACCACCAGCCTTAGCACGTCGTGGATCCAAACATGTTAAATGTGTTAATTGTAAATGTTTATTCCTTTGTCCATAGTTACTCTTACTCTTCAGTGATTACAAGTAAAACTAATAGACAACTTACGATTAGTAGAAACAGGAGGGTGTTCTCCTATATTGTAGAAAATGTATTTCACCTTAAACTTATACATATATTATATACAGTGAAAACTGTTTTCTTGTTAAAAGAATTTTGTATTAAACGATGCAAACAAAAAAAACCAATACTTTAGATGGCAAATTGAATTAATTTTCACTTATGGTATATAAGTATTAAGGTGGAGATACACATGCCTGTAGCTTGAACAAAAACATGCCAGCTAATTGCACATGTATATGTTAAATGGCATGCCTGTAGCTGGTAAGGCTAGGCGCACACTGGGGGCAAAACAGTCTGTCTACCCCAGTGCAAAATATTGTCGCCGGCGACAAAAATGTTTCCGTCCAACAATCTTTTGCACCGGGAGACAGCCTCCGCAGACTGTTTTGCCCCCAGTGTGCGCCTAGCCTAAGCAGGCAGATAATAACTTAGTAAAAATCTTTAGCATGCCAGTTACTGGCAAATACCCTCTTTTGGCATGGAAGCTACTTCCCCAATTTGACGGCCTGTGTATCTCCGCCTTAAATCAAATGACAAATTTAATTGGCTTTAACAAATTTTAAATTTTTTGAAGCTTATATTCATTTTAATTTTTCTCCATTTTACAAGCCAAAAAAAGGTCCAAAATACAAAAACACTAAGTTCACTGATTTTGACACACAATTTACTGACTTTGACACACCTATCACTGAAATCGAAAACTGACATAAAATATATCTTTATAATCCTTAAAATATTCAAGTGATAATTCCAAGTAAGAAAAATATAACCCTAAATAAGTGAGGAGCCTAGTATCAAAGACGGACATTCGACATTTTTACCGAATTTCAGTTATTGATTATTTCTTATAGATTTTTGGCTGCTGCATCAGATCCTGCTATCCATTTGCATCAAAAACGACCAGAAAAGGGGTAAAAATGCAATAATATTTGTAGTTTTGTTTCAAATACGGACAAGTCAACACAGGTTTTGCTTCAAAAGTGGACATAACCGAAACAGCTAATCAGGAGGCTGCATTTAACTAACTCGTTCCTATGATGCACTGCGGGCTTTAGCATCTGAATACCTACTCCTACCCTTTTGTCATTCATGTTTAGAAGAATGATACCCCGGGGGGAAATTGAGAAATCAATTTTAGCTCTAAATTTGGGGGCACTACCCCCTAAGAACTCTGAAAAACGTGAAAAAAAAAATATTTCTCCAATATTATTATTCTAACCATTATTTTCAACATAATTTTGCTTCAAAAACAGACAAAACCTTGTTTTTGTTTCAAAAGCGGACAACTCCACTTTTTAACTCCATTTAGCAGCTAAAATATCAAAGAAATTCACGTTTTCAGTACTTCTAACTAGTTTTGAGTCTATTAAGAATCTACTGAAAAAAAATCATTGCTCTAGCACCTGTAGAATTTGAGCTACAGTTTTTCGGCTCTCCTGAAAAATTTTAAAATGTGCTCTTGTCCGTCTTTGATACTAAGCTCCTCAAGTGTATTTTTTTCGTTCTGAGAAGCAAAATCTTTTCGTGTTAAGCTATATTTGTTGGGTGTTAAAAGAAAGAAATGTATGAAAATCCCTAGAATTTTGTCTGGACCCTAGTATTATTTTGTGTTAACCCATTTTTCATGTTAAGCATTTTCGTGTTAAACAGTTTATCTGTATATGTTATTAAAATAATAAACAAAAATATTATAACCTTATACCTTTTATCTATTACTAAATTAGTGCAAACAGAAAAATATTTCGACTGTGTACCTGCAATACCTCGTAACCCACGAAAACTAAATTTTTCAGGAAAAGCAAAAAATGCTTTATTTATGAAAAATAGGACTATTACTTAAAGTTTATTTTTATATTTTCTTTAAAACAAATTTACTTTTATAGCACGAATAATCTAATTTTAATTTAAATAAACGGTTTTTTCTTGGTGTAGGTTATGAGGTTTTTTGTACACTTTATTTAAATGATGGATACGAGGTATTACAATAATTTCAATAAAACATAATTGCTAAATTCAAGGCTTACTAGCTTTTGCCCATAGGTAGATATTAATAATATCTATCAAAAAATGAAAAAAAAAAAAAAAATGATTTTGAGGGTTACGAGGTATTGCAGGTACACAGTCGATTTAGGTCAGAATATACTGCATTTGACAAACAGAATGAAAATCATCCTCACAACAACAAGGGTAAGAATAAAATAGAAACAAACAATACTATAATTTATTATTTAATTTAATACATTATTTAACATATAAATAATATATTAAGTAAATATATAATTTACATTAATTATATAATAATTTAATATAATAATATCCTTAAATTATTACAATATAACATTTAAATCCTTTTAAAGTGATGTTAAATTCTTTTTAGATTTACAATGAAAATAAATATATATATTTAAATCTTTACTCCTGTGTTTATAAGGTTTTTAAAAATAATTACTTTCAGTCTGTATTTGTTTAATGTATTAGTTAATCTGTATTAAAATCTGTAATTTAATCTTCATGATACACATTTAATAACAAAATTAATGGTAACCAAACTAGTAATGAATTGGCAGCAACTTTTTTTAAAAATCACATTCACATCAGGTTCTGCAAATAACACTTTTATGACATCATAGGAGTTCGTACTTTTGTTTATGTATGAATATATATAATTTCAAGCTTCACTTGTGATAAGAAATCTATAAAAATAATAGTGCAGATACAGTAACACTTAATACTTAATATATATAATAGAATAAAATGCACTCCTGATTTTGCACTCTCGGTACATTAAAATTTCAATAAAGGCAAGCAGTGAATTAAAGCCCCAAGGTCTAATCTACCTGCCACTGAAACAAAAATAAATAAATTGTATTTAATATTATATTTAATTATTATCATTCATTATTTATAACCATTCTTGAGTAGTAGAGCCTATTAAGGAATTGTAAGCCTAACCCAGCGATTTATTTATTAGAGTTATTTATTCTCAAGCTAAAATCATAATTTGTTTAATTAAAATAGTAAAAAAAAAATATAATTACTATAAGGCAGTCATTAACAATCACTTATTTTTTTACATAGTTACTAGCTAGATTCCCATGCTTCGCTACAGAGTGTGTAATATTTAATGTACATTATTTAATCTGATTTGTTATTTTACTAAGAGAGAATATCTAGGTGCCACAGAGTTTCAAAAATCCCACCTTCTTTATTTCTATATCCTCACCTCTAGAAATCCCTAATTAATATTTGTCCCTGACACTACTGGGGAAACAGTTTTAAAAGTTTATCATCCAGGAAACCAGTAGTATTTTAAATCAAATTATAATTATTATTAACTACGGGAAACAGACTTTCCTTTTTGGAAAGTCTTTTTTTTTTTTGGTCTTATGAATACTACCAAAATCGAAATATATGAATTTCTAAATATATAGTAATTATAAATATAAATTATATGAATAAAAAAAAATCCTTTTGCTCAATTTGGTGCCCCGTCTAATCCGGCGACTGGGATAATAAAATATATATCCTAAGGAATGATGAATCGCAGTTTGGAGGCTATTTATAATAGGCAAAAATCCACTACTTCATATTAAAGTCTTCTTTCTAAATAACCAATAAAAAAATGTATTCTTAATTTACCTACGCCTCAAGGGTTTTCATATAATAAGAGTAACAGAGAAAGGCAATAGTAAATGCAATCAAATTTGTTCAGAATTAAATATTTTTAAGGAAAACCCATTAAAAAGTAAACAGTATAAATATTACAATAATAATTGTACAAAAGTAAACAAAGAAAGTGATTGAAAATACTGCATTGCTTTGAATATAAGACATTTGTAACCAAAAATCTGAAAAATAAATATTAATGCATCGAATATGAGACGCACTGTTCAAAAGAAAAATCTTTCATTCTCTTTATTACCAATTTGTTTATAGGTCAAATTTAGGCAGTCCACCAGGAGGGCCTGATAATAATATCCTTGCAAAATTCAACGATCTCAACTGTAATTGAACGAACAATTTGTAGAAAAAGATTGTCAGCTCACGCAACGTCGCTTACAGAAATAAATGTTATTTTTATCTGTTACACTTGAATTCCTTGATTATAAGATGAATCCCGATTTTTGCAATGCAAAAACAGGAAAACCGTGCATCTTATATTAGTAGCAAAATAGATGTTTTAGAAATCTTTTTTTAATTGTAGTAAAAAATCAATAACTGACATAATTATGAAAATTTTCAAATCTTTTAAATCTCTGGTTCTACTCAATATCTTTCAATGAAACCAAGTCTAAAACATACGCAACTTGCAATCCAGACAAAACATATGCAATCCAGTTTTGTGCACATACAGTCTGACCGGTGAAGACAGACATCCAAAAATACAGACAGGAAAACAGTTATTGGCAGATTTAATTTTCGGAATGCACAAAATTAAAATTTTTCCAATTCTAATCAATGTATAGGCAAAACTTTAATTTTATATATAGATCATATAGATTCATCCTACTGTTAGTAACCTACATGACCTATCCTCTGACCACAGCGCTGTCCTATTACTCCTAGAACTTCATCCTTCCTTAAAACCTTCCAGACAGACATTAATTAACGGACTAGTTGACTGGGACTTGTTTGGACGACTAATGAAAGACAGACTTGACTTACGAGTTTCACTCAAAACTTCTGACGAGGTAGACATAGCAGTACAAACATTGACTGAGACAATACAGACAAGCACATGGGACTCTACAATACCTTCGAAACAACAACGGACTATGACAGACTTACAACTACCACTTACGATACGAACATTAATAGGAGACAAACGCCGAGCTAGAGGACGATGGCAACGGACTAGGACTCGAACTGACAAACAGGTATTTAACAGACTAACTAGACAACTGACTGCAGCACTGAAGACGTATAATTCACAACGATTCACAGACTATACTAACAAACTAACCACTGAAGACAAATACCTTTGGCATGCTACCCGCAGAATCCTAAAACACAAGATAATCCCATCTCCCCTTCAAAAACCTGACCAATCCTGGGCAAGGAGCGATGACGAAAAATCAGAGTTCTTTGCTCATTTCCTCTCAAACCAATTCTCTCCTCATCCCCATATCCATGAACCCAATCACTCCCAAAAAGTGATTAAAGACTTATCTATTCCATTACAGTTATCCCCTCCCCCAAAGTGTTTCCATCCTTCCGATGTTTGGTTTATAATTAAAAAGCTCCCTTCCAACAAAGCTCCTGGTTATGATTTAATCACTTCCCATATCCTCAAACACCTTCCAAGAAAAGCAATCCTTTACCTTACATACATATATAACGCCGTCCTTAGATCCACACATTTTCCAATCCTATGGAAGTTCGCCAAAATCATCATGATACCCAAACCCCATAAACCAACTCATTTACCTTCTTCCTACTGTCCTATCAGTCTCCTCCCTATACTAGGAAAAATCCTTGAAAAGCTTCTCCTTCGCCGCTTAAACCCTTTAATAGCACCCCTCAAAATTATTCCAGACCACCAGCTTGGCTTCCGTTCCCTTCACTCCACCGTCCAACAGTGCCACAGAGTGGTGGATGTAATTTCCTCTGCTCTTGAGCAGAAGAAGTATTGTTCGGCAGTCTTCTTAGATGAAGCCCAGGCTTTTGATAGGGTATGGCATGTCGGCTTACTTTGGAAGCTCAAGAGTATCCTTCCTTTCACCTATTACCTCATCCTACGATCCTTCCTTGAAAACCGTTCCTTCCAAGTCTCTTACAACTCCTCAACTTCTTCCATTTTTCCTATAAAAGCTGGGGTGCCCCAGGGTAGTATTTTAGGTCCTATCCTTTATTCCATCTACACTTCCGACGTTCCTCAGCATCCCTCAACAGTTTTTGCTTTCTTTGCCGACGATAAGTGCATCCTATCCGTACATAAGTCCCCACGTACAGCCTCTGACCATGTCCAACAACACCTTACTCTCCTTGAAACCTGGTTCAAGAAATGGCGGATCAAGGTAAATGAAACAAAAAGTTCTCACGTGACCTTCGCTTTAAGGCACGGTATGTGTGAACCAGTAACCCTTAACCAAATCGTTATTCCTCATTCCAATTCCGTCCGCTACCTGGGGCTACACTTAGATCGTCGTTTAATATGGGCACATCACACTAAACATAAACGTCAAACATGCAATACACGCTATAAACTTTTACACAGACTCTTACACAACACATCTAAACTCAACATGCAAAACAAAGTACTCATCTACAACACAATAATAAAACCAATTTGGACATATGGCATTGAACTCTGCTTGCATCAAACCTTCCAATTCCGGTTGCATCCAATCCCTCCAATCCAAGATACTAAGAATAATAGCTGACGCCCCCTTCTATGTTTCTAATTTCGTCCTTCATAATGACCTCAAAGTACCTTTTGTCCGTGAACTAGCTATTTACAGATATAAATCCTTCCATGACTCCCTTTCCGACCATTCCAATCCACTAGTCCACAGTCTGTTTTCCCAGACCATTCCTGACAATCCTCCCAGACGCCTGAAGAGGAAGTGGCCACGGGACCTCTTAGACAACTAAACTATATTTATTTCAATTTCATGATTTTATTTATGTTTAATATTCACGCACATAAATCTGTCTCAAATCAGTAAGTGCTATCACTGGATAGTTCCTTACAACATGTTTTTTCCAAGTTACTAATTCTCACATCTGTACTGCTTATAACAATAATGTATTGTAGTTGCAGTAATCTAATAAAAATTAAAAAAAAAAAAAGAAATCAGTTTCTAAAGAAGACTTTGAACTCTTTAAGAAAAGCCATTAAAAATAAGTTAGTACTCTATAAAATACTTAATTTTCTTCTTAGTGCATAAATCACATAAAATTGTTGACTTACCTTAAGACCTCCACCTTGCTGGTAGCCAGCTTCCCTCTCTCTTCTCTCCAACTCTTCAGACCTTTCCTGCATCCTCCTTACTCTTTCAGGATCTTTTATTCCTCGTCCCTCTTGTTCCCTTAACCTCCTTTCAGCAGCCTCAGCCACTTGCTGCCTCCTTGTCTCCTAGAAAATTATTCATTGATAAAGTGAAGTATGCTAAGCATTTCCCAAACATTATCTAGTAATAACAAGTTGAAAGTAGCGACAAAGGCCCAATATGAATTATCACTGCCCATTATTGCTGTTATTATTACAGCAGCTAGAATAGGAAACTATAATTCAACTGCTAAATTAATCGTGGTTTTAAAGGATGGAATTTGGGAAAACTAGGTTGTAAACACATTCTGAGTATGACGCATGTGACCTCTTTTATACTTACACCCACCTATCAAAGAACTCTTCCTCATAGGTGGTGACACATTTTTAACTTTTAACACATGAAATTCTTAAACAAAAATACATTTAATCATACATATGGATGCACAAATTACGAGTTAATTCGTCCAATATTTAATTTAGTAATGAAACTGTTATTCACGCAATTTCAACATCATTACTGTAACAAAGGTCACTTCAGAAACATATGTATTTAATACAGAGAAATAAAAATAATAGTTCTTACTGCATCTGGTGTTATTAAGTCGTCGCTGCTTCCCCGACAACAAGATATGAGAATCCCCATCTCGCGCCTGATATAAAGCAATTAGCAAAACATTCAAACAGGTAGAAGACTTAATTTCTGGTTCATGCCGTAATCAAATTAAAAATTAAGTTGATTAATGTATTGCTACTTGCTAAGAAACCATAACCATAACATTAAAACTAAAAGTATATCTGACTCTGATAACAAATCGTAACCTCATGCTTAGGTTATTTGTTTACAACCTATAACTCAAGGACGGTGTACAGAGGTGTCTAGATTTCGGAAGCGAGACGCGCCCCTTTAATGTGTGACGTAACGCAAGGCCCAAACTACCTCCCTTCTAAGCAATTCCCTATACCCGTGCAACCCCGATGTCGTTCATTATTAATATTTTCGGTTTTAGTGATCAGATCATTATGAATTATTGCTGAATTAATGTGTTAACAACTTATTGAATATATATATGAATTTTAATTAAATTAAACAAGTAGGACAGTAGAAAAGAAGCACAAACATGCCAAGTCCTTTAAATCGGATCTAAATATGTTTAAAAAGAGAAATCAATGTTTATACAAATTTCTTATGCCCTAACATATCGATTTTGATAAAACTTCATTAAATCGGCCAAAGTATCTACTATTGTAACAGGAACAAGAATAATCATTTTAACTTGATACAAGCAAAGGTTTTTGTGTAGTGATGTGATACATTTTACACTATGTTTTGATACAACTATGTATTATTATAAACAGCTTGGGTTTTTGGTGAAATCCGACGTTTCGCTTCCACTACTGGAAGCATTTTCAGGGGTGTGGTGCATCGTGGTGTTGACTCGAAGCTAACATAGGACAGACGACTGGAGAGAAGAAAGGCGTATTTATACTGGCTTCCTAGACCGTAGATGTACCTGGGTTTTCCGGGAGTTCCTTTGCTCGGGGTGATCCTTTGTCGGGATGATGCAATCAGGCAGGTGCTGCCTTCGTCGGTGTTTCTTTGTAGAGATGATGCAATCATCATTAGTCGGGTGGGTGATATAACAAGTCGAGTAGTCGAGAAGTAACCGCGGCGCCGCTTCTTGCTTTCTGCTTAGCACAGGTGCTAACCAGAGGTTTCCAGGTCAGGGAGAGAATGAAACCATCCTCTCTGTTGAAGTTCTCCGGTTTCTCGATCTCAATGGCCTCCCTTACCACTCTGCTGTGATATCTGTTGACTGAAGCGAGTACTCGTATGTCCTCAAACTTTATGAGATGGACGGTTTCTCCAGAATGTTGAGCTATCGCTGATCTGTGGACGTTGTTTTTCACTGCTCTTACGTGTTCTTGAAGACGGGTTGAGATCAATCTTCCTGTTTGCGCGATGTAGTTCTTGCCGCAACTACATGGAATCTGGTATACACCCCAAGTCTTGAGATGAAGGTGGTCTTTTGGCGATTTTAGGTGGCTTCTGGTGGTCATATTTGCGTTGAAGGTAGTCCCAATGCCATGTTTTCGGAGAATCCGGCTTATCTTATCTGTTGTACCTTGGATGTATGGGAGATAAGCCTTCCACTGGTCCTCCGTCCTTTCTGCTGGAGTTCGATCCTCGATGGTCTCTTCACGGTGGATGGTTCGCAGTATGTCTTCTTTCTTGAATCCATTCTTTCCTAGGGCTGACTTGAGGTACTGCTTCTCTTCTTTCCATGAGGTCTCATCACTGATCCTGAAGCCCCTTGATACTAAAAACTGGATGACAGCTCTCTTCTGTGTTGGATGGTGATGAGACGCTGCATTCAGGTACCTACCTATCCGTGTGCGTGGGCTTCCTAGACGGCGTGTCCTAGACTAGAGTACCGTTGGTCTTCTTCGTTACCATCACATCTAGAAAAGGTAGGCAGTCCTTCTCTTCAATCTCCATGGTGAATTGAATTTTCCTATGAAACGAATTCATATGACGAAGGTAATCATCCAAAGTCTGTCATCCGTGTTTCCATAGAAGAAAAACATCGTCGACATATCTCCACCAGCAAGACGGTTTCAGAACAGCTGAAGCGAGGGCTCTATCTTCGAAGTCTTCCAAGAGCTGATTAGCAGCTACAGGTGACATAGGGCTACCCATGGGCGCACCTTCTATCTGTTTGTAGTATTCTCCGTTGAATAAGAAGTATGTGGATTTGAGACAATATTCAATGAGTTATGCTTTGTCTTCACATACCTTGCTTCTTATGGAACGATGGTGTCGTCGATCGGCAGGTTGGGCAAGGGCATGGGCAGGTATGTATAATTATTATTAGTAAAAGGGGATGTCCGGGGCCTGTAGTGTAGGGGTAGAAAGGGGTAGAAAGGACCTGGCACCTCCACTCCACAACTCTCTACGCCAATCATCCTCTTTAACTATCAACTCATCATAATAAACTTTTTTCTTAATATTTAATATTATATTAAATTCATAAGCTTATACGATTTTAATGAACCGGCAATAGTTCTATTTAAATTAATCATACATGTAAAGTTTCAACAAAATCTCAAGTTTTGTGCAGAGACGTGATACATTTTTAATAATAGTTGAAAGGAGCTCATACATTAAAGCTTATGAATTAAAAGAAAATAATATGAATGTATAATGGAATGAATATACTCTAACGTTTTAATTTGATAATGTACCACAACCCTACACTAGCACTTAAAAACAGTATTCGGTACTACAACTTGACCGCCATGTTCTCCATTCTCCATATGTATAAATAAATAAAAATCAACTAAATAATTTGCAAATTCATAGATTACAGAATTATGAATAATATTAACAAGACTCTGAAACCAAGGTCTAAACCCCGGCTGTGAGTTCGAATCTCAGCGGGGTAAGACATGTTTCACACTGATGATCTCATCGATTAGATGAGTAAAGTGGCCGGATAACCATCGTCCTGTAATAACCCTGGCAGTTGATCGGGACTAAAACCCCAATATATATATATATATAAATATATATATATATATATATATATATAATATATTAACAAGTCTAAAAGACAATCATAATGAAGAAGAAAAAAATGTAGGTACATATTACAATATCGGAATAAAAATCCCAATGTAGCCTATTATATAAGCTTATTAATTAAATAAAAGACAATATTAATGTATTATAAAATGGATACATTACCGTTTAAATTCATAAATAAAGAAGTACGACAACCGTACACTAACGCTCAAAATTAATGTTAGGTTTTACGACATAACCGCTCTCCATTCCCTTTACAAAATAATAATAATCAAATCAAGGACCAATAATTTGCAACTTAGTAGATTTTTTTTTTTTTTTAAAGTGTAAATGGGAATATATTCCCAAAGTTATAGGTTATTTTGGATAAAAAATAACATTTTTTAAAAACCACTTTTTTGGACTCAGGGGGACCTCAAAACGTGTAAATCCATCAAAATCTCAAAATCGAATTTTCGCGCCATCACAATACTTTCTCTTCATATGAGAAAGTAGAAAGTGTTCAACAGGTGGTTGTTAGAGTCCGTAGGCAAAACCAAGGACCCTTATATTTTCCTGCGTGTGTCTGTCCGTCCGTCCTCTCGCGTGCTCTCACGGCAACACCATTCGTCCGATCACTTTGAAATTTGGCATGTATGTGTCTTGTACCTGCCCACATATTTTAAAAATATAGCGACTTAAAAAAAATATTTTTCAAAAAAATTAGGGTAAAAAAACTTAAGGGTTAATTTTTTTATATTTTTTTTCGACACCGTGAGGGGTATCATATGAAAGGGTACGTCGAGCTGATAACAAAAATATATATTTCTTTGGATATAACTTTGATAGGGCGAGCGTAGGCAAGTTTGAAGTGGGTGTGAAACGTGTCCCCCCCCCCCCCCTCTATCTCGCTTATGTGAAGTGCAAAAAATCTGAAAAAATTCCTGAACATTCTTCGACCAAAAGTAAAGATACCACTTTTTGGAAATTTCGAAAAAAATATTATTTTATTTTTTATTGACAAAATACGTTTTTTTATAATTATGGTCTTTTCGATGTATTTATATGGTTGTAGTCCGGTTCAGTGGCAAAAAAATACTTTATCAGAGTGTGTTTTGAGAATATCAGACCCTTAGAATGCTTCAAAGTAAGCTTTTTAGCATTTTATAAAAACACTGTTTATACACTTTACAGTTAAACACTATATAGTGTGGCCTACTGACCCTCGCTGTGTGCTGACTAGCACACTCTTGACCTGTTTATTTACTTTATGTTTTCGATTTTCAACAAAATCAGACTTATTTTTAAGAATATCTCGGAAACTAGATTTTTCTCAGAAAAAGTATTTAGATAATTAGATTCATATTTTAGTCGAATACTTATTAACTTCTTTCGAGAAATGATTTTTTCACGTTTTTTATTCAGAGATTTTGGTGATTGAGCCAATAAATTTAAAGCTGAAATTAAAAATGAAATCGAGGCAGCATTTCACAAAACGACTATTCGGTTCCAATTTTTCAAGTATTGGGGTAAATAATTCTAGGGTGGCGCTCAACAAGCGCAACACGTAACGCACGGCTATGGTCCACTAAACTAGTTTGAGTTCGAGGGAAAAAGTGGTTCTTGTTAACATAGGGCTACTGCTTCTCGTATTTGATCAAATAAATTCGAGAATTATCTAATCGCTGTGACAAGATACGGGAAAACAATTTCATGAATATGAAATTTTACCGCATGGGCTCTGTGTGAACAACTTAATACAAAACTCACTGCCACTGTTCTGTTAGATAAAATTACGTGTGCGGTATATGGAAAAATATCATTGTGTGAACGTGGCGTAAATCATAACATCTCGTAAAATTTCCAACTTCGATTTAAACACTTATTTGAGCTTCTCCCACAATATTTTTTTATTAAAAATAATTCCGACTACTGAGAGATATTTTTTATTATTGTTTACTAAATATTTTTGGAGCCCTCCTGGAGCAGGCTTCCCCCGCAACACGGGGAGGAGGGCAGGGGCGCTATTTACGCCACTGGGAATAAAAATCTTGTACGATATTGGCCAAAAATTAAATATAATATAAAAGTAACTGGCAATCATTTAGGGACATGGATATGACATTTTGATGAACGACCTTTTAATCGGGTACAATTTATGTAAATGTATGTTGAAAAAGGGAAGCCGGAGGTCGGACGAGAACGAGAGGCCGACTGTAGGGACGGCAAGCTTAGAGTATTGGAGCATTGTATATTATGTACCGTATCCATGGATACGACTGAATGTTGGCCGAGTTTCGATGTGAGACCTTGGGACTATGGGATATGTTCCATCCCCGAGCTCTATAAATATAAACAAATAACAACATCCTCTCACCAGCACACCCTCCCTTTCCATTCACCAATTTACACCTGACTGTATTTCCTTTAGTCTATTGTATTCCACCAAGAACTAGTCTACTTGGTCACACATTTATAGGAAAATCTATGTTTCCATATCTTACAAATATAAATGACAGAATTGGTTAATAAAATACATATATAAAAACAGGTTTACAAAACTTGGTTCAAATCTTAAATATCTATAAGATACGTGTATCAAATTTACATTTTTTTACCATAGAAAACTATATTATATATATATATATATATATATATATATATATATATATATATATATATATATATATATATATATATATATATATATATATATATATATATATATATATATATATATATATATATATATATATATATATATATATATATATATATATATATATATATATATATATATATATATATATATATATATATATATATATATATATATATATATATATATATATAAGAAAAGCAATCTGTAGGAATCTAATATTAAACATTACAGAGCAGGGAGACAAATACAACCTATTCAGATCGTCTTTCGAAGGAAAAAAGGAGCAGAGATTCTGCCGTGGGGCATTCATACACACTTCTATACATGAAGACCCTATTATTACGAAACTCCAATAAAGTATAATGGTCTGTAATGAAACCATCTTCCTCTTCCTTACCCCGGTCAATATTGCTTTCTTAGCCCTACTTTCCTAGCTTGAATGGAATAAATCTGACAACCATTCAAGGTAATATTAGATATTTCTAATTGGCGAGAAATTGAGATTTTGAAAGGAGATCGATTTAGGAATGCCCACCTTTAAACCAATTCTGATTGACTCTCTATTTACGTTTAAATATTTATAATATTTTGCAACCACCTACTGATTTCCTAAAGCAATATTTTTTTGATTCCACAATGTGAAAATTATATTACAATAAAATTTATATATTGTGGCCATAGCTTCCTCGCTTAATATGGCGTATTCTTTAATGATGTTATGTTTTTTCAACCAAAAGAAATATACGAAACCACGTGAATTGAGATGCCAGATCCACTAGCGTCAGGTAGGCCACTTTTGGCATGTAACTGGCCTGCCCTGTCACCATATAATTTGAATTTGGGGATTGAAATTAATATGGGACCATCAGTGGGCTACATTAGACAAACCATCCAAATTTTTTAAGCATCATGTGAGTAGGTACTTTTAAGGATATAGGTGTTAAAAAAAAGCTTTGCGTTGAGGAAAGAACATTCCATTTCAAATTCCCCAAGTTTTCTTCACAAAATTCTGAAATAAAACTAAAAAATATAAATAAATTTAAAAAGTTATTTAACATTCAAACCATAACGGTAGTTTTGCGCCACCCTGTATAAACCATTGGGAAAATATAAATTAAATAACAAGAAACTGTTTAACCTTTTTGTGCTGTGTAAATGCCATCGATAAAATGTCGATGGCACTGTGTTCATAAAATCTGAATAATGGGATTTGTAAGATTATTTTACTATTTATAGCAATTAAAGGCGACTTTATACTCAAGCAGAATAATTTTAGAAAAAGGTTTAATCCACTCACTGTTTTACAAAACTCCCTCACATAATATTGATATCATAATATTACCCACTATACCCCCTTTTTTGTCAGGAAGGCTATGTTAAATTTAACTGTAATATATATTTTAAATATCTCATTTTCGGCAAAATAGCTAGTAATGGCTTTGTTAAATTTCGTGAGACACTACAGAGTATGTATTACGTACATTGAAATATATATATATTTTTTTTAAAGGTTTCTAATTGTGTTTAAGTATATCTATAGAAATACTTGTGAATATTGCTTTCCAAATGGAGATGGGGTGTAGGAAGGGCCATACGTGCAATTTTAATTTTAATATATTTGTTTGTGTTTTAAGACATAAGTTCAGAAAATAGTCATAAAAATAAGTTTTCCCTGCTAACTAAGTCCAAAAATAAGCTTGGTGTTGGAAGAAATAAGTGTGTTGCCTACTGCATTAGTAGGTTTAGTAGTTGAGTATGGTAGTTTAATAAAGGTGTCTTCGCAGGGGTGATTAAAGATGAAATTTATTATAATTTTTATAAGTGATATTTCATACCATTTTTGGAATATTCTCAAACCTGAAAATTTATTATTTTTTACCATTAGATTCAAATAAATTTTGTTTGCATACAGGGTGATTCATGTTTAATTTAAAAAAATAAAATTTAGATAGGGCACCCTGAATGGAACAAAAGAAGTTCCTTTGGACCATACCTCGATTTATACTCGTTCAGTAGAGCAATAGCCACTCTCATTCAAATTTTTCAAAAACATCTCGACTTTTTCAAGACAAATGTACAAACATTAATATATTTTTTTCTATTTAAACCAGAACAATAATCTAAGCACTATTTGAAAGGGAATAATATTCCTTTTAAACTGATAAGTTTCCTTTGAAGTAACGAAAATAAAACTAAATAAATGGTCATCATTTTGACCACCCATTTCATCCTTATAATCCAACTGTACGTTAGATAAGCTTATAAATTACTCTAGTTTATTAGCTTTAATTTGATATAACATATGCCATACTTAACATACGTAGCAAGACCATTCTGCTAAAAACAAATTTAAAAGTCACTTTTTAAATTTGATTTAAGTGACACATTTTTCTATTTATAGAGTTTTCAAAGAGCATCTGCGATATTTTCAATGATATTTATACTTATTTCCAAGCGATCTTCAAACGACTTTTTTCGTCAGTCACCTCTATATTATTGTTATAGTTTTTACAAGGTACTAAATACAAATCCCATTTTTTGCTTTCTGCCAATTAATGGCAAAAAATGGGGGAAAAAATTTCAAAAAAGGGATTTTTCAACCCACCCTGTAATTGCTGAAAAGATGCTTATGTTATTTATAAAATGATGGTCTTCCTATAATTCCCAATTTTATTTTTTTATTTTATATATATATATATATTTTTTTTTTGGTAACAGTACTATCAACAAGAAATATCTTTAATTACTTCATACATACTATCTGCTAAGAATAGAAGATATCAATATTAAGAATCTTTTTCACACAGTCTGGTAGTCTGGTGTATGTGCATTAAATTGAAAGAAACGAGCCATCAACGACCGAAGATAATTTTATGAAGCATCTCTAAGTTGGTAAAATGATATTTTGTGGAATATATTCACACATATAATCAAAAATGAATAAGATTATGGAAGGGCTTCTATAGAAAATGTTATGCTTTTTAGGAAATTGTTTTATATAGATGCAATAGATTTCTTTGACATATATACTCTGTTAAAATGTATTAGGTACATTTTAACAGAGTATATATGTCAGAGAATTTGCATGTGAAAGTAATTAAATTAGAATATATGCAGCAACATATTTTCTTTTAAACGTGGAAAAAATTGTAGGCAATAGGATAGAAACATTGCTCGGCATTTTTTCTAGTTTCTATAAATTGTGATTTTGTTTGCTTGATAATAACATAAGGGTAGGGTAGAGAGTTAAACTTGTAATTCGTTGAGACTCTCGAGCTATTCTTTTCTGAGCTGGTTGAAAATGACGAAGTATTGCCATCATGCTTGTGATAAATGGTTAGACGTCGCTCAGGCACTTGAACACGACCTGACCATTTATAGCTAGACTTGCTCCGGTCCTAGACCGCTGTCTGCTTATCTCTACCCTCACTTTAAACTCTGTCTCTGATACACTTTAAATCACGGTACCCTTGCAAACTATAAGTTCCAACCCCAACCACACTCAGCACGATTTAGTTACGTGAAATCAATTTTCCAACTGGATCGAATATCAATCTTACAACTCAAAATAAACATTGTACTTCTGTTGTAAACAACTGGGCGGCTATATAATCACGATTTATCCAATGTTTTGATTTTATCTGTGTAAAATAGATAGTTTGTTTAAAACGTAATCGTATTTTCTTTCTATTATATTATATTGTTTTCATAATTTCATTTATTCTTGGGCAATATCTATAGACACAAATTTATCTCGTATTCATCCATATTAATCTGGCTTGGCGCACGGCAGTGCGCAAAGCCAAGTTGCAGTTAGTATGCAGTGAGTATCTTTATTACTTAAAATAATTCACCCGGTTTTTCTCACTCTCATATCTCTGCTTCCTCTTAAGATGGGCTTTTAAAATTTGAAACATATATTAAGCTTTAGTAGTTTTGGATACTGTATAGAATAGATCCCTTAAAATTCAGTCTTTTCAACAGGGGAGAGTTTTTAAGTTTGACAATTTTGTTACTGACTCAAAATTTTAAGTGACTTTCGAAATAACAAGAAACTTGATATTTGGACACTTTTAGCTATAATCGTGAAACTAACAGAAAAAATCCAAAACATTTAATTTTTTTATTTTTACCCCTCCCCCCCAAAAAATTGGACACAACGTTAAAGATGTTTTATGAATTAACAATAAGTCGTATCGAAAAACTAATAATTTTGCACAAACAGCTAATAATTTTGAAAGATCTACAAGTTTGATTCTATGACTTTTTATCGTATCTCCATCGGTTGTACCTTAGTAGGAGCCGCAGATTTGATTACTATTTTTTAATTTAGGCTTTGATGTCTCGTAGCGTATGCAATTATCAACCGAGTTAATTTCTGATTGGATGGCTCAAATCTCATACTAATGTAATGCTTTTTAAATCGAGTATTTATTATTTCTTATTTTTATAAATTCGTCTTATTTACTAAGAGTAAACTTTTTCCTGAGTGCCGGGTCATTTGACTACTTTTTTAACAGTTTGTTATTGTCTTGCATATCATTTGAAATGCCACAATTTGTGCTATAAGTCTGTTTCTTTTGTTTAGTTTTAAAAAAAATTGTTAAATATACTTACTTCTATATTCTCCCTATTCAGATTCGGATATAGCAACCTTGAAAAAATGAAGTTCCGACAAAAATGTCTTAGTGCCCGAAAGTTTGTTAAATTTTGCAGAACTGTATAATATCACACATGGAACCATAAAAAAAGAATGATATCCTCAGGAAAAAACCTAACCGTGATAAAAGGGCCAAGTTCCAGACCCCCACTCAAAATAGTCAGCCTATCAAAGTAAAGCCTATCGATCAAAGTGTGGCCAAGTCTGCTCTTTCTTAAGTCCATAACCCTCACTTTTCTTCTATTTTCATGAGCAAGACTACTCTTTCGTTTTTATTTTAACACTTGACCAGTTTCTGAATGAGGCATAAAACATCACTTTCATGTGTACTGCAATGTAAATATCACTACTTTGTTAAGTTGAGTTATTGGAGGGGGTCTGGAACTTTTTTCTTTTCTGCTATGAGTTCTCTCTTTCACCCTCGTGTGGGCTCCAATGTGTCCACATGATAGTGATGTTTTATGCCTTATTCAGAAACTGGTCAAGTGTTGCAATAATAATAGTAGAGCACTCTTGCTCATGAAAGTTAAAACACACTTGGCCAGTTCATGAATGAGGTATGAGGTATAAAACATCAGTATCATGATCATGTAGAGGGAGTTACGTGGGATAGTAAGAAGGAGAGAACTTTGAAGAAAAAAGAATTGCTTCTAGTTAAAAAGATGACTCTAAATTCTCTCCTATAAATTATACAGCAATTCGTGTTTTGTAACCCGTGATTACCTGAAGGATATAAAACTAGTTAATATTATGTTTTCGTTATTTGCATACTTTTACTTGTGGAAATTATGAAAGAAAACCAAATTTAGTTATGAAAGTGACTTTCCATTCTTCTTCACCGTCCTATTAAGTTGATAATTGTGTTTGTTGAGTAATTTGTTTGTTTAATAATAAAACAATAGAGCTCTATGAATTAAGAGTTGAAAGAAAGGTAACTGGGTGTTTGAAAGTAAATTTGTACTAATTATTGTTGTTGTCACAAAGGTCTAAATACGGTCGGATCTAGAAAAGGTACAAGTGGTAGCTCAGGTAAAGATGGGTCATTAATATTAATGTGTAAAAGCTAGGCTCGAGAGCCTGGAGATAAGGACTCTCCAATCTACGACGGGTAGGAGCAGTCCCAGACCGGAGTTACTTGGAGTTCTTTTATTTTATTTTTTGTCGTTTCTACTTGAGGTTTTTATTGACGAAGTGTCAGGGGACGGGATGGCCGTGGTCCGAGGTGGAGGCTGATTTATGCCTGAACGGGAGAAGAGGCGGTGTGACAGGCGGCCTCCCACCCACTACCCCCGGAGTACGGGGCGCTCAGTCCGTGCCGGGTCCCCGCTCAAGACGTTACACTCGCAGCGAGCCGTGTCTTCTCCCGCGTCGGGTTCCCATGGATACGCGCGACGCTCCCCCCGGGCTACGCGTCTTTAAATAAACCCGACCTCCCCGCGTACACAGGCCCGCAGCACCCGCCGCGTCCAAGGTGATATATCCCTTCAGCCTTCTCTTACACACAAAAATATAGTATACTGATTTGAAGCGCGGAGGAATATTAATATAGGTGAACTGTCGTCGAACAAATATTCCCGTAGGTTTTTCAACCCGCGCCTGTGACATCCTAAAAATAAAAAAATAAAAAAAATACTTGGTACATTACAGTATTAAGAAAAACAAATTATTATCCGGCACTGCCAAAAACATCAAGCCAAGATTTAAATTAAAACGAAATTGCCGTAAATCAATTTATTACTCTCTGATATTAATTATTAATTTAATAATATTTTTATTTTTCTTCTATGATGACGTAGGGAAGGAGGCACAATTAGAAGACATTGACCATCGGAATGTATATTTTTAGGAACCACGGAATAACTCAAAAACATTGAGAGGACAACTTCTCTCCATTTTTTTCTATATTTATAGATTTCATTTAAATTTTGCTTTAGCTTTTGTAGACACAAATCTCTTTAAAAAAATGTTCACTTATAACATATTCAGATCTTAACAGTTTCTACCACAATATAAAAGTCATATACTATGATCTAACCCTCTAAGAACCTCTGATTCACGTTGGACCTAAAATTATTGTTTATCCTCCATCAGTAATTTACGATCAACAATCTTAGGACGCCATGGTTTTTAGTAGTTTTGCTATTAATTTTGAGTTGGAATTTCAGGATAGGTATTCATAGTATTTTTATTACCTTCTTTTCTAATGCTATTTCCTTAGTTGGTATCTTTAAATAGCTTAGTTATAACTAAGTTATTGAAAACCGAAACCGAACTCAAGTATGACAAACTTTTCAAATCAAGTTTCTATGCATATCCTGCTCTAACGTTGTTAGCATATATTATTAACCTTTCCAAAGTTTATAAATATTAAGAACATTCACAATGCAAAAGTTAATAATTTTCTTTTTACCTGTCTTTTTAGTTACAGCATTAAATTAATGATAAAATCTTATGAATTGTGTGGACTTTCTTTAAAAACATATATTCTGGTACTTAATAATTATTATGTCGTATAAGAAGTCTTCGTCTGTGACAAAGAGTAATGACATAATAAAAAAAGTGGTGAAATGTGATCAACCACAAGAAATTAATTAGTTATAATTTTTTTTGTTTTAAATCATGGCTTAATAATTTGAAATCTTAGCTAAGGTATTTTTCGTTTTTTTATTTTTAATTATTTCAATACTTTCAGAGAATATGCTATGTTTGTAAGTATATATACATATATATTTATATATCTACATATATATTATATATATATATATATATATATATATATATATATATATATATATATATATATATATATATATATATAGGTATATATATATATATATATATATATATATATATATATATATATATATATATATATATATATATATATATATATATATATATATATATATATATATAGGTATATTTGTTGTTTATCCTCCATCACTAATTTACTATCCACAATCTTAGGACGCCATGGTTTATTTATTATTAATATTAATATATATATTTTATTATGATATTATATTATATATTAAATTATATTATAATATATTAATATACTCAATTTTTTAGTTTTTGGTAGTTTTCATACTACGGAAAGTTAAATTTTTAATTTAAATCAAATTATAATTATTATTAACTACGGGAAACAGACAGTGAAAAATACACTCCTGTGCCGGGATTTGAACCACGGGCCTCTATATTTCCAGTATAGCGCTCTTCCATCTAAGCTACGCAGGAGAATGATTTTTCACTACCGTAATCGATAACTAGTCCCGAATCCAAGCTTTCAATATTCATATACATTTAGACAGTCAAATTTTATGACATTAGAACTAAATCAAGAATTAACGCTTATAATTATAAAGTACTCAATTAGTACCTGTACCTTGTACAATCAATTCGAAATTCAATTTTTTAGTTTTTGGTAGTTTTCATACTACGGAAAGTTAAATTTTTAATTTAAATCAAATTATAATTATTATTAACTACGGGAAACAGACAGTGAAAAATACACTCCTGTGCCGGGATTTGAACCACGGGCCTCTATATTTCCAGTATAGCGCTCTTCCATCTAAGCTACGCAGGAGAATGATTTTTCACTACCGTAATCGATAACTAGTCCCGAATCCAAGCTTTCAATATTCATATACATTTAGACAGTCAAATTTTATGACATTAGAACTAAATCAAGAATTAACGCTTATAATTATAAAGTACTCAATTAGTACCTGTACCTTGTACAATCAATTCGAAATTCAATTTTTTAGTTTTTGGTAGTTTTCATACTACGGAAAGTTAAATTTTTAATTTAAATCAAATTATAATTATTATTAACTACGGGAAACAGACAGTGAAAAATACACTCCTGTGCCGGGATTTGAACCACGGGCCTCTATATTTCCAGTATAGCGCTCTTCCATCTAAGCTACGCAGGAGAATGATTTTTCACTACCGTAATCGATAACTAGTCCCGAATCCAAGCTTTCAATATTCATATACATTTAGACAGTCAAATTTTATGACATTAGAACTAAATCAAGAATTAACGCTTATAATTATAAAGTACTCAATTAGTACTTGTACCTTGTACAATCAATTCGAAATTCAATTTTTTAGTTTTTGGTAGTTTTCATACTACGGAAAGTTAAATTTTTAATTTAAATCAAATTATAATTATTATTAACTACGGGAAACAGACAGTGAAAAATACATAAAGATATAGAGGCCCGTGGTTCAAATCCCGGCACAGGAGTGTATTTTTCACTGTCTGTTTCCCGTAGTTAATAATAATTATAATTTGATTTATATTAATATATTATTAATACATCATTAATATATATATTAATGGAAGAATGTTTTGAGAGTGACTAAGAACTCCTTTGCAATTATACATTACTACATCAGTAGTATGGCAAAATATATTTATATGTGTTTGTATGCATATTGATCATAATATTAACTGCTTGAATGATTTTAAAACTATTGAATCCAAGAGAGTATACATATTTTTATAATGAGACCGGGCCTGGAGTCTTATTACTTTTCCTTAGGTACCAAAAGGAAGAGTATAATTTAAATTAATGATAAAATTATTAATTTACGCACGTGCCCCCCCCCCCAGAAGGGCTCAGACCCGATAGTTTAAAAAAAAAAAATACGGCCTATTTTTTTTTTAATACATATTTTTACATTCACCTCATATTCAATTTCACCTCAGAAATGCATAAAAGCGCTGTTTTGAGAGTAATATTTTCAAAATTTTCAAAACAGTTATTGTTTCTTGGGCGTGGAAATTGTTTTTTTTTTTTTTTTGGGGGGGGGGGGGGGGGGGGGGCAGCTGCTTTGTTTAATAAGTAGTTCCCTTTTCTTGTTTCCACTACGAATCCCCCCCCCCAATCTAAACTGACTTAGAATGTGCCCCCTCCAGACCTAGCCGCTGGATACGCCACTGGTCTATCTGTCTGTGTCACGCATAACTCACACAGTTTTAAGTTGGAGAGTTGAAACTTAATGCAAAATCAGTCCTTAAATGTAGTTGTGCTGCCCGTAAAATTATAAATTGGCGTCATTTACCCATTTTACTTGCGCTGAAATGTGCACTAAATATTTAGGAACGCAATAGCGTTCCGCCCCGCCAAGTCAAAAAGTCAAAATTTCACAAAAGCTGCCAGTGTATATATACCGTATAGGTGACAAACTAGGGTTTTTGAGGGTTTTCAGCGTGAAATACGTACATGCTACCTAAATAATTTTTTAATATCTTTGAAGGCCGTGTCCTGTAGATCAAAATAAAAAAAGGTTGAAATCGGTCAAGCAGAAGTAGAGAAAAATACGTTTGAAAATGGTAGTTTTGATGTCTTCTTCTTATTCGTATTCTTCCTTCATTTTACGTTGACGCACCTACAGCCTAAACTACTGAACCGATTTTAATGAATGAGGACTTTTTGGATTCGTCTAAGGCTCCAGTGCAATCCCCCCCCCCCCTCCCCAACTCATCCCCCCCTACAACCCCTCAACTCATTCCTACGCTGAATGTGGAGCGAGAAATCAAGCTAGCGAACAGTCTAAAATGGGTAGAAACCAAGTAAGCCATAGGAAGTGGTGAGCCTGACAATTGTACGGAGGTAGGAGGTACTAATGTTGCAACACATGAACTCATGAACCATACCGTGTGTATATAATATAACTATCGCTGCAATAAGACATACAAATTAACGCTGCAATTTTCCATCATGATGATGGAAATACCAATGTTAGTGTATCTAGGTGGCCAAATGCTGCTAAAAAATTTGTATATGCTCCTACTATCAGAATGTTGTTCTTTCAATGTCATAGGTCTCGTAGTTTTCCAATCTCCGTAGACCTTGCCAAGCTCTTAACTTCACTTTTATTTGACTCTAATGTGTGGGAATAAACAGTTTAGAAAATCCTTCCTTAGGGACCGTACAAAAAGTCATGAAATCTGACCAAAAAACCTCTTGCGTGATAAAAAAAACACCCCGCCAAGTCTGTGGTCCAAAAAAGTTGTAAAATCAACTTTCTGTCCCGCCAAGTGATGTTGGCACTTTCTCCTGACCCAACACTGTCAACTTAGATACTTATCAGCTTCTTCTCATTTGCGGTGTGCCTGCAATACTACCCAAAGTTAACTGGTTGTATTCCACGCATCCTCTGCAAAGAAAGTAGTAGTTGCATGGGGTCATTCCTTGAAAGCTTAATTTGTATATTACTTATTTCCATTTTATTTGCTTTTTGATAATGGGAAAGATTTAGAGCAATGATCATTGTGGCATCGAGATGAGACTTCAACAACACTGTTATAAGGCTTTCCTCTTCCAAGTGTGCCTGCATATATTATAGTACTAGTTGTCTAGAACTAAGACTATGAGGTGAACAACTATCTTTCCACACAAACCTCACGTGAAGGTGAAACTAGAAATTGTATTGGTGTTTGAAGAATACTAAAATTCCAGTTTCAGGAAATGGCAAGGAGAAGAAGCTGATAAGTATCTAAGTTGACAGTGTTGGGTCAGGAGAAAGTGCCAATATCACTTGGCGAGACAGAAAGTTGATTTCACAACTTTTTTGGATCACAGACTTGGCGGGGCGTTTTTTTTTTTTTACCACACGAGTGGTTTTTGATGATATATCTAAAGAGACAAACATTTCCATTGAATTTTGTTTTGATATCTGCCGCCATTTTGAAAATATCGACTTTTGAACTTTGAAACTTACTTGGTAAATCATTTCAGAGGTATTTTGTCGATTGAACTGAAGTTTGGACCAAAGATACCTTCTCGGGATAGTGACTAATATGGTTTTACCTACACTTCATATCTCTTGTGTGCTTTAAAAATTTAAGTTCATTAAAATCATATTTTTGGTCCATTAAAATAATTTCTCTCTACATATGCTACTTGTGTATTGTGTGAGTAAGAAAAATCGAGCTTTGGAACCTCTCAAGTAGTAATAGAAGCTCCTACATTACTGTTGAAAAGTAGAGTCATCATTTATTGAATACGATGTTTCTTCTGATCACTCAATCAAAATTAAATAAGTAATTTCATAATTCGATTAATCGTTCCAATTTAATTAATTAGTTAATTAATATACATTACAAATTTGTTATTTGACACAGATATATGTTGTGTTTACTAAACCAAGGCACAGTATAAACGCTGAACCTATTGATAAGGAATGTGAACTAGTACTACGTTTTCAAGTGTTTAAATACGAATTGAATCCTGATTTGGGATTTAACAAGCAAGGTGTTTCCATGAGTTGTATTGAATCTGTATTCAATACGAAATAAAAAAAACAAAAATTTTTCTTGGTTACTTTTGGTAAAGGTAATAAATAATTTTGTAACCTTTACCTTTTATAACCATGTATTTTATTACGTATTTTAACAGATTTGACTACAGTTTCTACAGAAATACGCTAAGTGCGCTCATACCCACCCTCTGCGCATGTCAGGATCGAGTTTAGGTGTCTCCATGCAACTCGCTCCAGATACGATCCCAGAATTTAGTGAATCGTATCGGGATCGTTATCGTATTTAATCCGTTTTGAATCTAGGTTTCCATGGACACTTTGGGTCCAAAAACTGTATTCAACCCGTATTTAAACATCATGGAAATGTAGTATAGGTTTGATAATAAATAAAATTCTATTTGGATTCTCCTGTAATGCTCTTTCAGTTAAGTAATTTTTTTTATTGATATTAGGCTTTATCTGATAAAGCGATTGATTTAGTTTCATGTTTGTTGTGATTTAGTTGTGAGATCCTGCCTAAAATAATGATCTCGTTGGTCTAATTTTATCATTTATTCGTTTAAGTAACTATCTCCTACTATTTCCGATTAATTTTTTTTTACCTGATTCTGTAATTGGGTTTTAAGATCCTTCCTAAGTAGTATGAATTGGTCGGTTCTGGCCCCAGGATATCGATTCGATAATATATTGATTTTGTATTGCATGTTTAGTCTAACCACCTGTCGTCTACTTGTACGACCGTGTGGAACCACCTCCGATCACCCCCACCCTTCCGATATGTTTTCGATAGCTGTACACGTGTATGTTGAAGAAGTCGAAGCTCGTTCTTGCGAAACGTCGACCACCTGCCGTCTACTTGTACGAGGCTGTGGAACCCCCCACCCTTCCGATAGGCTCACCTGTACACGTGTATGTTGAAGAAGTCGAAGCTTGTTCTTGTGAAACGTCGACATGTGTAAGAATGTCGATGTCTGTAACCTATAAAAAATCTCGTGTTCCGACTGGTAATCGAACCCCCAATGTCTCGAGCGTGAATACTTTGACTAAACGATCTCGGACACAGAGCCAATATGGAGGGGGATGTCGAGAGTCGGTACATAAGGTTCGGTCATGAATAATAATTTTTAAACTATTATAAAAATTTGTTTCTCCCCCCCCCCCGGGAGGGGGGAGAAACAAATTTTTATAATAGTTTAAAAATTATTATTCATGACCGAACCTTATGTACCGACTCTCGACATCCCCCTCCATATTGGCTCTGTGTCCGAGATCGTTTAGTCAAAGTATTCACGCTCGAGACATTGGGGGTTCGATTACCAGTCGGAACACGAGATTTTTTATAGGTTACAGACATCGACATTCTTACACATGTCGACGTTTCATATAGGTAAGAAAGGGGTGTTGCGTTGCTCCGGCTACCTCTGTTTCGGCTACCATTCCAAGGTCATTCCAACCTCTAACCCACCCTGGCGGCAAAAGTAGGAACTAGAGTCTGGTAAATAAACATCTCTATCCACCTCTATATACCTTGCTGTCGACTATTAGGGGATCTTATAAATTACAATAAAATATACACATATTCCTTTATATTTATTTATTTTACACATTTATACACAGAATACAACTTTCTTTATTTTTAGTAACAATAGTTTTAATTTTATCTTACCTTATTTAGAACTAGTAATATAATAAAAAATGCATTATTAACTTTTTATTTTAAAAATGACATATTATAGACAGAATACAACTCTTTCTTTATGCTTATTTACAGTAGTTTTAATTACATCGAGTTTAATTTTAATCTTAAAATTCATATCTATATTTAGTTCTTGCAACTCTTTTTCTAACCAGTAATTCGATATATATAACTTTTCTAAGTTTTCGAATTGTAATATATAACGTTCTTTATTTCTATAATTTATCTGTTTAATTCCACAAATAATTAACTCCGCCCCTTCTTCTATTCCTTCCAAACGACTACATTTTGTGACATTAATCTTACCCTTAATTTCTTGCATGGTAATGTTACACAGCTGTTCTACATCTTCCTGTTTGTAGGATAGGTTTTCCATATTTTCCAGAACATCGAGAGAAAATTTAAGTTCTATAACATTTGGATACGCATGTCCATTAAAAGAAGACAATCCATTGGTTTGTATGGTTACAAAGGGGTCTTCTGTAGACATACATATTATATCTAAACCTTTAAACGGAACAAAAATTAAACCTTCTTCTTTAAGTTTTTCTCTGATTTCGTAAACGTCCATAAACTTGTTTTTGCAATATCCTTTTAAGAAGTATACATCTTTTACTCCATCTTTTTCTGCAAGTACACCTACAATTGGATATTTACCCTTAGTGTTTACAGTAAAGGCAGAAATCTTATAAAATCCCTGGGGATCCAAATTCTTCCAAGGGTATTTATTAAAGTATTTTGTCATTCTCTCTTTCGTTATGGTAATATTTTCTTCCTTCTCCAGCAAATCTTTATATTCTTCTTTAATAGCAACAGTCTTCTCTATGTAATTCATCTTCCTCTTTTTTAAATCAATTTCTTCCAGTTCTAGTTTTCGTTTCTTTGCACATAACATATAAACAGATGACAACGGTTCTATTTCCTTTAAACTGTAAGGTTGTAGCTTGTTCGTAATGTTGGTCCTCTTCCTTAAAATCTGTGGCAATACATTATTTGTTGGAACCAGTCCACAGTTTTCGAGGTTTACATCTTTACATATCGTAGAGAAGGCGGTAGAAGATTTCGAAAACAGTGTCTCGCCACTTTTAATGTAGCATTTTTGCACTACATTAATATTCTCTTTATTAGCAACATCTTCCACAATCTCCAGATAATTAACAGGCAAATAGTTAAAACTAAATGCCGAGAGAACGTAATTGATTATTTTTTTCCTCTGGTCTTGGTCACTCGGTAAAGCAAGTTGCACTCCAGTTAACTTCCTCGTATTGTTGTTCCCCCAGTAGACATATTGTAAAATATTATTATACACCACACAACAGCTGTTCTCGAGACTGTCTGTTAATTTTGTCCACATTTTCGGGATGGCAACAGAATAAAATGGGGCTTCCCGGAAATATTTCTTGCTGTCTTCCAGAAGACTTACACAGTAGTCCAGAGGATAATAGCCGCTACCGTTGTAAATCGTTGCCTCTAATCTTGTAATACCGTGTTCCTTACCCTGTGGAGACAAGAACGTCTGTCTTAATCTGGAGTCTGGACAGTTGACAAAGTCCACGATGTGGTTGCCAATTTGTTTGTTGACTCCGGGGCTCGTTATCTGGCAGACGAACTTGTTGTAGATCTTTACTCTGGCACCAGTGGGAGTAATCCAAGTTAGACAGTCGATTCCAACGGTCTTGTCGTTGTTAACTATTGTATTACAGCCTTCTTTGTACTGGTCGCCTTGGTAACGGAAACCGTGGTCCCGCACCAAATACTCGCACATCTCTTGCTTGTTAAAAACACCTACGAAATCTTGTGTAATATCCAAATCCATTAGGTAGAAGTCATGTGCTTGCAGATCCGATAGTATTTCGGGCATCTGTTCCTGTAGAGTAGCAAGATCGACATCTGCTAACTCCACCTTGTATGGGACAGCAATAGGATTTTTAAATTTCTTTGCGACGGTCTGCAACCCATCTGCTCCAATAATATTGCATACTCGTTCCGCCATAGGTCTCTTTCCAAGCAAAGGGAATGGTAATTTTGCCTTTACACCATGCCTTGCGGAGACAAAGTTGGAAAATTTCCCGCGAAGGTAACTGTTAAATGCACCACAAATATCCTTCTTTACGATGTTCTTGCCCTGTTCGCAATCCGAACTATCGGTTATTTTCACGAGCATTATATTGTCGCAGAATGGTTTCGTTAACGGAGATAATGGTTGTATATTTACTTTGGAAAGCAGATCTTCTCCTTGGGAATAATTAATATTTCCCACATCGGTTAACAGGTTGTTGTTGCGTAGATTCTCCTCCAGAAGCCAGAGTCCAAATCGTTCGTTGGTTGGTTTAATCCTGCTACCCAAGAGCTCGGACACCTTGTACATCTTGGAGGGGCACATGTTAACTGTTTAAGCTACTGGCGTAAACTGACCCGCTCCCCACCCTACCCTCCTTTTAAGCACAAATTCAACGCATGCGCATTGAATTAAATATTGTTTTAGAAAAGAGGTTAAATCCTGTTGTACTATCTTACCACGCCCGGTTAACTGGCAGACAAGTCTAGACAGGCTCTACGTGCAAACGGTCGGGGGACTGTTAACGGGTCCGTTGGACCGTTAAACGGGTCCGTTGGACTGTTAACGGGTCCGTTGGACCGTTAAACGGGTCCGTTGGACTGTTAAACGGGTCCGTTGGACTGTTAACGGCTCTAACCAGATTAAGACCGTTTGTTGGCCCAGATCCGTTACATTGTACAGTTCGAAAATTTAGATGCTCTGTACATTTCCAATTATTGGTTAGAAAAAGAAATAAAAGACTTAAATATGGATTTAAACTATAAATTTAATGTAAAATTAGATAAGATAAAAACTACTGTAAATAAACACAAAGAAAGAGTTATTTTCTGTGCATATAACTAATAAAATAAATGTTTTAAAATAATGTCTTCTGTGTTATCTGTTCCTACCCTTGCAAAGATACTATTTTAGTAGAGATGACGTAATACCCTATGACCTTGGAACAGTAGCCGAAACGTGGTAGCCGGAGCAACGCAACACCCCTTTCTTACCTATATGAAACGTCGACATGTGTAAGAATGTCGATGTCTGTAACCTATAAAAAATCTCGTGTTCCGACTGGTAATCGAACCCCCAATGTCTCGAGCGTGAATACTTTGACTAAACGATCTCGGACACAGAGCCAATATGGAGGGGGATGTCGAGAGTCGGTACATAAGGTTCGGTCATGAATAATAATTTTTAAACTATTATAAAAATTATTATTCATGACCGAACCTTATGTACCGACTCTCGACATCCCCCTCCATATTGGCTCTGTGTCCGAGATCGTTTAGTCAAAGTATTCATATAGGTAAGAAAGGGGTGTTGCGTTGCTCCGGCTACCACGTTTCGGCTACTGTTCCAAGGTCATAGGGTATTACGTCATCTCTACTAAAATAATGTCTTCTGTGTTATCTGTTCCTACCCTTGCAAAGATACTATTTTAGTAGAGATGACGTAATACCCTATGACCTTGGAACAGTAGCCGAAACGTGGTAGCCGGAGCAACGCAACACCCCTTTCTTACCTATATGAGTACCTCATCTGTTCCCCTCCACTTGTAAGATGTTACCCCGTGTACGCGGGCGTCCACGTCTCTATGTGTATGAGTACCTAAACCACCTGTAAGATGTTAACCACGTCTACAACCACCTAAACCACGCCCCTGACCACCGCATCCACGTCTACCTTCCTGAGACCCACGTCCCTCGTCTACGTGTATGAGTACGTGTACACGGTTGTCTATCCCCACCACTCGTAAACGTGTATGAGTATCCCCGAGCCCCCTGCAAGATGTTCGTATCCCCCCCACCACCTGTCCTCTTTTAAAATAATCTGTCCCCTCCACCTGTAAGATGTTACATCCCCACCACCTGTCCGACTCCTCTTTTAAAATAATACTCGTATACCTGAGTCCCGATATCCGAGTTACCCCCACTATACTTACCGTCAATACAAAGTGTGATCCTACACAGTCGATGCATACTGAGAGAGGAGGGGGGATCCCCATCATCTAAGGAATGTAAACAACGAACAATAGTTGGTGTAAACTATAAATAGTAATCGGTGGAAGGTTAACCTAAATTTAAACATTGTAAAACCAGATAGTGATTAATCTAAAAAACGTAAATAATAGCATCAGCTGGTGTTTAACTGGCTGTCCTCTTTTAAAATAATCTGCAAGATGTTACATCCCCACCACCGATACCTCTTATAGCCCGTACCTATGTGATAGTTGGCGTCAAATAATAGTAAGGTTAACCTAAATTTAAACGTTGTAAAACCAGATAGTGATTAATCTAAAAACGTAAATAATAGCATCAGCTGGTGTAAATGTTTAACTGTTATTGATAACATATTTCCAGGTATAGGCAACCAGTAATAGTAAGTTTTAAAGAACTATGAGACAACAGATTTAAAATAATTCCCACGGTCTATACTCGAGTCCAAGTATATAAGCCACGCCCCCAGCCTGAGTCACATGCCACCTGAGCCCCGCGTCGAATCCCCTCCACCTGTGTCCACCTCTGTGTACACGGGTGTCCCCACCACCTGTCCGAGGCCCCTCCACTTCTTTCTGGCTGCGAAGTGACAACAGATTTAAAATAATTCCCACGGTCTATACACGAGTCCAAGTATATAAACCACGCCCCTCACCTGAGTTGTATCCCCTCCATTTATTACCTGAGTCTGACACCCGTTATCCCCTCCACCTATAGTTCTACGATCCCACCTGTGTGGTATCTCTCCACTTGGAGGCTATCCCACCCTGACCATACCTGACCACCGAGTCCCCTCCACTTGAGATATTTGAGTCAAAACAAGAGTTACCCTACGTCCTATACTCGTATACCTGACTACATACTGTATACCGAGTCTTGCTATCCCCTCCGCTCCTATACTTGAATACTTACCGGCTTATTCCTGTACAAAGTTTATCCCCTCCACATTAGAGCAGATCCTACACAGCCGGTGTCTCGATACATACTGAGAGAGGGGGAGTATACACAGGTATTTGTAACTGACTACATCATCTAAGGAAATGAGTTTAAAACAGCACACGAACGATAGTTGGCGGAAACGACCAACAGTAATCGGTAGAAGGCTTAAAGGTTAACCTAAATTTAAGTGTTGTAAAAATATAAACACATTATAGTGATTAATGTTCTAAAAAATAATTTGTAACGGAATTTTATCTATGACGGTAGTTGTTTTTATTTAACATCCTGCAAACTTTATAACAGCTTTACAATCAGATGGAGTTTTTACTGTCTAGTGTACATGACTACTTGTACTGTTGTTTCTTCTGTACCCCTCCACCCGGCTGCTAGATTTACACCTGTTTATGTTACCCGTATATCTGCTTCAATATTGCTCCTACCCCTCCATTTGTCTGGTACACGAGTACCCAAGTCGCGTCCCCACCTGTTTAGTTGGTTAAACGTAGATAGCGTATTTCTAAAGGCATTGTATTACGGCTCTTATACAGCAGAAAGCCGTCAACCCAACTCAGCGGCCAAATATTTAATTTTATATCGTATTCTAGGAAATAACGCTCTAGAGTTAAAATTTATCAACATCCTTTAGTATATCGTTATCAATTCATTTACACTAAAAAGAATTTACTACTAAATTCCTATATTTCTACAATCTAGACATTCCAAAGATAAAACTATTATAATAATATTATGGAATTTAAAAAACGTAGGCGAGACCATAAGTTCGAATACCAGAGAAGCATGATTTTACCAAATATAATTATTTACAAAGGAAAACGAGTTTTCTCAGATAATAATACCATCTATAAAATGTGCACAGGAAAAATGTATCAATAAATATACCTCGAAATAAACTGAGATATCTTGACAAATATACTTTAAAATAATTCCAATAAAGAATATCAAAACAATTAACAGGAAGTGGTTTAAATTTGGTTTTTCGTTATCTTTAAAGTTAATCGGTATTAAAAATATATTTAAATTAGGATCGTTAGAGAGACCAGCTACCGCCGGGGCTATCCATAACTGGAATGGATTATATCTATACTTATAACTTAATATACTTATTTATTATATTAATTTTACTTCTACAATCTAATTGGTATATAAACAAATATATGAATTTAATGTGATAATAATTACAAGATAAAAATAACTTTTTATATACTGCAATTATAAATTTTCTGTTGAATCATATGTAATGTTGATAATATAATTGTCATTGTTATATATATAATGTTAGTGAAAACAAATACATAGTTCCGAATTTATTTACTTCACATAATAATGACAACCATCTAGAGAGCTGATCTTAAACCTATAAAAGGACAAATCTTTGTACAATGGATCTCACCAACACCGAATCTAAACTTGATTGCCCCTGTGTAGGGACAGTAAGAGAAGAAAGAAGTACAGATGTAGAAAAATTAAACCTATACCTAGGACACAAGTGTAAACAAACCTGGTTGTCACACGTCAGTTAATTTATTTCTTTGTTTACTTTTCGCTGTCATTCAATGTTTACCTCTAAATAAAAAATCACAAATTTGAAACCCGTCAAAATGAAGATTGTAAGTACTATGTGATATGTCAAAACAAATAAAATAACTTGCGGATTTTTTCCGAACTAACTTTCCATACAGCAAAATTTGCTGACACTAATTAACTTCTGCTGAAAGATGGCTAAAAGTATTAAAATAATGCATGGTCATCGTGTTTTGAGCTATTCTAAAAGTTTCAAATGTTTAGCTACTCAGGAAGTTAGTTAAAAATCGATTGCAAGATTTGTACTGGACAAACAAACAAACAAACAAGAAAGCAAGCTAATAAAAACGTAGTAAAAATATCTAAACCTTTCCTTTTTAATACTTATACCTGCTTCATTATAGAACTTAAACAATACGCCATATTGACTAAGTTCTTAATCCCAATTCGGCTTTTTTACTATTTAATTATTGTGAGTTCCATAAGCCAGTCATTTGCTGAGTCTAGTTTTTCCCTTAGACTGTACTCGCGTAGTAACGCATATTATTATCTTGACTCCTATTTTTTGCTAATTCAGCGGTTTATTCGGCTGAGCCAGCCATACAACAAACTTGCCGTGTCGGTAAAAATGTTTTCTTCTTCATAAGATTTTATACTAACATATAAAATACATTTTTTATGTTAAAAAAAAACTTAAAAAAATACTATGTTATGTTATGTATATATATATATATATATATATATATATATATATATATATATATATATATATATATATATATATATATATATATATATATATATATATATATATATATATATATATATATATATATATATATATATATATATATATATATATATATATATATATATATATATATATATATATATATATATATATATATATATATATATATATATATAGTGTTTGTGAGTGTGTGTGTGTGTCTGTGTTTGTTTTAACCGTATTATTACTGAGAAGCCTGTCAACTGCAGAATATTTCAGACCTATTACAACACAATGCTACTGATCTATGCAAGCAATACTATCCTCTTTATTATTTTAAATTTGATTGGTCTTATAATATTCACATTTCATGACTACGTTTATTAATTCAAATGAATTGAAGAGGTAAACGTTTATGAGCTCAGAAAAAGATTTCCTAGTAAATTACAGTTTGTAGCCTTTTAGTTTTAATAAGATCGGTAAATAGGAGATTTAGTTGAAGTGCTGATCAATCCAATCAGTATCGGAAAATGAGTAGGATTCATGGAAACTGCTTATTTCATGCAAAAAAACAACACACAGGACACACTGCCGGACCTGCAGTGACCACGTGGATAATGCACAAGGACAAGTGCTTTGGGACATTATAGCTGTTCTATCAAAAGAAATCAGTTATTCAATTCAAGCATTTTCCGAGAACCTATTTAATTTACACCGAAAATTGTCATTGGTAGTTAAGTTAAGTTTTAGCTTTAAATTTAGGGGGAGTGAGATGTCTACAAATAATATGACAAACCATCAAAAATAATTACTTAAATAAAAAAAATAAATAAAACATATAAAGATCTAATCTTACCGAAAAAATCATATACATCGCTTTCCCAGTAAAAATACTCATAGTTTCTGATTTTATATGAATAAAAGAGAAAAGGGATAATGACTCCAAAAATGCAATGATAAATGACTTTATAACTGTCCAATTCCTTATTCCAATCTCAGGATGACGCCTCCCTCGTTTGCCAGTATAACGACACTGGCTGTAGTTAATGCCAATATTGAGAAATTTTGTTTCGAAGTTTTACTTGTATGTTTATTAGTGTCTTAAAAAGTTAAAATTATTACCAAACATTGTCTGTTATAATTTGTTGTAAAAACAAGCTTTGGAATGCCGAAAAATAGATCATCTTACTTTATTTCGGAAACTTGAAAAGATTGAACACGTTAATAATGATTCCACTAGAAATTTCCGGTTACGTGATACGGATTAGTCGAACTTGAGGTAAGAACAGACCGCATTGTGATATAGGATACTCGCCGCACTGTCTTCATTACTTCAGCGGTTAATGTTAACGTACTAACGTACTATATTACAACAGACCATTAAGAAAAATCTGCCTACTACTCAGTCTACGGTGTTAAATAAACGATAAATTACCATAAAAACTTCAAAAAGCTAAAATATAAACTTTATAAGTTATTATTTTAGTATAAGTAGTATTTCACAATTAGATTAATAAAAAAAAAAAAAACATTTTTTGGTGAAGATTATATTTTATCGAGAGTTTGTCCCACATAACTATTTTTAGCATCTGCTAACTTGAAAGTCATTAATCTGGAATAGTAGGAATGTTAATTTGTTGTTGTGACAAGAAAACGCGATTGTCCATTGTCCATCATGCTCTATGAGTTGTCGAAACGAGGGTGTGTTTTAATTTTCACTATTCAATCATTTCCGTGAATTTGTTCTTCCATTTCGACTATTTATTGTGCAATATACCTACTCTTAGTACATTTCCATTGATTATAATTACTCGACTTTTCCAAGTTGCCGGGTGGAGCATGTATATATATTACTTATTGCCAAATCGGGATTCTTCCGATTCCCATCACTTGTAACTGGGTAGTCATCGTGCCAGTAAGAATTATATTCTTGGCGTGAAATGTTAAGAGTATGTTAAATAAATATTATATTCTTTAACCAACTACAGCCCTCATCCGTTACTCTTTGAAAAAAATGACATAGATGGTTCTTAAGTTTTTTTTTTTGTTGTTTTTTTTGGCATTTGTTTGCACAACATACAGCCATGAAAAGAGAATAGAGGGGAACCCTTATTTCCCTCTGATACAGATACGATATGTAAATTGATGTCTTAATTAAAGATTAAGCAAATAATAATACAGAGTAGAATAAAACAGGTATTTGAACGTAGATTATAAATGAGTGGATATGTTGACTACATAATAACATATTAAAAAAGAAATTGAATAAATAAAATAAAATAAAATAAAATTAAAAAACAATAATGATAATATTACAGATAATAAATAAATTAATGATAGTATAGTAAACAGAATAAGATAACGTTTGTATATTGTCTTTTTAATAGTTTATACGTGTAATTTGGCTTGTTTCAAAAAATTGAAAATTATATTATATATTGGTTCCAAGTTCGACGCTAGAAGAGACATATAGTTGAACGGTTGTTGCAATATTTGTTTATGTAGGTGGAAAAACATTGTTGCTCTATTTGATACACTCCAGTATTAGATGCTCTAGGGTTTCTGGCACATAACAAACTGAACATATTGGGGATTCGGATTTACCTATTTTGTGTAAGTAATGATTGCATATACCATGATTTGCTCGCAGTCTAGAAATACTAACGACCATGGTCCTATTAATAGCAACTTCTTTGTACCACGGGTTGAAGTTGATCTTCGGTACTAAAGATTTGTAAAAGGCGCCGCTGGTAGTGTTGTTGTACCATAGTTTTATCTGGTGGTATAAATCGCGATATTGTACTTGATACATTATTCCGTAGTCAATAGCTAACTCGTGGTTGAAACTGCTTTCTTTAGCTATGTGGTCGACTCGTTCGTTCGGAGCAATACCCGCGTGTCCTTTTAACCAGACAAACACTACTCTTTTACTTTCCTGCAACAGATGGTAGTGGATTCTCAAGATTTCGCATAGAATATAGTTGTCAATCATGTTTGAATTCAGGTTATTTAAAGCTTGAACTGCACTAAGACTATCTGTAAATATGGTAAAGGAATTGAAGTTTGTTTTAGATATGTGTTTTAAGTTATCGTACACCACTATACATATTCCTTTAAGTTTAGTAAATCATAAAGAGAGTAAAACGAAAGTTAAAACGGAAACGGTAAAATATTCCGAATAAAGCAGACGCTAATTTATTGACATTATTAATTCAAATCAAATATATCAATTGATAAAAAATAATTATTAAAATAGCAAATAAAAAATTAGAACTATTATTTGTGTGCAACTATTTTTACTTAATGAAAGTATCTTGATGTGAACCAAGTGAGTGCAATCGTTTTTGCACCTCAAATTAGAAGGCGTATTTGATCAATCAGAAATTTATCTAGGGTTTCATTTGGGAAAAGCGGGGCCAATGTGGGAGGAAGTATGACATGTCAATAAAATTAATAATTTATAGAGAGATATTGCATTAGATGGGAGAGTGGCTTCCACCTGGATTTGTGTCACTGTATCCAATATAATTTAATGGGTTTCCAAGATTTATTATACACACATACGCTGCAATCATAGTGTGAAATCATAAAGTGAAGAGATTTAAAGATTCAAATCTAGTAGAAAACTTTGAGAAAGATATGAGTCTTTTTTTTTTTTTTAGGAAAAAAAAAAAATAGGAAAGTCGGGTTAAGAAGTGTAAAAATTGTAAGGTAATGCTGTCGGTGTGATTAGACGTAACACAATCCAGTGGAATTCCACGGCTCTGCTCTGCTCTGCGGTTTCAGTCCGATCTCTGATGGTTCTGCCGGGCACCTTGCTCCCTGACATCACTTCTCTTCACGCTGAACAAATTCAATAAATACACTCTTTTTAAAATAAACAGCTGACTCGGTGCAAACAAACAAAGCAAACTGTTAGTAACCTTGACTCAAAATGATTTCATTCTTACTTAAGCATTACTTTTATTCTAAACTCAAATATATTATAGTTCAGGTTCTAGTAAATTGAAGTAAAGACTCTTTATGCATTTTGCGTTTAAAAGTAAACCAAACTATATTAAAATTCAAAATCACAGCGAAGTACTTGCGTCCAAGTACTTTTTGTAGATGATTAAACATACCCCGTTAAGTAATTGATTTTTTTTTTCTTCGATTTCAAGGGTCCCGGGTTTGATCTCCCGGGGGTCCATTGTTGAAAATTGTTAATAACGACAAGAAAAGTTACATTTTTTCAGACGTGAAAAATCGAATAATACTATTAGCACAGGTTTTAACTTCTCAGTCTTGCTTCTATTAGGATTTCTTTTTTTTACTATTTAAGGAAAATTATTAATTATAAGTTTTATTTATTTCACCACTTGTATTAGTCCCCTATTGTGTGTTGTCTGTATAAGCTATTATAAAAAAAGTATTATTGAAATTTTAATATACATACAATATATATTTTTTTATGTAAAAATATAAATTAAAATTTTTCTTTTTCTATTGCTTGTATTTGAAGAATAAACGGTAATCATAATAATTGACGTATATTACGTTTTAATAGGTGACAGAGAAAAATGTCTTTTTTCGATTCTATGGAATTATATTTATAAAAGATTATTATCTGTTTAAAATTAATTTATATTTAATAGTAGTTATTATTCAATGTAGTTGATACTATTAAAGTAATTAATATTTCAATATAGGATAGTTAAGATATTATCTAACGTATACTTGAACATGTCTGAATGAACCCTTGGGGTATATTTAGAACTTGGCAAAACATGAAAAATCAGCTACACAATGAGTAATTTGTTTTTTATTATCATAATTTGTATATTTTTATCTTTTCCTGATAGCGATCGCTCGGAATTCTTTAAATAACACATTCATAAGATTTATTTTATATATAATTATTTCAAAACAATTGTTGATTTTGCATTCGAAGAACATGCTTAAAGTTTCCCCATCAAAAACAACCTGTTTTAATAAGCTAATACATTTGTTTTAATAATAATAATAGTAATAAGGGGGGGGGGGGGGGTTAAAACAGGAGAATTTTAGCCTGGGGATATTCTGGGCTATCAGTTTGAGTCTGGCTGCCTTTTATTTTAAAATTATTATAACTACCTTCAAGCCAGATAGATATAAAAAGAAATTCAGCCTTGATTCATCCAGAGATATAATTTAAAATCCAAGCAATATTTTTCATTTAGCACTCATTTAAATGTCACTTTTATTATTATTTATATGATAGTGAACCTTGTAAAAGATAAGTGTTATATGCCTAAAGGAGTTTCTTCCCTTATGTTTACTAATACTATCACTATTTCTTTGATAAAAAAAAGTGATGGATTTAATGATTACTGTTTAGCTTTTATTAAATAAGCAAAAAGACTAGAGTAACATATTTTCAACTAAAATTGTTACAGGGAAATATTTTAACAATGTTCTTGACCCTTTTTTTAGGCAATTTTTTTTTTTTAAAGTGACATTCTTTTATACAGAATAACAGATATGTAGTTTTTTCAAAAATTGAGAACCATTCTTTTCATATGAAATTAGAGATTACATTAAATATCTAAATATCAATTTAGATAGATGCGTATAACTTTACACTACCTGAGAAGAGTATCCACAAAAAAACCTAACCGTGAAAAAGGGGCAAGTTCCAGACCCTCTCACTAAGTAGTCAGCCTACTATGAAAGTAGTGCTATCTACTTTTTGGCCAAGTCTGCTTTTTGTTGTAGAATATAACCTCACTTAAATCTTCAATCCTATTTTCATAAGTAAAACTGATATTTTCTTTTTATTGCTTAGCACTTGGCCAGTTTCTAATTGAGGCATTAAACAAATTTGGCCCCTATGTAGATCTCACTACTTTGATAGGATGACTTTTTTGGTTGGGAGTCCTGAACTTTTTTCCATTTCTTCTGAGTTCTCTCCTTCCCATTACCCACGTAACTCTTATGTGATTACACATGATACTGATGTTTTATGCTTCATTCAGAAACTGGTTAAGCAATTAATTTTTTATTTTTTGGGGGAGGGGGGTAAAAATGGATTTTTTTTTTTGATTTTTTTTCCTGTCAGTTATACGGCTATATCTACAAGTGCTCTCTAACAAGTGTTCTACCAGTGTTCTGTTTTCAAATTTCTAGCTATTCTAGAAGTTGCTTATAATTTTGATGAAGAGTGAGTGAGTGAGTCAGTATGAAAAATGCAAACTTTGAAACTCTCCCCTGTTGTAAAGGCTGAATATTAAGGGCTAAATTTTGTACAGTGTCCTAAACTACTTAAACCTAATCAATACATCAAATTTCAAAAGCCCATTGTAAGAGGAAGCAGAGATATGAGGGTGAGAAAAACCGGGTGAATTGGTTCATGTAAAGATATACACACTGCTTGCTTATTGGAGCTTACCTTGCGCACTGCCGTGCGCTCAGATTCGGCAAAACTACAAGGGTTCCAACTTGGATTGGATTAATCCAGACTTAAGAAAATACATAATGGATAATACTTAATACTTGATGGATGAAAAAGTAATGGCTTTACTTATGACCATGTACTTTTGAACATAGGTTCCTCTTAGTCCCTAAAGGTGCTCGCCAAGAGGACTAAATCAACCACGGTAAACACTGCTACTATATTTAATAATGTAACTTTTCCAGGTACTATTCTGATTTTTCTTTAGCTGTCTAATTGTTATTCGTTAATTTTCTTTTTCGTTAAATACATTTATCGGTTTTGTGCATTTAGATAATTGATACGGGCTTCAAGAATGGTCGGCTATATAAGTACGTTTACAAAATCCTTATAAATTATTATAAGCTTAACATTTACATCCAAGTTATACAGATTGAAAAATGTAAATTTATACATTGGTAAAATATTTGATGGGACAATAATACTTGTTTTAAAGTGCTGTATAATTAGCGAATTATTTTTTTCGTTTTTATTTTTTGTATGTGGAAAGAAATCTGTGAGCTGCTTAAACTACAGCTCGGTTATCTGTAGGCGATTTTTCTTGTTGATTGTTAATGGTTTATCGGGACATCGCTCTAAGCTACGACGGCCAGTGAGATAATTAGATACAAAATGTGTTGGGACAGGTTGTTAGTAATAGGGGACGCCCCGAGGATATAAAGACACTCCACAACATGCTAATTATTAATTGGTCAGTGGCCTCTGAGTAGAGGCATTGTGCCTGGGCTAGGAGGGCCATTGTCTGACGGCAAGGCGAATCCGATCCCAACGGTATCGCTCTAAGATGAGCACGCGTCAGTAGAATAGTAGTACACAATCGACTTGATGCCATTGTTTCCTAATCCGACACACTCAAGAAAACACTGATGAGGAAGTAGTGAAAACTGTATGGTTACACCTACGTTTAATACTTTAATACATATAGCAATGTAGTTAAAATATAATGTATTAATAATTATTATGTTGTATATAACTTTTTAATTTCATGCTTTACGAAAATCAAAACCGGCATTAATTTTTTATCTGTCTAGATATCGGGGCGAGGCAAACGCCCATTATTTTTTATAGTGGTGTGCGCTAATATGTGGCGCATGTTAAAGGCTTTGGTTCATTTAAAAATATTGAGTAGAACCTGATTTATTACATAATAGTACATTACGCGTCTAGTGCGGAGAGTTGCATTTTGGTTGCGAGTGTGGAGTTTGCACCCGACAGCGAGGATACTAAAACCACATGAGCAAAGCAAAATGCAGTTTTCGCACGAGTTGCGTACCGTGCTTTATCTACGATTGTTGGATTTAATAATAAATACAGAAAAAAAATTAATAAACTTCCTGTATGTAAGTTCATATTTCTCTTTTGATAAAGATGACATTACTTCATTAGTTGTATTTTGTGCCGAATTAATTATTTCGGGAGGCGTATTATTCTCCTCATATTCGTCATAATCATTTAAATCACTCATTGATTTAAAAAAAAAAAACTTGATATAAACAGTTACTTTGATTAAACAAACAGCAAAGTAGTTTTGTTATAAGTAAACAAACTCGCTAATCGTGCGTAAAGGTGAAGAATTCTTCTTTTTTATCACCCAAGGGCGGTAAAAAAGAGGAATTCAAGTACATGCGCAATGAATACAAGTACGTTAAGAATCACTTTCTACGCATCTAAACAGAGATACAATGTTTATATTTCATAACAATCGAAAATAAAATATTAAAGTATATCAAAAACATTAATGTAAAATAAAAATATTTTTCTATATTTTATGCCACGTTGATTTTGTGCTATTAAAGGAAGCGAGTTATTGAATATTTAATTTAAACATAGCAAGAGCCTCATGTGGAAAGCAGGGTGAAGGCTAGGACTGTATAAAACATTTTATCTACGATTGATAAGAAATATAAACATTATATCTTTGTTTAGATGCGTAGAAAGTGATTATTTACGTACTTGCATTCATTGCGCATGCGCGTCTCATAGAACTGAACAATTCCTCTTCTTTACCACACAGTGTGCGGTAAAGAAGAGGAATTCTTCAGCTTTACGCACGATTAGCAAGTTTGTTTACATTTAACAAAACTAGTTTGCTATTCTTTTATTAAAGTAACTGTTTATATCGAGTTTTTAGTGAAAAAACAATGAATGAATCAAGTGACTTTGACGAAAATGTGGAGAATAATACTCCTCCAGAAATAATTAATTCGGCAAAAAATACTACTCAAGAATTAATCCCATCTTTATCAAGAGAGAGATACGAACTTACATACAGCAAGTTTATTTTTTTCTGTATTTATAATTTAAATCTAACAATCGTAGATAAAGTACGGTACGCAACTCGTGCGAAAACGGCATTTTGCATTGCTCGTGTGGTTTTACAACCCTCGCTGTCGCTCGGGTGCAAACTCCACACTCGCATGCAAAATGCTACTTTCCGCACTCGACGCGTAATGTACTATTACATGAACACTTAAGAATAAAAGGATGAAGATAGTAATAATAAATAAATAAAATGTTAATATTATGTATAGCGAAATAAATAGGTCAATATTCTTCGGTTTGGTGTAATTATCATTCATACTACATGACTGTGCTGAAGGCTACCGAACTTCTTCAATAATATCCAGGAAAACCCAACGTCGTCTTTCTATTTGTCTCCAAATTGGCGATCTCTGTGCTTGTGGAAATATCTGCATGTGAAAACAAACTTCTGCAGGCCATAAAAAAGGCTGTAAAAAAGCAAGGAATAGGTAGATATATTGTCTACCGCTGGCAACGAGATGAGTTCCAAAGAAGGGATCCAAAATGGATCAGCCCCACATATATCTACCTCTAACTCACCGTAATCTATGCACAGGTCTTAAACGGAATATCAAGAAACCAATTTCTCAGTAACTCATAGAAAAAGCGAACTCTATAGTATGGCTATAATGTGGCACCTGACATCTTGGACTCTTTTGAGTCCAAGATGGTCCTGGTGACCTGCCCCTTTACATCTTCTCTGCTAACTGTAGGTTAGCCACATAGCCATGACTACAAGAGAGCATCTGGATCGTATCGGTGTAATAAGAACTCCTGTCTGTCCAATGTTTAATAACGTAAACCTGACATCATGCTCTGGATATCGTAGTCTGTCCCAAAAATACGTTTAAAAAATGCATACATTTTTTATTTTACATTTAATCATTTAAAACAATTTTGTCTCCCTCAAAGTACTCCCCCCTGATAAAACGCACTTGGCCCAACGCCGTTTCCATTATTGGAAACATCTTTCAAAGTCTTCTACTTTAAGGCTCTTTTGTTTCCTCGTCGTCGCTGCCTTTATGCCATCCAAACCCCTCAAAATGGCGCCCTGAAGCAAAATTTTGCACTTTGGAAACAAAAAAATCTGCTCACTGTCTAGTCTCCTCACTTCCTACATAAGTCTCTATAGTTATTTTATACGTATTTATGGAACAGAGTAGTATACAGCAACGACTAATTGCAGAAGGACAAAGCTCTCACAAACCGCTATCACCTCTATTGGATCTCTCTATTGGAGTTTCAGAAGCATAATGGCTACTCTGCCAAACAATGGCGATGAATAAACAAAAATTTAAATTTGGAATTAAATGAGTGTGGGCAGCTAAAAAGAGTAAAGCTAAACTAGCAGACAATGGCGTAACTAAGAAATCCACCCCCCTACCCTCCTGAAACTTTTGAGAATGCCTACAAAATTCACCCTGCTCATCCCACTCTTTCTTAGTCATTTGGGGACTGATGGAGGGGGACGATAATATAATATGTTCAATCAACTCAACTAAATAATTTATAAGTACTATTTTAAAACAGATTTCATTCAGAAACTGGCCAAGTGTTAAGCAATAAAAAGAAAACATCAGTCTTGCTCATGAAAGCATGGGTGAAGTGAGGCTATATACTACAAAAAAGGCAGGCTTGGCCGCAATGTAGATATGACTACTTTGATAGGCTATTTTGGGTAGGGATCTGGAACTTGGCCCTTTTTTCATGGTTAGTTTTTTGTGTTGATAGATTAAACAAATAGGGAATTAAATAGGAATAAAAATCAATAATTTTCATCACAGTTGTCAAAATGATTGACAAGAGAAAGAGAACAATAGATTAAACAAATAGAGGATCAATAAAAATCATTAATTTTCTTTACAGGTATCAAACTGAGTTCAAGACAATAATGGATTAAATCAGGGTTCTCTAATCTTTTTGGTTGAAGGGCCAGATCTGGTTAAGATTGTCCATAGCGAACCGGATGAACTTAGCAACATTTATAGACATCGGACTTAACAATGATAGGGAACATGGATAATAAGCCCATAAACCATATCTATTTCGGCCAAAAAACTTATACAAGACTCGTGCTGATCTTTTATAATGTTTGAAATGGCGTTTTAAAGTAAAATAATATAATATTATTATACTATGTAATTAAATTTTTATATTAAATAATAATATTATGGTACATGTTTAGATTGTTACTCCCCTGTTTGTTTTTAAAATATAGGCTATTGTTTTTTATATATATTTTTTAATATTTACTCATTTTTTCTGCTGGAGCAGGCGCCCCCTCGCAACACGGGGATTGCGCGGGGGCGCTATTTACGCTTACTTCTTATGACATAAAAAATTTCTATATCGATTTGCAATTCACTTTTAGCAGAGTGAATCCGCAACAGATGAAAAAACACACATGTAAAAGAAAAAATCTGGCCGATTCCACTCGCAATTAACTTTTTCAACCTTCTAAACTTTTCATACTTCGCTACTGAGATTAGTATATATTTTTTTTTTATGTTTAATTTGATAGGATTATAAACTACCATGAAGAAACATTAAAATTTTAAAGCTAAGTGAGAAAATGTAGATGTTATTCTTTTTTACTAAAATTTGAACTTACTCTAATGCTAAATGATAATTATAATGTTTGAGTCATTTTAAAATTAAGGAGCTTGGTTGTTTAATTTTACCAATCTTTCTAGGGTCCAACATTTTTGTTACTCCATCTTTGCCGATTCCTCAGGCTATCAGGACAGCTTCCCTTGAGTAGGTTACATGACATTAACTGTTACATTATACCTACATGACATTGATTGGTTGACTTTCTTTAATTTTTTAAATACGGTCAGAATTGACACAACTTTTTTTCCAAATAAGATCAAGGATTTATAACTTCATCATTATTTCAATGCACAGAAAGAGCTTGGCGATAGGAGATCTTAATAATTGTTGAAATAAAGGCAACAGGAGGTTCAGAACGAACTGATAAAGATATTTCGATGTAATATATTGTAAAAGTGATGCTTAGCTACGCTTATTTAGTGCGTACATAATAAAACCATGTCAGTTTTGACGATTATCTAAATCTTTTATTCAGTAGAGTGTTTTGTTGTCCGATTTCTAACCTTCTTTTAAATTTCTACACCTATTATTAAATCATTATCGACGAGTCAATTAAGAAGATACAATCTTTGTAACAGAATTTTACTCTACAAAAATATGCGAGGTAGGTAAACTTCCGAATTATATAAGACCATATTGTAACGGGGTCTTAACTACATACAACCATTTTTACTTTACCTTCGATAATTTTTTCCCCTTCATTATAAGGCGACTGAAGCTTACTAACTTCGTTGGAGCAGAATGAGGTGTAGCCTTGCCTCCTTAAAAAAAAAAAAAAACTGGGTCGATAATGATTCCAGTAGAAAGCACGTTCTTTGTTCGTGAAAATAAAGCGAAAAAATCCTTTCCTGTTTGTACTCAAAAACGTTTTTAGCTTTGACCTTTCAATTTTTTTTTTTTTTTTTTGCTACAATAAACAAGTGCATATTGAGTCAAGAGAAGAATGTAATTTCACATTTCCTTCGTGAAGGATCTGACCCTTTATATGCTTATTTTATAAAACATTTTTATTACCTTTTTTGTGAGGCTGATTTATTTTTTATAACTTCGAGTTGACTTTACTTTTGTAGCCATTATTTTACAGGCTCATTTTTTATTGTATTTTTGAGTGGATAATTGAATTGAGAAATAATTGAATGGAATCATCAAATCTGCAGAGTATAACGACCTAAGGTTATAATCTTTAAAATAGTTATAAAAAAAAATACGTGTGGTGTCGTGGGACACCCGGTAGGAACGAAGTTCCTTACGCTTTTCATTGAATATAAATGATAAAATCGCTGTAATAACTAGGTATACATGGTGGAGTTAGAAAAGAGACAGAATTAAAAGTAACTAATTATTTGTACTACCGGAGTTAAGGCAAAATTAAATGAAAATCTTTTTATTATCTTTGAAGCGAGCGTCTTTCAATAAATAATGTATTGTATATTGAGAAAAAAGTTAATGATAAATTTATAGTTAAAGCAGATGGTTGTAGAACGAAAAAGAAATGTCCTCCCAGGCCCCGTCGGCATATTACTCCAATTAAAATATTAAAATAAAAAATATAAATCATTAACTCACAAAAACTTCTGCTTGTATCAGGTTGAAATGTTACATGCTTGTTTCAATTGAATTTTTTCCCGTCCAAAAATTCAAATTTTAAATTCGAAGCTTACGTTTACGCGAGCGTTGCGCGTGAACGCTTGCGCGGATAACGTTTTCCAACGAACTTGTCCCGGACCTTTGGTAAAATGAACATGTGTACCAAATTTCAACTAAGTCGGTCCACTTTTACCCCAGTTATCGCCATCGGTAGATTTCGTGACGGATTTTGCGTGACCGTGATTTTGGTCGTTTTTTTTGGATTCACTCCCGGGCTCCAGAACGTGCCATAAGGAACTTCGTTCCAATAACCCGCTTATAAATATTAATAAATTGCATTTATTTTATAGCTTGGATTCATAGTTATGCTATCACTCTTACTTAAATATTAAAAATACTTTTGTCATAGAATCCAAGTTCTAATTGATTAATCTTTATTAACTTCAGTGAATAACATATAGCTGCTTGTACATTTGTTTACTGGTCCCTGAAGTATAGGCTCGTTGCAATATTATTTTTAGTGCTAAGGATACGACGAAATGATAGTACTAAAAGAGAAGATTAAGGTGATAGATGAGAAGGATTGACTCGCATTATAATAATGCTATGATATAAAATAGAGAAAGATTTAGGTTGGCCTTATGCTTGAATTACACGGTTGGTAACACAAGCTATTTTCTCTAGGATTAAGGGAAGCCGAATTGGTTTTAAGTTGGATCGACAATTTTTGAATTTAGGTACTCCGGGGGGGGGGGGGGATTTAAAATGACATAAGTATCAAAGTAATTTTTTTTTCAACTCAAAATCATTGACTTCATGCATTAGGTAGGTTATTTGGCTAAAAATTAAATTAATTTCCCCGTGAAAAAGATTTTCATAAAATAATAAATAATTTGTCGGTAAGGTAAATAATTAGATTCTAATGCACGTTTGTAACATAAAATTTATGTTTGTTTCCGAAGAAGATTGATTACACTGGGTAAGGTTTGGAAATGGACTGAGGCACAAGTGAAGGAATTAGATGATATGTGATGCCACCAATCCACTTTATTGTTTCCTTTTGTTCTATCTTTCTTCTATTTGCCAAGAAAATATAATGCTTCCTTGCTACTGGAGTTTTGTCAAATTAATTACAATTTTCTCTCTCTCCATGGTTTTTTTTTGTAATTATTATTGTTTAACAAAATACCAAAAAAAAAACTTTAGTTCGAAAATGAATCAGAATATTAATCATAGTCATACATTTTTATATTATTTGATGTACTAATTAATTGAACCAACATATCAATTCTTGATTTAAAGACATTTTCATGAAACGCTTTTTGGTGTCATTTTTTGGTATCGTTTTTTCGAGTTTATGTACCAAAGTAAAGACATGAAAATGTCAAAAAAAATTCGAGCGTTCAGATTTTTGAATTTGTAAATTAGGAATTAAATCAAATATATGTAGTGCACGAAGAAAGAATGTACTTTTATTCTTTTCCAGTTTATTAAGAAATTATCTTTTAGCTTCTTCATCCATTTTTTTATAAAATGTAAAATGCAAAAAATTATAGTATAGCCAAAAATAAAAAATAATGATGTAAAAGATAAATTTTATGTAGTAAGTTTATTAGGAATAAAATTCTAAGGGTTATCGCGTTTGTCCGATGCAAATCGGAGGAGTAGAACAGAAGTTGTAGTTGGGGGGGGGGGGCTCGTGAGTGACTAATGGAGCAGTAGCGAGAAGCTAAGAGAGTGAGACGTGGGGCAGTTAACCGATCGGGAGGGCAGGGGTGGGTAGGCCCTACCAAGCGCGGTAGGGGGAGACACTATACCGAGAGCGGGCAGACTCGATTGAACACCTCCTATATCCTCCTAACTCCCTGTTACTCGTGTAACGCTTTTTGGTCGAGTTTTTTGGTAACGCTTTTCAAGTTTATGACCCATAGCCAATGCATGAAAATGTCAAAACCAAAATTACTTTCTTTATTTAGATTAACGTTCTTGATATAACCTAGGGTCAAATTTAAGTTACAAGATTTGGAGACAAACATAAAACAAATTAAAAATAAAAGCGTGTAAAAAAAAAAAATAAATTCAAAGAATCTTTTATATTATTAGATGTGTAAACTATAATTTTTGTACTCAGTTTATACACAGTTTAATGCGAAACCATGACTTTTATTGGTAGGTAATGGTTATTATTATTACCAAGAATATTATAGTATTTTGACTTTACGCTTCAATCATATCAGCCCTAAAGAGCTGAAAAATTAATTCGACCTAATATATTTTTCGAAATCATCATGAAGGATTTAATATTAACTCAATGGAGCAAACTAAATCAAATACATTGTGAGAAATAAGACGTATTTGAAGTAGAATTTGTGAAAATGAAGCGGGAATACGGTGAAGGGTTAATTTTCCCCTAGAGAGTAGTTTGTTGTGAAGAGACCTTGCTTTAGTAATTAGGAGAAGCCTTTAATTTTCTAGTTCAGCTCCACTTGATAACTTCACCCATTCTCCGTCCACTTCTTCTTTTTTCTCATAATCCTTTTTTTTTAATAAGATTTAAAACAATATTGATCCTGTATCTTGTTTTCTCATAGTGTAGGCTCTAACTAACCTTGAACTATGTTTTTCTATTTAAATTGTTTATTGCGGATCTTGTTTTATGTTTTAATATACTATCCTTCTGCAGGGGGGCCCCACGACGCGGGGGGGACGGAATATTTTTTTTCCGACATCCGCGCCCCACCGGTCCGACCGGGAAAACTGGCCATCCGGACGGGAATAACCGAAAAACGGCGTACCGGAGGACGCCGAGCGGCGTTTTTCTCATTGTCGGGACCGGACGGGACCCCCCTCCCTGAACTCCCCCCCCCACCACCCCCAGGGAAAAAAAAGCTTGGACAAATAGTAATATATAATAAAGATACACTCAGTGGTGGATCTAGATCTTGCGGGGCCCTGGGCGAGAACTGGGGGGGGGGGGGGCCCCTAGGATAGAGCGGGGATTGCTGATAAAAAACAATAAAGTAACTTAATAATAAACCACTTATAACTTGATCCTATTTTACGGCTAATTCCCTTCACTTAGGGCCGGCCGTCAAACGTTTTTGCTCTCAAAATAATTCAAAACATTTAAAGTAATTACAATTCTGCTCATGATTTAAATCTAACATATTATTTGAACATAAACCCCTCAAATTATATAGTTTTCAACTAATCATCATTTTCATTGCAAACGTAACCGAAAAGAAACATTTTTATTGTAATAATTAAGCTCTGTTATACTTCTTCATGATATTTTTGGTTTTATGGTTAAATTATTATTGTAAATAAAAATTTAAGCTGTGTTATTTGTGATCAGTCCTATAATTTGAAATCTAAACTCGAGCACTTTAAATTTACTCCCAGAATTCATATTCTCAGTTTTTAGTTTAATTTTCAAAGACACATTTTAAGGGGGGTCGGCCCCCCCCCCCCTGAAAATTTTGTAAGTATGACCTCTCAAAACAGCGTTTTTATACATCTCTGAAGTGAAGTTTCTCTTTGACATCAATTGGTAAAACTGCACTAATTGGCCCAATTATTTCGTTCTGTCCGATATACTATTCCTTTTTACAGGATTTGTCTTTTTTACATATCTCTGTACATTGTCAAACGATTAAGGTTATGTAGTATCTTGATAAATTCAGTGTTTTATTTATTTGTTTTAAAAACAATACACGAAATGTCACGTTTTATAGGGTAATGAGTAATGATAGAAGGTTATTGTTATGTCAGGTCAAAAAGTACTAAACTCAACCTAAACTTACCATAACCTTCCATACTTTTCACTAAAATTAAAAAAAAACTAATATATCGAGATGCTACAACCGAAATCGTTTTTGTAATGTAAAAAGGAAAAGTTTGAAAAAAGACCGAATTAAATTGGACTTTTAGATATAGGTGGGGCACATAATGAAGATTTATCCCACAGAATAAATAACAAAATCGTCATCATTTTGAAAAGGGGAAGGGTGAGAAAACACTAGGACGTTAACTCACTTAATTTTAACCCGCGAAAAGGTAGTTAGGTATTAGGCTCTACCATGTAAACTAAATTCGACTGAATTTTATAATTCTAATATTTCATGTTTTGTGCATGGCACGGGGCCCCGCGAACAATCTTCATTATGAACTATAAATTTGCCTCTAAAGTATAAGTATTTTATTTTAATTTTCTATGGCGCGGGGCCCTCCAAGGCGCGGGGCCCTCCAAGGCGCGGGGCCCTGGGCGGTCGCCCCCCTCGTCCCCCCCCCCTGGATCCGCCCCTGGATACACTGCATGCTTGCTAAAACCAGGCCTTGCGCATTGCCGTGCGCTCAGAAAAATAAATCTGTATATGCAGGCTGGCTGGTTTAAAAAAAGAGATGGTGGCAACTACGTGATTTTGGAATTCTTTTGGAAACTATAAATCTTAAATGATAAAGCCACATATTTTTTAATGTCCAAAACTTATAAAGTTTGGGCTTTTAACGTTCGAACAAAAGAGAATAAGAATGTGCTCTCCGCCCTTTAAAATTGATGCACTGGCGTAAGCTATGCTGGTTACTTGACATAAATCTGAATCGGCCTGTATAAATAAATAAATTTTATTCACATAATTCACATTGACTATTAACTAATATATGTAACTATAAAACGGTAAACGAATTATTACTATACATTAGCTCTAAGTATAGCTTAAACCTCTAAGAACATAAGCTTAAATCTAAGTAACCTTAAACCTTGTCTTTACATTTTTTTATATTTTGAATTTAGACCACTGAGATCAAAGTTGTTTATGTTTTTATTCATTGGTTTCACACATTTTCATGGAATTATCTGAAAATGTTTTTGGTTACACATAGAATGAATTTTCGTATCTTGTGCAGTTTTAATTTTGGCGATCCTCCGTCCATTGCTCCTTTTCTCTTATAATACTACCTACTTACTTTGTAATACGATTGTAACAATATGTCTTTAATCGGGTGAACATTTTGGACAGTGCTATTACTCTATACCTACTTGTAGGGATTTGTAGTTTGATTTGACTCTGAATTCCTTATTTTCTAAATTTTATAATATATTTTGTATGTAGCAAATTGAAGAAAATCTAATTTTAGAATATTATTTTTTTGGAAATAAAAGGCCAGTGATTATGCTGAAGAAAAAGGACAAAAACAGATGGATATAACATGAAGAAGATCATGCGGTCATAAAGTGGGATGACTTTCCATAACGTTCTATAAATATAAAGGAGATGAACTCCGTGAGCCGCTCTCCTCGTATATATATTTCCACTTGTAAAGATTCCAACTGTTTAATAGCCTTTGCGTCCAAGTGCACGTGGATCCAGCCACGGAAAGCAAAATGTTTAAAAAGGCAACAAGCCAGAAACTCAAGATTTACGTTCGGCGTATAAACATATTGACACCAAAAATTGTTACCTTGTTTCGAATTCTTTATCTTTACAGAATAAGAAATAATGCAAACAAGATAGTTTAGAGATGCAAAAAAATTAAATGAATATTTTGTCTGAAGCAAATTAATCATTTGATCAATCAAATCAACAGCACTGAGAAACAAAATAATTTGTATTAAGATCATCACTTACCTTATTTTTAGGATAACTCAAATATTACATTAAAGGTTAATTAGAAAAAGTTGTGAACATCCTCTAAAAATATTTTTAAAGATTTAACGGAGGTTAATAATATGTACTTGTTTATTATTTAAATAGACTATTTAAAATTTGTTTAAATTAAAATCGGCGAAGCCATTTTTTTAAGGAAATTGAATTCACTTATAGCTTTATTTATTTCTTTTTCACCTCGTATTGTATTTTTTAGGATTTCAAAGTCATCTTAGCAACCCTTTTGGTAGTTCGTCCGTCCGTCCGTCGCATCTTGGATCATATATCCCGACCTATTGTAGCTAGAGATTTGAAATTTGGTGTACAAGTTTAACTTTTTTTTGCCCAAAAACAGGAAATATAATGCGAACTTCACAACTCAAAATTTCTTGGATCAGCTAGCCATTGCGAACTGATCGCAACATTTTTATTTTTTGTAATTTTTGAGAGGAGTATTATTACTTTAAAGATTTTGAAATGTAGATCACAAATATATATCGCATTTCCAAAATGCCAGCCATTTTACCCCCCAAAAGTATTTAAACAAAACCCCCAAAAAATGTCTCCCCCCCCGTTACCCCATAACGACAGATCTTAAAAATGAGAAAAAAATACATAAATATACATCTCTGTGGGCAAATGATATTTCTGGAAGTTAATATAAAAGAGTCGAATTTTAGAAATTTTAACATGTATGGTAACCCTAATTTTATTTTTTTGTAATTTTTAAGTAGGGTGAAAGGTATTGAAATTTGGATCACAAATATATATCGCTTTTCCATAATGACGGCCATTACCTTTAAATGAAACAAATAAGTGCATACCTAAGATGCTAAAGGATAATATATGCACACCCTGCTTCTCCAAAGTGCAACTTTTTATACACATTTTAGTAAAAAATATAATGCAGGTGCGATATATGAATTTTTATGACCGTAGAAACCCTTTTAGTAGCTTGCTGGCAAGTACTTGAGGGGAATTTTTTTCTAAATTTCTACAGTTTAGCGAATTGTCATTTGAAATATAGCACACATTGATAATATACTGGACATGTTCAGGTATTATCTTGGGTTCAATATTACAAGAATCATCTTCAGTGTGTTGTTATTATTTTTAACTTAAAACGACTAATTTTATATATAACTAATTTAGGTAATAGATTGAGTTTATTGTTTAAGACGAAAATACAAAATATTATCTTTATGTGTAGGGACAATTGTGTAGTACAATTTTAAAATTGATATTATAGAAGTGAGCTACAAGAGCTTCTCTAAAGAGAAATTAGTTTTCTGCCGCTGTGGTCATTATGATATAGATAAGGTGAAAAGGTAACTTGCGTAAAAGTTGGCAATTTAACTGAAAACTGGAACAAATGCTTCTTTCATGAATGCGTTTCTCTAGGTACCAATTAATCTACTCTGATAAAATATTAACTCATCTTAGGCACCAACTAATAAATATTCATGTATATTGTGTCATTATAGCTCTATTATTGTACTCGATTATTTTAGGAAGGTGTGTATATGATATCTTTATTAAACAAGCAGTGTGGTCAGTTGAATATAGCATGAGCAAGCTCTCTGAATGGAAACCAAAGTATGGATGTGTTTCCACATGGGTACCATTGTCCTTTATCTTCACCTACACCACCCAGTTTCCCTCAAGTTTCCATTACAATAGAAAAGATCCTCTGACTGGAAGCTTTAGGGTGACTATAGCCTTAAACTCTTGAGGTGACTGTCATTTACCTAGGGCTTATAAACATTTTACATTCTCACACTTAGCTTATAAAGTACTAAAGTACATCAAGAATAAATTTTAGGGAATAAAAAAATAAAACATTAACATTAAATTAAAAAAATGAACATTAGGCTCTATTAACTATAATGTTATTTTTTCGAAAATAATGTTCATTCTGAGCCGATAGATACCTAATGTTTTGTTTATTCTCATCACACTCTTTTACGAGTTAAGTAATTACTTATTACGAGTATACTTTATTTTAAATACGATTGATTTCTTAATTTAATAAATTAAATAGCATATGGTACCCAGGTCGTTAATAAATTCAACTGTTATGTGTGTAATTGAGTGAAAAATATTTGCTAAAATTCACTCACTGTAAATTTACTTAAGAAATATGACTTATTTTATGTTTTATAATTTCTTTCTTCGTTGAAATAATTAAAAATAAATTTTAAGTTTCTTAGAGTTGGAAATGCATATATTACAAAATGTTTATTTGATAAAATATTTGTATTAAACAAGTAACAAGTTTGTTTAACTTAAGACAAAATAAGTTATTTATAATTCGACTTATTTTAAATTCAAATTAATTTGATTTCTTAATAATTTTTAATTCTTTCTTAATCATTCTTGACATTTTTTAACTAGTCTTAAACATTATGGAAATCCAAAATAGTATTCATTAAATTAGAGAGGTTTTCTAAAATTGATAAATTTGTTGGATTTTACTATAAACTAATACAAACTTTTGTTTAATGGAGACTTTGGTTTATAGAGTGAATCTATTTTAATAGGTAGTTATTATAACTTAAAGGACAAAACTATAACTTTATTATAAAAACATACTTTAAATTATTTGTTAGTCTGCTTGGTCCCCCTCTTAAGCTGGGTTTACACGATCCAAGTGGACTTGGACCAAGTAACTTTGATCAAATTCACTTGGACCAAGTAGTTGTGCAACTTTTGAAGCAGGGTTTACACGATCCAAGTAGACTTGGTCCAAGTAGTTTGATCAACATTGTCAAAATCAGCTGCTTCCTGTAAGCAAACGGTACAAACTCGTCATTTTTGACAGCTCGTTTTCACAATTCGCAGGTAGGCGCCATTTTTATTTCCATCCAAGACTACTTTGATCAAAAAAAGTTTAGGACCATCCAACTCAACTTGGATGGTCCAAGTACACTTTGATAGCCTGTTTACACGATCAAAGTAGCGTCCAATGTGACTTGGTCCAAATCCATTTGGATCGTTTAAACCCAGTTCAAACCTTCATATACCTGCTGAACAAATGAAGGAATACTCATTATACATTTGATATGATTGTTTATTGACAGTGGTTTCAGGCAGGTGTGTTATTCTGAAGCCCCGTTTCCATTACAACAAATTTGTCCCTCAACATGTTGCCGGCACAAGTTCCAGGATTTTGTTGAAATGGAAACAGTCTGCAACATGTTGCGGGACATGTGCCGGGGACAAAAATGTGACAAGCGACAGTGGGACACAACTTGTGCCACGGGCAATGGAAACACTTTGCAACATATCCCGGGGAAAGGCGCACGCGTGGTGCAGGGTGGGTCGAAAAAAACTTTTTTTGGAAATCTAAAAACATGAAAACATAAAAACTTGTTACTATGCTAGAAACGAAAGATCCCAAAATTTGGGCTCATTTGAACAAGTGCTAGGTCGCGCCCCGTCGCTTTGAAGTTTGATGCATGTGAAGTTCTTATAAAATAGCGGTGTTTCGTATTATCTTTTTGTGTTAAAATATATTCCGAGTGTAGTTTTAATGTTAAATATATTTTATAGACATTTAGTGCTTGTGGTAACTACATAGATTAAATAATTAAGTTGTTTAGTTTAGCCAGTAAATGATGACATATATAATTTTTTCGAAAAAAATAAATTCTGCAGAAGTTAAATTCCAAGTTTAGGTAAAAGAAACTTAATATTTTCTCCATTTTTAGTTTATTTCGTAATCCGCATATGTATTTAATTGCAATTGTGATACATATTAGTATTTTTTATGAAATTACATACATAGTCATTAAGTGGAAGAAAACAGTACGTAATAGACTGCCTTAATGCTAAACCACTACCAGTTTACTTATTATTTTTATTTTATAGAAAAACTAGTAAAATGTTTTTACAAATAATTTTAAAGAGTGTATATTATGCCCCTCCCATCACCCAACGATAATGGGGGTGGGGGGGGGGGGGGGGGGTTGGAGCCATACTCAGTAAGGTGCCCAAATCTGATCTTGGGTCATTTTTAGTGAAGAAGTTAAAAACAGCAAAACCATTTCTATATTATTTCGCTTACCTCTGCATAATATTTTATGCGAAATACTATGTGCAGGTAGAAAGAAAAACCGCTTAAATGAGAACTGCTAATGAATTCCCAAACTAAATTATGGTACCTTGAACCATACTATATTGTCCCTTGCCCTGTCTACTATCTTTCCGTTTAGCCATATTCTCTCTTAGTATCAACAATATGTTGCAAGTGTTAACTTCTATAATTCACTTTCGTTTTGTGACCTTTCTTGTTAAGAAATATACTTTTATTAAGTTAAATCCATAGCTTTTTAATGGGAAGTGTTGTAAGTTGAGAAAGAAAGATGCTTCTAAATACTAGTGCATCGGCTTAATGTCCTGTTTAGGGTAGTCCTCATTCTATGTATTTAGTGAGTTTAATATTGCTTCTTACCTTTAGTGATGAACCAATGAAGAATAGAAAATATTGGCGTTGAGTGTAGATTAAATTCGGCGGAATTAAAATTCCTTCGAAGCTACATGCCGAGTTTAGGTAAAAGCAACATAATATTTCCCCTATTTTTTAGTATATTTCGTAATCGCAATATGTATTATGCAGAGGTAAGCTAAATAATATAGAAAAGGTTTTGCTGTTTTTAACTTCTTCACAAAAAATGACCCAAAATCAGATTTGGGCACCTTACTGAGTATGGCTCCAACCCCCCCCCTCCCCACCCCCATTATCGTTGGGTGATGGGAGGGGCATAATATACACTCTTTTAAATTATTTGTAAAAACATTTTACTAGTTTTTCTATAAAATAAAAATAATAAGTAAACTGGTAGTGGTTTAGCATTAAGGCAGTCTATTACGTACTGTTTTCTTCCACTTAATGACTATGTATGTAATTTCATAAAAAATAATAATATCACAATTGCAATTAAATGCATATGCGGATTACGAAATAAACTAAAATTGGAGAAAATATTATTTTTAGTTTCTTTTACCTAAACTTGGAATTTAACTTCTGCGGAATTTATTTTTTTCGAAAAAATTATATATGTCATCATTTACTGGCCAAACTAAACAACTTAATTATTTAATCTATGTAGTTACCACAAGCACTAAATGTCTATAAAATATATTTAACATTAAAACTACACTCGGAATATATTTTAACACAAAAAATTAATACGAAACACCACAACATCGCTATTTTATAAGAATTTCACATGCATCAAACTTCAAAGCGACGGGGCGCGACCTAGCACTTGTTCAAATGAGCCCAAATTTTGGGATCTTTCGTTTCTAGCATAGTAACAAGTTTTTATCACCACATGTTTTTAGATTTCCAAAAAAAGTTTTTTTCGACCCACCCTATGGTGCAGTCTATACTCGCTGTTCAAACCATAACTAAACCTTGCTCCCTACCTATACGTGCTCTCTCGTTTGTGGTTGAGGTATTTTCAGTGTTGTGTTACTGAACTGTTGCGGAACTGTTTCCAATTGCACTTGTCCCGCAACATGTGCCTGCAACTTGTTGTAATGGAAACGGGGCTTGACGAATATCTGAACCGAATTATATTACCTCTAATAATTATGAGTAAGTATAGGTTCAGAATGTGTCTATCCTGTGCCAGTATATATAAAAAAAACAAAAAAAAACAACAGAATTTTAGTCCATGATTTGTATTTGTTATTGTTTCAGTATTATTATAATATTTTTTCGGTAATAAAACGTTAAGAATATAGTTTTGGTTGAAATATATTGGCGATAGCTTGCTTTATGAAGGGTTTTTAAAAGCACGTTCTTCACCTTTCCCCTGTCGTGACCCAAGTATCGTCTAATGAGCTTGAGTATATAGCTTTCAAAAAGACTTCAATTTGCAACAAAGAATTTCCATTACAACGGTTCGAAACTCTCAGTTGTTTCCAGTTTTTCTCTCTGGGATAAAAATGTACAACCTGATTAACACTGAAAGCCAAGGGTTAAGAAGGAATATATAAAGTTTTCTGAGGAAGGCAATGTAGGTGCTAATTCATCGGATTATAACGGGTTTTTTTACGAAGTCCTGTACAATTAATTTGTTTGGTAGTAACGTTGAGGTACGTGCAGGAGTGTTTAAGCACAGAGCTTAAGGGTGCATGTTGTTAATGAAAACGTGACCTTCGTGAAAACATTCTACGGCTACAAGCTGATCGGCTGGCAGAGGAAGATGTACTTAGCTCTAAGAGTCCCCCTGCCTGCTCTGGCACGTAAAGCACTTCATTAACCTCGAGCAGTTTTAATCTTCCATCTATCCACTCAGCGTTATCAGAAATGCTTTCTTAAAATATTAAGTTAAAGTTGGTGATTGACTTACACAAGTTAATAATAATTTTGTCTCTGTCAATATCTTAAATTTGCTCAGCGGGTTATTCTCAAATAAACTGTCACTTTGCTGTCCGGAGGTTACCGGAAGCTCTACAGAATAGAGTTTTTATCCTATCTCAACCTACTAAGGATCATTGAGTTCGTCTCAAAGCAGTGTACATTTTGAGCTATCAAATGTTAAAAAATGATTAAAAATAAAAAAAAAAAAAATTATTTTTCTTGGAAAAATTAACAAAAGTAGCTGTCCGGAGGCCATTTCGAAAATTTGCAGTGACGATTTCTGTTAAAAAATATGAACTTAAAAAATTAGGGCAGGGACCTAACTTTCATATTACTTATGTAGATGACGTAATAAGGTGCAAATATTTTTTTTAGACACATCGATTTTTCATTAATGGAGATAAAGTGTGTGTCCGGAACTTTTCAGAATAAGAGTCACGGGAGTGACGATTTGAACGGAAGATGACGTGAGAAAGGGTCTTTTGTTGTTAGCGGGGTGGGGAGAAAGGGACCAGCTTTCATATACATATGAGAAGCCATCAGCATCCTCCGAGCCCGGTGACGGAAGTACTTCTTTTTTTATGGTCGGCTATTCCTCGTCACTATGGTGCTTATTTTAATTGTAGGTCACGCGGGTGACGTGTATTTTAACACATAAAAAAAAATAAAATGACATTTTCGAACTCAGTTTCATATAGCCTTTGCATGGCTGATAAACATACACTTGTCTGTTTTTTTCTAGGTTCACTTACGTTCTCAATATTTTATTTTTTCTATTGAAATGTCTCACGAGTGACAGTTCACGCGAGTGACGATTTGCATTGAGCCTGTTAACTAGTGACTATTCCTGGTAAAAAATACCAAATATAGAGTAAAAACACCGCTGTCTATGCTTGTGGGTTGTTCCAACCCATCATTAAAAAACTTATGATTTCATTATCTAATGATTTTATGGTTTTTTAATACGTCTTAAGTGTTACGTGAAATATGTATAAAATTTTATAAATTGTGGATAAAATATACTAAATAATGCTAATATTTGTTCAAACTAGTTCTATTACTATTATTTTCCCTACTTCATTTTTCTCAAATTAAAAAAATATCTCGTATAAAAAAAAAAAATATAAAAAAAAAATAATACTAATAATACAAAAGATAACGTAAATCGCGTGATCAAAAGTCTGAGAATTAGTTTTTTCTTTAAGATTTTTTATTAAACATGAGTTAATATGAGAGCCCTGAATTGCATTTACCTCAAGTTCAGAGGTGAAAGAGATTGGGCATTGGATGCTGAGTAAAATGGGCTTAATGTTGTTAGTTAAATTATTTTTAACAATGCTTCTCTTAAGACTGCCCACAAAAAGTCAATTTCATTAATTATTTTTATGCTTTAGGGTATGCTGCATAACAACAACTAGTCTTACATAGTATTGGCCTAAAAAAATAAAATAAATCAATAATAATAATAAAACCAGCCCGTCACTCGCGTGACACAAAACCTGGGATTTGGAAAATTCGCAGAAAATCGGAAAATTGTCGAACTCACAAACCATATCACTTGTGCACTCTTATATACACACACACCATTTATATGGGGTCCAAAGCTAGTTTTCATGAACTTGAATTTTACGTTTGGTTCATTTTCCAGATTTCGAATGTGACAGTTTATTTGAGAATGACCCCAGCAATATCTTGTCTGTAGCTTAACAGTTATTCTTTCACCATTGCATTTCACAGAGCAAACACGACCAATTATTATTAAAACGACTTGAAATTCAATTAAAATGCATTTGTTTTTAAAATCTAATTGCACTAGTCTGGCAAAAAGTGAATAACTGCCTATTCCATATACTTTAATGATTGTATGCTTTTACAACCTATTATTGTCAAAGTTATAAAAATCTGCCTAAATTGTTTTGATTGCACGATTTAAAGTACCAATTTAGGAACATTTAAAGAGCGTAGACGGTTGAAATTAATCTGGGATTATCTGCGGGCTACTTTCGACAATCGATCCAAATTTCATAAAACTCAGAAAAGTGCTTTTGATGATATAGTTGTAAATAAATGCTGATTGACAGATTTAAAAGACGGGGGGAGGAAATAAATAAATTTGACAATAAAAAGTTGTAAAAGCCTAAAATCATTAAAGTATAAGAAATTGCACTCGAGGAAGCTATGTGCCACACTAATTGGTAGACTATTTTTATACTGTTTGAGAAATATTATCAATATTTTGTTTAGTTAATCAATTAATAGTCATACGTTTTCGTGTGGATAGGGTATTTTAACTACGTATAGTTCATCTTTAAAATTCTAACAAATTTATACAATTTAATTTCATTCGGATAAACATTCTTACTAAATATCAGTAAACGTTTTATCGTTTCAGATTTAAAGAGATAATTGTATCATGACGGATATTATAGTCAAACGGTTTAAAAGATGTCTGAGACATATGAAAAATATGATGAATAGTCTTTGTTCTTTGTATTATTCCCACTTTATTATTTTTTATCACTTCAAAGCCGGTTAAGAAGGGATATATTTTTATTTAAAAAGCCGAAAAAGAAAGCAGTGAAATGATGAAATTTGAGAACCATTTTAGCTTCTCACTAGTTTACTGCTATTACTTAAAACAAATATATTATAATATTTTTTCTGGCAGTGGTTTTTAGAAAAAAGGAATAGCGTTATCATTAATAACATTGTAGGGGGGGGGGGGGCTGGGTGGCTCAGAGGCTAGTGCGCTTGCCTTAAATTGGGCAGCCTCGAGCAGGGTCAGAAGATGGATGGGTGACCGCTTTTGACCACAGCTCTGGGTTCGATTCCCTGACCCGGACCGGGTTTGTTCAATGGACCCACTTAAGTGGTTTGCGTCTTCGAGTATAAAAGCCCCCCGGAATAAAATAACAAAAAACATTGTAGACTAAATTGGCATTTACACCTGCTGAGTCTAACTGTGTTTTGTACCATGAAACTTATGTAGAGTCTTGGTCTTATTAATTCGGACTTTTTATAGCTCCCCGAAATGTATTCCACAAGGTGACTCTGAAGGCTAGACTGCTCGTGTAGGCAGTCGAGCTGCCTCACTACCGCTTCAGTCGCATGGCTACAGTCGCGTCATTGAAAAGGGTTCCATTAATTTATCTAAAAGGAGTCCTATTTATGAGCCGCGCAGCTATAGAGTCGTGCTTATTGATACTTCACCTTGGATGTGGCTAGACTGCTCGAAAACCATACGGCTCTGAGCCGCCTCTCTAGAGCCGCTTCAGTCGCGCGGCTACAGCCACGTCATTGAAAAGGGTTCCATTAATTTACCTAAAAGGAGTTTTGTTGACACTCCACCTTTAGAAGCAAATTTTAATTAAAAATTTGGTTTTCCTACGCAACACCACAACATTAAAAAACAGCTTTCTTTATACTGGAAAGGTTTATCTGATTTGTTTTGAACTTATATATCTTCCTATAATAACCATTCAGAATTATATGAGGAAATACGTTTCTTAGACCTTTATTTATCTTTTACCAGGCGATAATTAAACAATTTATTACCGCGGTAAAAATACTACTATTACACAGCAGTCCTAGTTCTCTGTCTTATTAGAGGTTAGTGACATCTAGGAAATTTTGCAATAAATTTTTCCTTTATACCATCAAGATTATCTGACTAAGAAAGAAATTATAGTACTCAGGTAAATGGTCCGTGGTAATTGCGAGAGTTTGATTCAATCAAACACGATGGAAGGCCTTGGTAATTGTGGGGAGGATCACTCCTTTGGGAATTATAAAGGTATCGGCAACAATTTACCCAACCCGCTCATCATAATTTTAATAGCGGGTGTGAGGCTCAATCATAAATGCGTCTAGGAGGCGTTCTTATCATTATTTTTAGTGTTTTAGTGCACAAAGCCATTTTAGCCAAGTTTGTTTTAACATAATTTTATGAATTTACACAAAATAGCTTTGAGCGAAGCAAAAAAAATCTGTCTCCCACTATAAAAGAGCATTCTAAAAGATAAGTGCCAGTGTTATCCCCAACGCCCCAATCTTTTGCCACTCCACGTTTTAGAGGAGTATTAGATTTTAATGATTACATAATTATAGGAGCATTAATTTAAAAATTAAGTAAAAAAATCCATCAGCTATTCTTTCATAAACAAAACTAGGATGTCATTGTGCTTTGAAGTACTTCCTTTCTTCTTATTTTTATTGTAAAGTTTTTCGTACCTATTCGTTATTTTGGGAACTTTTACCCTAATCAGTCAGTCAGATATTTTTGTCATTATTTTGCATTTTTTTTTGTTGTTGTACGTTAGTAACTTTGTACTAATAATTTGTTGTAACTATGAGATGTGGCCGAGACCCTTCCCACTGCCCTCAGTTTGCACAATAGATTGACCACCTCCGTAGTCTATATCTTCGGGTTACCTGCTTTCGGACTCGATTTGGGAACCCCCCGGATAATTAATTTGTTCATATTTTACGATTTTGGTAGTATTCATACTACAGAAAGATTAAATTTTAATTTAAACCAAATTATAATTATTATTAACTACAGGAGACAGACAGAGAAAAATACACTCCAGCGCCGGGATTTGAAACACGGGCCTCTATATTTTCAGTATAGTAATTTGTTCGTTTCTTTTGACCTATCTTCATAAACACATATTAGGAGGGGGACGACAGATCTGAGATCGGCGGACCTGGTCCGCTCGTGTGTGGCCAGCTTAGATAAAATTTTCGTTGCAGAGATATATCGTTACTTGAAAGAGGTTTATTAAATGGGTCAGAAGATTGGTAACCCAGCTGAGAATAGTGAAATGCATTGGTTATGATTTTAACTCATTCTCAACAACTTTTTTAAGTCAAAAATGGATATAATAAAAGATAAATTACATTTAACTTTTTAAATTTTATAAGCAATTTTTAAACTAGTGAATTCTGAATTTTTTAAATAAATTCAGATCTCTCTTAATTCTCTAATTATTTTAATGATGCAACTATTTCCCATTCTACACTTAGAATGGTCTTTCGAAGACAGAGATCGGAAGCAGCGTTGGAAAACTAATTTTACATAATAAAATTGTTTCAAACCTTCAAAGCGAGCTACTGAAGCCTTAATAATACAATTAAGAAATAATGTCTTGCTAAAAATGCGAAGGATAAGTTTTATTTTTTTAACAATTTTCGTTTAAAACACACATACATTAGAATCGATTAACGGCATCAATACTATAAATATATCTTTATTTATTTACTTCCATAATTTATTTGGATTGAAAAGTTTATTGCTTTCTAAATGGTCATTTGTGATTGCACCGTTTTAAACTTTATTGAGACATTTAGAGCTTATTAAGTCTCAAATAATGAATTATAAAATGAATACTTAAATGAAAATGTTTAAGAGCTTCAGTATTAAATTTCAGCGTGGGTTAAACGTGTCTCCAGTGCGGATATCAAGTTTTCTCGGGAGGTTGTTGGATCTGCACACTCTACAGTAGAAAGCATTAGGAATATTAGCATTGCTAATAACCCTAAAGCCTTATAATAGCCTACCTCAATTTAATAACAAGTTATACTTTGCTATACAAAGCTATTAAATAAGCGCCCCCTGTCAACAAACGGCTCTTCATGATATTAGACTGAATTAATAACTATACTTAAAAGACATTACAACCCCTTCAATCTTATATACTGCATCATTACATCCAAGGAATTAGCTGTGCATCCAACATCCAACACACTGCATTAATATGCCTTAAGCACTTTTTTTAATTATTTGGAATTTTAAGAGAAAAAAAGATTAATGAACAAGTGTAAAATATGATGAGCGATCTTTTATTTAAATTCAATTTATATAAGCTATGTTTTAAAAGGTACCAAGAACTTCTTTTTCAAGTAAGTACTTGTCGAGTGATGTTAATAAGTAAACCTGGGAGCCAAAAATTTAAATTACACACAACTTAACATTTCTAAAGTCCTTCCAGAAAAAGTTGATATGGCCTAAGCTATGACTTTTTCAGCGCTAATGATCGCATTAATGGAGGTGTAAATGTGATTTACATAAACGTTTTCGTAAATGTGATCTAAAAAGAAGAACAATTTTTTATTGTGAATGAACTAGTACACATCGTAAAGCGTGAGAGTCAATAGTATTGATATGCCCATATATTGACAATCACTATCTCTATTGCATTACCGCAAACTAATCAAGATTATTGTCAATATTTAACCCGCACCGGCGTTTACGGTTAATTGAACGTTTGTACTCACAAAAAAATTACTTTGAAATCTTAAAGTGGCATTTGAAAACATAACTATAAATAATACACTATACATATTACAATTTACATAAAATATATCTTAGTTGTTACCTCGACAAAATCTTCAGGGAAATTAAATATGAAATAAAGTAATGATGTGACTGCACATCGTCAATATTTCCACCATTTTTCAGTATTGATTTCATGATTTCGAAAAATTTACATTTTCATCAATATTGACCTTCAATACGCCGGGGAAGTGTGACGTCACTTACGTAAAAAAAGTGTGTGTTGTTACGTTGGCTAAGCTGCCCTGGCTCATAACAAACAATGTACTTCTGGGGTTTATCAGTGCTATTTTATTTTATTATTATTTTTTAATCAATTATTTGTTTTATCATCTATAATGCATACATTTATTGGCTTATTAATGATGTTACTGATACATGATAAGGTTAAAAACAGTTAAAAAAGCTTTTAATAGAGTAAAAAGAGCACATCTGTAAGTAAGTTATTTTACATCTTATTTGAGTTATTTGTGAGAATTATTTGTTTTATCACCTATAATGTATACATTTGTTGGCTTATTAATGATGTTACTAATATATGATAAGGTTAAAAACGGTTAAAAAAGCTTTTAATAGAATGAAAAGAGGAAAAAACTATAAAATGCTCACAGAACTCTAGTAAACAATGGTTTGTTATGAGCCAGAAAAGATAACCTGACGAAAAATCGTGGAGGGCGCATGACGTCACAGCAACCTTTGTCACTTTTACTTAACCTCTCTGACGCGACGTATACCAATTTTAATTCCGTTTCTAGTCATAAGAGTGGTGATGGTAACTGTATTTGAAAGAGTGTTGAGGCCATTTCTCTCTTCCTATCTGGAACAATTTCTAGATAAACACCAACATGGATTATGGATTCAGGTCTGGTATTCTACTTCTACAAACCTTGTCAACTTTATCAATCGTTGTTCCTCTTATCACTTCTTCTTCAGGTTGATGCTGTGCATTTCGATCTAAGGAAAGCCTTCGATTTCCTTGATGGTGTTCTATTGTTACAGAAGCTTGGTGTCATGGTTAAAACCCCTGTCTTGACAGCATGGCTGAAGAGCTACTAGTCCAATAGAGAATGCACAGTCTCTGTCTAGTCCTTTTATTGTAACTTCTGGAGTTCATCAAGGTTAGGTCATAGGCCCTCTCTTGTTCCTAGCCTATATATACGACTTCAATCATACATTGCAACGTCTTTTATATGACGAACTTAGACTTTACTCTCCAATTACTTTAGCTGCTTAGTTTTGCTTATTGTTCTATGGGCTCATCTTAATAAGATGAAACTAAAATAGCCAAAACCGTCCTAATATCATTCACCAGGAACTTGCGCACTCAATTTCAACTTATTACCACATTCAACGATAATATTTGATAATATTTATTGAGAGAGACAAAAGTCCACAAAAATGTCCTTACAATTACCGAAATAATTTGAGAAATTTTGATCCAGGATTTCTTTTCTTTATTATTATCAAAATAGCCCTTAAGTACCAAGATTCATTATATAGGATAATAATATTACTGCTGGTAAACTTTTTACAATAAAGCTAATTCTAAATTATTATTACAAACGTAAAACTCTTAAATGAAATAATAGAGTTATATAACAATGTCCTACTTACCTATGGAAGCATGAATAATTCAAGTCTGGTTACAGAAAGTTTTTGGTATTTTAATAAAAAGTCTTCACTGGTATTTTCGGGGAAATGAGTAAACAAATCATAATGAAAAGAGAGACGGCGAGCTCGAAGTTTTTAGTCACAGTTATTAATAGAGCGAATAAGTGAACTTAAATATGCATGCACTATTATTTATTCGGTTAGACGTCAAAACGTTTTAGGATTAAATGTTATGCTAAACATATAAGGCAAGATAATGTATAAAATTAGCTCTTACATAGAACTGTTATTAGATGCGATAAATTGTAAAAAGATTGGCCAGTCTAGCGAAGTAAGTATTTATATAATAATTTAACATTAAAATTAAACTTCTGAGGTATAAAATAATCTATAGGTACTGTAAACTTTCTACACAATACGTGGTATACTTCTCGCTAGTAAAATTCTTAAGAACTTGTTAACTTTTTTTATGCTGAAGGATTAATACTTGTTTAATTTTTTTTTAGCGGGGGTTCTCACTATATGAAACATTCTATAAAACCAGTTTTGTTTAACAAACAACAATTATGATTGTCTCCTTTATGGTCCCAACTATGATTTGTTAAATAAAATAGGGGAGGGGACAGTAAAATCGCAATTTTCAAGGAAACTTGTCGCAAAAAATGAATTGGTACAAAAACAAAACCAAATATGTATGTGTAATCAGGGCGTCGTCCCCTTTCATTTAACTCCTTACATGAAGCATTTTTTTTCGGGCTTTCCTATAATTTTTCTACGTTTGGGTTATTACCCAAAACATGACTATAAATATTCAAATTTTTGTACTGGGTACTTCAAAGATCAGATGCGTTACTGACAGACAAGTGCAGGAATGTATATGAGTGTTTGTTTTTGCCTACGGACCCTAAAGAAAGTAGCACAATGCGTCCTTGAGTCTTATTATTATTGGACGAAATAATTAATAAAGCATTAATAATTAATAAAGAAAAAAATAATTAATAGTTGTTTAGAACTGTTTCGATTCCCAGTAAAATTACACTTATTCTTTTCAAGAAATGTGCGCAGACGGATAAAATAATGCGTGGCCAACTGTTGACAACTTTTGACAAAACATACAAAATTCCCTTAAAATCGGATGAGTAATTTAAAAGATATAGGTGTTAATAATAAATTAAAAAAATAAAAAAATAAATAAAAATAAAAAGTACACATGCAGACAAAAAGCAATGGATGCAGGAGATGGAAATTTATATAAACGAATTATTGGTAAATCAGGAACTACATATGTAAATTTTATCAACATCTGATGCCCATTTAAATTAGAATCAAATCAAATACGAAATAACAATGAGTTGATTTTTCTAGACAGGAATAAAATCATTGTTGCTGTTTGTTGTTGGTTATCAATGGAATAAAAGAGTCTTACAATTTATGAGTAAATGAGAAAGTTTTGCTCGATTTTGTCGTACCGATTTTTTTTACTAAAATTAGATGTTTTTAACATTTTACACAACTGAGTCATATAATATCATAAATATTTTTGTTTTTTTAATGAATTAATTTATGTCTATTTAAACATTTCATAAACGTGTGTGAAACATGGAACACCATGGTTAGGACCCTTTATCGATTTGCATTCCAAGACTTTGAATAAAATATCACGCTATTTGATGTCTGAGAAACCGTAAACATCCGGCCATCTCATTGAACCATAAAACTCCTTCTACTGTGAGCCATTACAACATTTTTCCCAGGGATGATGTGTATAGAAGTAAAAAAAAAAAGAGAGGAGGGATCTCGTAAATATTTAGTAAGCCATTAAATTCTGGCAGGTTGGTTTGTTGTAAACTGTGGAGATGTAGATCAGTGGGTGGTTGGATACAAGGCAGCGCAATTCTCCTTCAAACACCCCCCATAGTTCCCTCTAGGATTTCGACTCGATTTATAGCGTCCAGGTATAGGCCAAGGTATAATAGAACTATATTCTCTCCTAAGTTAAATGTTTATGTTTTTCCTTATCTGTTTTTTCCTTGTTCACTCTTTATAAGTCAGTTGATATACCTCCCTATTGATATGATTAAATAAAACCCTATAGAATATATACAAAATATCAATTTATATAAAAAACAATATTCCTACTAATAATTATCGTTTGTTTTGTTGAGTGTTGGACAACTTGGTTACATCCATAATGTAAATGAAAGGAATAGGCGGAAAATTTGTCTTTGGTAAGCAGGGGCGTAGTGGATAATATCGCTCCCCCCCCCCCCTCTGCCGTATGATGACGAAATTGGGCCCTGTATGTGTTTATATATATATATATATATATATATATATATATATATATATATATATATATATATATATATATATATATATATATATATATATATATACAGTAATACCCCGAACGGAAATTTGGAGATACCTCCGACACAGCTACTAAAAATTATCAGGAGGTCATTTCTGTAACTTAAAAACCTTCCTTTTCATGTGATTATGTATCAAAATTTATTTTGTTACATTATTATCATCCCAGATTAACAGTCTGCGCTCTTTAATTGTTGCTAATTAAGGCCCCTACAGCCCTACACACGATCTGACTTGGTCGGGCGGTTGGGCCAATTTGGTCAGGTTGGGCGAGAAATCGGGTGGTGTGTGTCGGGCACTAGCCCGACTTGATCGGTGCATTAAGTCGGCTGTCGTGGGCACTGCCTCTGACCACCCTAGGTCGGATAACCAACAGTCAAGATCGGGCCGTGTGTAGCGCTGTCGTCGGACAAGTTGATACTTATCAGCTGGTTTGACAGTTCAAGCCTATCATTATTTATGATTTAGTTTGTTTATATGTTTTTTGTTTTTTTTATGCTAACACGTAAAATTGTCTATAACAATTTTATTTTTTTATTGTGTTAATATGTTTATATGCTGTGATTAAGTTTTTAAAGTAAACTATTGAAATGTTTATTGAAATTGTTGAGTTTTAATTTTAATTGTTATTGATATTGGAAAAAAAAATTACGTGTTGACGCCCTCTTTATGGAGGTAGAGGTAAATTCACAGCAAATTGCATTAATTAAGAATGAATTCAACTGAGGGTGACTCTGATTTTGAGTCGAAACGTCTCATTTTAACACAAATAAAGTGATGGTTCTTATTTATGAATAAACTTCCTACACCTTCAACATCCATCTAATCTTCCTTTTTACTTAAAATTAATAAGGTGTAACTCTTAAATTATTATTAATTTAATTCATCAATAAATAATAATTTTCTAATTGAGTCTAAAATATTTATTGGAACGAGTAGTTAACAATGTATACGTACTTAGCAGTGTGATTTTATATTTAATGAAAAATGTAAGGAACTTCGTTCCTACCGGGTGTCCCGCGACACCACACGTATTTTTTACTATTTTCTGAGGGGTTTATTTTTTTATCAGGGGGAAAAATAAAACAAAAGTTTCAAGTAAAACATTTTAATTTTTCGCCGTAGAATCCAAATCTGCTATCAAAAATATACACACCAATTTGAAATTTTGAAGTTGGGTGGCCTAGGGGCAAAGTGGGGGGTTGCCCCAAGTGCACAATTGCATGAAAACAAACTTCCTTTTACACGGTACAGATCCCCCAAGTTTCATTAATTTATCTTTAACAGTTCAAACGTTATGAGGGGGGGGGGGAGGGGGGTCGAGACTTTGGACCACCCTGTATATTATATAAATACATATCCCGTGGTGAAATCGAGAAATGAATTTTAGCTCCAAATTACGTGGCGCTGTCTCCAAAAACAGAAAAAACGTGTAAAAAAATTATTTCTCGTAAAATAGTTCCGACGATTTTGATTATAAAATTATAAAATGTAATCAATCTAAATACGTATATAGAACTATATAAGTCGTTGTCCCGGGAAAAATCTAGTTTCCGAGATATTCATGAAAATCAATTTGATTTTGTTGAAAAATTAAAACAAAACGTATAGAACCTCCTGTTAAACACTTTAAATAGGATTTAAATTAATTGGTTTTTTATTAATTGGCGCTGGCAGACCTAAATTGTGCACTGGTGATGTTATTTTATAATCAAACCAATATGTAACCTCACACAAACCAAGAGAATGAAGGTAATTAATTCAGTTAAAAATTGTATATGCTGATCCGAAAAGTATAGTTTTTGAAGAAAAATAATATTTAAATAAAGCTGAAGGATATTGGAGCTTTATTTCTTACCAGATTTTTTTGGAAAAAGTCGGGAGTTGGTTTGCAAAAACAAATAATAAGAGAGTTTGATAAAATTAGACAAAACATAAGCGATATTGATATGATAACAATGAGATGATAGTAAGTGATCCTACAGGACGTTTATCTTTAAATAAATTTTAAAATCTGCTAAACTAACATTATTATCTATATTATTATTCTTTCATCGTTGTAAATAATCTGGTATCTTTCATAAAATTAGTAAGCGAGGTCAAGATTATTATTTTTTACTCAACCTTATTTTCCTCAAATGTGCGGGGCCCAATATATAAATATTAATTATGTATTAGAATACGACATAAACTCAAGTCAGATTACTAACAAGAGGGTAAACTTGAGCTTGGATGAGATTTATGTTTTTATTGATCCTGCAATATTTGAGTGATAACCGTAAGGCCACCTATTATCGATTAATTTGACGTAAGATTAAAAAAATTCTCAGGTTAGCTATTCAGCCAGGATATGAAGCTTGGCATTGTTCTTCCAATTATAGCATAATCTTGGGAGACTTGGTCACTGGTAGATGGTATAATATCATAATCCTAACAAACTGGATAATTTTCTAAGAATGTTTCCTTTTTGCGTTATTAGACGGTTACAATAATTCTCCAGTCTTGAGTTATAATAATGCTTTAGTCGTGAAAGTCACTTATAAATACAACATATTAGCCTTGATTAGATCAAGTAGTATTATAGTCTTATAGTAAACTTAACTTTTATTATTTTAAAGTAATAGATTGGAGAGCCTAGTTAAAGTTTAATAAATAGAAGTAACATTAGACAGAAGCTATCTAAAAGCGACATGGTCCAGCAGATGTTTTCATTTCTTATCTTAACTTGGAAATACCGGACCATATAACTAAACAACCTCCATTACAGGCTGTAGCTCTAAGGTCGAGCCCCTACTTAAATTGCTCTTTACTTACTACAGATACACATATGTATTAGACAAATTAATAGATTTTTAATTGTAGTGGAGCAACTATTATTTATCTCTGTCATACTTTTTACCCTTTCAATAATATAAATATCTAAACAATGTAATTATCAATATCTGATAATAATCATTTCGTCTATTTTCTACAGTAAAAAAAAAAAAATTTAAATTAAATAGTAATAAAAAGTCAGTATGAAGGACCATGTTTAGTGAATGTTATTTATTAGACTAGTTCATTGTAAAAAGGCAGCATAATGGGTGATCATGTCATAACCATTCAACTAGAATTTTTTTTTAGAATCAAGATCCACGCGCTCTAGAAGAAACTAGCTAAAATCGAAGAAATACCAGAAATGAAAAATTATTTTTGACTTTTATGTGCTATCGAAATCCTATAAACCTCTTAAAAAAAACTGCGTATATAAAGTCGTGAGGCTGGGTCGACTTGAACTCGATGTTTATCGAGTTAGGACGGATCGTGAAAGACGGGGCTCTCAAAACCCTACGTGTCGGAATAAATCAATTTACATATGTTTCCTCGGTAGCAGAGAGAAAAAAGGCTGTGGCAGAAAAGAACGATAGAGAAAGGTACTACCATACGTTGCCAAAATAAAAAAAGAAATAAAAAAAAAAACACATGCAAACACAAGGCTAAAAATAAATTGACAAAGAACAACAAGACCAAAACAAAAGAAACAGGTCGACAATCCTTCTCGGCTTCAATGTGATTAGGACCCTTGAAAATAAAAAGAGCAGAATAACTGACAAGTCAAGTTCCTGTATAGATATAAATATGAGAATTGGTTGGTTTAGATTGTATTTTGTACGCGACGATTTAGTATAGGAAGCCTTACGGCCCTTTATAGCCCTTGCTATGCAGACTTTTTTTCTTCTTATTCTTTTAATACTCATCATTATGTTGTGTTTGTGTGTATAAATTATTATATTATTATAAATAGAGTTCTTTTGATAAATGATTGTAGTACCCTACATAAAATATCCATTAAGGGTTTAGCAGGGAAGAGTGCAAATGACAATCGAAATATGGTATTTATTTTATTTATTTTTTATAAGACCTCCATATTCAGATATGTTTAGTGCAAATGAGTATGTAAAATTTAATTTTGCTTATTCATATTCAAGCCAATTAGAATTTTAGATCGTAGTCTACTTTTGACATTCATAATTATTTTTTTTAATCTTGGCAATGACCTACCTCAGTAAAGCGAACATAATATGTTCTAATAGTTTTGTATAAGGTTAAAAGAATTATTATGGAATTATAATACGATTATTGCAAACAATTTATCTTATTGTAGTCTCGGAGTAAAGTCGTCTTACTTTATTAATTTACTGCAAAACAATTGATTTCGTATTATTATTTTTGAAATACCAATTATATTTCACTATATTTACTATGTTTTTATTAGCTTGCTTTCTTGTTTGTTTGTCCGGTACAAATCTGGCAATAGATTTCTATCTAACCTCCCGAATAGCTAGAGATTTGAAACTTTTAGCATAGCTCAGAACACCATGACAAAGCATTATTTTAATACTTTTAGCCATCTTTCAGCAGAATTTAATTAGTTTTCAGCAAATTTTGCTGTACGGAAAGTTAGTTCGGAAAAAATCCGCAAGTTATTTTATTTGTTTTGCCATGTCCAATATTTACGCAATCTTCATTTTGACGGGTCTCAAATTTGTGATAGATAAACATTGAATGGCAGCAAAACAGGAAATATCGATTATATTATTTATATTATTTCAAACATATCGATGGCACACTTTAGATTTGGTGTTGGGGAGATCCGTTGTACAAAGATTTATCCTTTTATAGGTTTAAGATCAGCTCTCTAGATGGTTGTCATTTATGTGAAGTAAATTAATTGGTAACTATTTTTTTTCACTGACATTATATATTGTATAACAATAACAATTATATTATCAACACTACATACGATTCAACAGAAAATTTAAAAACGTAGTATATAAAAAGTTCTTTTTATCTTGAAATTATTTTTGAGAATAATCTCAAATTCCTAAAATCAAAGGTATTTATACTTAGCTAGTCTAAAATTATGAATTACCTGACAAATATATTATGATAGTTATCATAAGATAGTAATGATAGATTATAATGTGTGTGTGGGTATGTGTTCTTCTACAATGACAAATTCAAGATAAATTCCTCCTAATTTTATTACTTCTACATTAATTGTATTTTAATGACCAGCGATGATTCTCTGATTCTTTTAGCGAAAGCTTGGACTCAATAAATAATTGTTTTCCGAAACTCGGACTGCTGTTTCCCATTTACTGTCTCGAATATACCGTAGGGCCAACTAGCATTACTCTCTTAATAAATAGGGAATAACATGTAATATATTTATTCTAAATTTTTTCGTATAAATTATCTAACCGAATCGATTTGATGAAATTTCGCATTTGTTCAGACAAATCATAGTCTGTGGCGAAGTAAAGAAATTAACTTTAATTCAAAATTTGGGGTGCGGCATGGAGATAAAAAGAAAATCTATCGATTTATTTTTTTTATAGATTTTTTTGGTATAATTTAGTCCCAAATTTGACCATATGATGAGAATACACTGTATTATATTCTCTTAAGAACAAATTTAGCTAACAACTTGGAACCTACTTTCACTAGTTTCTTTTTCATATTACGTGAACAGGTCTAAATTCTTTTAAAGTCTTAATTTTTCCACGAAATTTACAGAGGGAAAAGAATCGCCAGTAAACTGGTTATATATATATAAAATGGTGTGAGAGTATTTTACATATTTACTTTTAAACATGATAAATATTCATGAAACTTTTTTAAAAAAAATATTCACCTTAATTCATTCTTACCAAAATAAATTACACCGTTTATCAATATTTTCATGAGTACTAATCGTTTTTTCCTTGAAATCAATTAATATTTCGATGCTACTCGTTTTTATAGTATCCTTTAAATAATCTCGCGATGAATTTTTTAATTATCTGTGAAATTGATGAGAATTTGTCAAAGAAAAACTCGTAAAAATTAATCGTCGCTTGTTTTTCCAAAAGTTTTTGAAATTTAAATTATGTCGTTGAAGTGATAAGATAATATTTAATGGCTAATTATATAAATGTAATTGTGTCTTAGGTTATTCAAAAACAAAAAAAAATTAAGATTGAATTTATAAAACCATTTTTAAATTATGAAACATTTGTATATATATTCGTAATACGAAAATTATTTGTCTCCCTTACTTATTTTCTACTTGGCATACTAATCCTGTTCTAGAATTAACTTCAATTTTTTGCTTTAGAGGAAAATGTGAAAAAATGAATAAATATAATCTATTACTAAAAATCATATACGTTGATTGCATTTGCATTAGTATGCATAATTTCTTCACACAACTTCACACTTAAAGAAATGCAGTATTAGAGCTATTTAAGATTAGATGTTGTAATCAACAAGATTTGTTAATTTATTAATAAAGTTAGATGCATAAATATATGGTCCAAAATAACTCAACAAAACTTTCTCATATACTCGTACAAAGAAATGCTAAATTTAAATCCCATATCATCTAATTTAATTAATTTATTAATAAACATTTTTATAAAATGTTCAACAGGTGGTTGATTACAAATCAGTTTCGGTGTTTAGCTGGAGTAGATATATATTTTTATTTATACCACTTAACCACGTTTACAACAGTTGGTTATTGAAAATAGTTAAACAATTTTTTCTTAAAAAAAGTACAGACATTAATAATATTATAGGATATGTTATCAAGTTATCAGCTAGTTCAGTCAAATTATACATGGTTCCTTGCAAAAGGTTGGGTATTTACTATGTTTGGATATGTTGTAGGCATCAATGCCACTGGTGAGAAACTATATTTGTAGAAACGAAAGACCTGTGCAGTTATATTGAAACACCTCGACATTTCCGGACTTTTTTCTAATGTTTTCTTAATATCTCCATTCTTACGAATCTGACATCAAAAGTAGTTATTATTATTGTAGAGAACAAAATTTGCAGCAACTTTTTTTCTTATGATTTAGCTATCGAACTACAGAGTAGCGAAAGTATGATAGTTTTTTTTGCAAAATCTGGGAAAAGTTCCCTTTAAATTAGGTTTCACTAAAATTTTATGTATACATAAATTTAATTTAGTATGCAATGTTTTCAATCATTATTCGGTACCTGGGAACGATATACGATATCGAATAATGTGTATGTATATTACGTTAGTACTAAATTGTACAAACCTAAAATTGTAAAAAATAAAAAATAAAAAACACACCAGACCTGGAATTTGGTTAGAAGTGAGGAATGTTAGATGAGATGATATGAGATGAGTGCTTGTTTGTGGTTCAATAGCTGATGGAGCCTGGCAAAGGCAGGAGGATGGATTGGTGTCACGTTCCATATCAGTGTTCTTACAACAACACTCTTTTACTACGGAGAGTTAGAGATTTGCAACTATTGCAACGCAGGAGATTGATAAGTATACTTATCTACGAGGAAGATACTTATCTTGTCACTTTCTATAGGGGTGACATTTGAATCGCCTCCGGTACCTGCATTTCATCAAGACTGCTACAAAAACCAGCATATTAACCCTTGCTTCCGGATATACCACTCAGGGGTTCGAAAGACAAGGCCTCGCACCTATCTAGCAAGTTAGGATCCTGCACCTCAATTCTTACTTAATTTTATATTAAGTGGATGCATAAAATATGTAGGCTTACACCTGTCACAAAGCAGGCCTAAAGTGATCAATCCTTTACACTTTTTGTCTTGGGCAGTCATGCCAAAACGCCCCGCTACTTCTGTTTTCGAAGACAGTAACATAGACGAAGTTGGGGCTCTGTGTGTTCTTGAAGACATTGAGGAGCTTGCCACCAATCCTCCTCACTCTCCCATTAAATTCAACCTAATAAGTGACGAAGAGGATCATTTAACTCCACCTAGTTAACACTCAGGACTCTGAAAACGAGCTAAATGCTAAATAGTAGTAAAAAAGTTTGTTTTTTTAACAGGTGATACTTTATTAGTAAGGAGTCATTACTTATGATATCCAACATTTAACTGTATTTGTATTTATCTACTCTTGAATTATGTGTTTAAAATGAAAATGTATTAATATTGACTGTCCAATTAACGTATAATGCATTAATTGTATTTAGTCTGCATCAATATTTCTGCTACAGCGTTTTTTGTAATTTTGTAAAAATTATCACACTTTCACTGCTCTTTAGTTCGATAACTACGACTTTTAGAAAATATGCATACTAATGAAAGTTGCATCAAATATTGTTTTTAACAATGTTAAGAATAACTACTTTTGCTCTACAGTGCATAGGAACAGAGATATTAAGTTTTTTCAATGTAACTCTGCTTGCACTGGGCTTGCCTAAAATTTGTTTTACTAAAGGTACTAGTCCCTACAACATATCTAAAAATTAAAACTAAAATTTGAAATTTGTCCAGTATATTTATTATTTGTTAGTCATTAAGATATACGAAACTATATTTTAACCTTTCAATTTATAATTAAAAGGGAGCGGTTAAATGAATGAAAAGGAAGTAATGTAGACTTGGAGAAGTTTAAGTAAATACACAGAGGGAGGAGAACAGAGGGAGGGTAAGAGACGAACTAGGTTGGGCTAGGTAATGAAACAGGAATAGTTCAGTCTTGTCACATGATTAACAAGTCCAGGTGTTTTCAATTCATTTCACTTCCTTGCCGGTTTATTCTGTGACTCATTTGGCACGATATGGGATAGAGTCCACTGGTGAGATAAAGTAAGCAGTGCCAATATGTAGTGCCCACTCAAAGCCAGGCTATACACAGTATTGGCACTGCTCTCCGTCTGGGAGTCGCTTTCATTCCATACCTTCGAGAACACAACCTTGTCACAGGCCGTATCTAAAGCTGAACTATACCTCATACCCAGCAATAGGGAGGCTAACAATTTTACCTCTTTGAAATTAAAAAAAAAAAATTATCTTTGGTAAATTAATTTTAGTTGTTCCATCAATAAAATTTATGAAGATAAAAATATTCGAACACAAAGTTATTTCCCATAGTCTAATTGATTAGATTTGTTAAAAATTATTGTATTAATTCCTTCTTTATTTCTCACTTATTTGGGGTAAAAGGTAATTTTATAATAAGAATTATCATTCTTATAAAATCCAATACTTGAAATATATAACTATTATATATATGTTGTTGATGTTATGTGTGGAGCTGTAGTATATATATATATATATATATATATATATATATATATATATATATATATATATATATATATATTATATATATATTATATATATATATATATATATATATATATATATATATATATATATATATATATATATATATATATATAATGTGTGTGTGTGTGTATGGAGCAATTACAGACTAATGCTGAAACAATATCTTAAAACGGATTTAAATTGAAACTCCAGCACCTGATATGTCATCTATTACTACGTTTACACATCGTTTTGAAAGCGTTTCGGATCCAATTCGTTTTCAAAACGATTCCCGTTCACACAACAAAAAATACAGGTGATCGAAATATTTGTTTTCGAAATCTCTTAACGGTGACGTCAAGAGTAAAACCTTCTTTCTTGTTACCTAATATGTCCGCGAAAGTTATTAAAAGTTTTTGCAGGTTCTTTATAGTATTAACGTTTGTTTAAAAACTTTTTTTTGCAGTTTAAAAAAAAGAAACGGAAGCTCACGAAAACTTGAAAACTTCAAGAACTTAAAAAGTGGAAAAGAGTAAAATAACCTGATATCTCGATCCCCTCCACGACCTGTTCATACGAGCGTTTTGAATTTCGATCCCCCGATCCGATCACGTATTTTTGGTGGAGCGGATCTAACCCGATACGATCCGTCGATACAGCGTTTTGAACTAGCGGATCGTTTTCAAATCCGTTTCCAAAACGATGTGTGAACGTAGTGTATGAAAATGTTCTCTAAATAAAAAAAACCTTTCTTAACACATTTTCCTTTAAAATAGTGTTATACAAGTAGGGGAGAGTGGGGCATGTTGTCACAAATTTAACAATTTATTTTTTTTAATTTTTTCTATTCGGTACATTTTCAATTTCTAAGTACTATTGTTTATTTTAAACTTTCAGCTACATGTGGCACAAGTTTCATTTATCTAGCATTAGTAAAAGTATTTTTATTTTATTTTTTTAAAGTTAAAGTTTTTTGTGACAACATGCCCCATCAAGGGGCAGGTTGTCACTTGGTATGGGGTAAGTTGTCACAAGATATAAATTAATTATCACCACATTGATTTAACAAAATTTAAATACCTTAAGCTACAAGATTTGGCTAGTTAATATAATAATTATTATTATTTATGGGGCTATCAGTCTTGAACAGGCAAAATATTTTTCTTATAGGAATCATTTATGTTAATTTTACGGCAGTGCCAATGCTAGGTACTGTAATTTATTAAAAATGCTTCCTCTGCGTAACGAGTGGAGCAGCCTCTAAATTTTAGAACCCTAACCGCCTTCATGAGCATGGAGCATGAGCACTCCTGGAGCATACCGTCCTCTAGTGGTTTTTGCCTTGTAATTGCTCACCATTTTACCTAGAACAGAACAGCTTTGCTAAAATCGTTATTTCGTGCCTGTACCTAGCACCTATCTAAGAGTACGGTAAGGGAATCAATCAGCTACCTCGGTAAGGGAATCAACACTGCGTTTTTAAGTATAAGGGTGGAGAAGGTCTGTTAAAAAATAAATTTTTATTTATTGTATTAAAAATAAAAGGGGAAAAGTGTATCATTTATTTGATTTTTTTATCAATAGTTAGCATATTTTGTTTAACTTATTTCAACTGGCCATCCTTTTTTCTTCTTTATCCACTTTCCTTATTAATTCCTCTTCACTTTCCGTTTCTATTTAAATATAGAAGAATACTCTTATGTAAATATAGCATTGGGGCAAGTAGTCACAAAAGGTATTGGATGTGACTACTTGCCCCTTTTACTATGTGACAACTAGCCCCAACACGCCATTTTTAATTATAGTGAAATATTTTTTTCCTGCCGCAATAATATTGATTTAACGGTTTAGAAAAACAATGCTAAAACTAATACGTAATAATAATCATTGAATATAACACCCTAGATAAAAAATACAGAACAGAAAACATAATTTAAAAACAAAAAAAAGCAGTGAGTGACTTGCCTAAAAAGTTTAGGTTCCATAGATGACAGACGGTTTGCTACAGTGACACCATTTTTCGTAAAGTTTGTCTACATAATGAAGGATATCTTCCGTAGCCACGCGAGCTTTCCCTTATCACTCTAACCCCTTCAAATTGACCCTGTGACAACCTGCCCCTGTGACTTCTTGCCCCACTCTCCCCTACCTATCTTCATACAAGATCGTAAAAAACCGTGAAGTAAAACCAGCTAACGTTATCACTTCTAGACATTTATATCACGTGTGCAAAGATTCAGACAATCATAATTTGCTTCAGTATTTATTTTTATTTAGAACCCTATGTTGAATTAGTTTTAGTTGAGATAAACATATTTTAATACCATAAAATTGTCAAGAGCATTTCTCGAGACAATTAACGAGATTTAAGGAATAAATATACGATTGCATATTTTCAGTGAGGAGACATATATGCTATAGACGGGGAGGGAGTAAAGTGCTAATATAAGTAGTTGTATGTGTTGTAGGAGGTGGGAGATGGTGTGGTGGGGGAGCTGCTCGTCCTAGAATAGAGCAGGGAGGCTGCAGTACTAGGCTGGAGCGGAGGAAGGATAAGGCCGAGCGGCTCAGGGGTCTGACGGAGAGGCTCCGGACCACCGAGCCGCCCTTACCTCGTCTCCAGCAGAGACCAGTGCTAGGGGCTTACGTGCAGAGGACGATTCCCTTCAGATCGGCTTCCTTCAGCCAGGTTGACTGCTCACCTGACGGTAAATACGTGAGAAGCAGAGCGGCCGCGCAAGCTACAAAGGCCCAGAGGGAGGAGGAACTGCAACGGGACCGCAAGAACGCTGTCCACTCTCCTCCTAGGGCCGAGGACCTAAGAAGCATAACCGAAGAGGAGGAGAAACCCAAAAACGGTCCATCCTCATCGTGGTACGTGAGACGTGACGAGCCTTCTAGCCCCGAGGAAGAGATCCCGAGGCCGCGGCTGGTCACACAGTCTTCTGAAGAGAGGGATGAGGGGCGCAGTTCACCTTACTCGGACTCGGAGCGGACGTACACTAAGCGTCCGTTGCGTGGTCCCTACGGGATGATGCTGGAAGCAGAAATGAACAAAGGAAGGGAGGTCCATCATCAGCGCACCACGTCCAGCCCTAGCCAACTGGAAGGATGTGCCAGGCCCTCCCCCCAACTTCTCGCTCACCTTCTTAAAGGATCTTCCGAACGAAGTCTCTCCCAACCATCAAACAATGCATTACATCCTAAGGTATTTATTCTTTTTGTATATTACTATTCAGCAATTCATTAATAGTAACAATGAGGTTTCGCAAATGCGTCATATAATCGCATATGACTATTTAAAATTCAGTTTATTTATCGTGCAATCACATCTTGAATATATATAAACTATTTATAAGGAACTTATTAGAATGCTAACTCATTTTTAAGTTAAGTTTAAATTTTCGCACAACTATCACTATACATTAATTTCTTAACATCCATCAAAACAAGCAATTTTGGAATCAATTTCAATCAAAATATTATACCTGATATAATAATTTGAGCATGTACTTTCCACTATTATATACAGGTTTTCGTATGATGTTTTCACGGTACACTTGCTTTCTCTGAAACAAAAAATATCAAATCAAATCATTGAATATTTTACAAATGATTTCTACTCCATTAATCAACAATGTATTGTACTATAAAATGTATTTCTTGTCACATGCCCACATAATATATCTGTGGTATCTAATATAGTAGTATAATCATTTGTAACATTGTATCATGTCAATGTTTCCAGCAATTCCAGTCATATACCTTTCCAATTATTAAAAAGAGATGCATATTAGGTTTTATTTATTTAAAACATAATATATTGAGACACGTATAGACAATTTAGAAAGATGTAAGTATAGATTAAGCTTAATATTTTATTTTTTGTTATGACATCCTTTTTGATTCACGCATTAAAAGTGTTTACATTAATATATTATAGTCACTATAAAAAAAAAAAAATAGGTTTATACATACTAAATTGAAAATCGTTTCTTGCACCTTTTAACACGGTAATTTACTCCAGTTAATAAAACATAAGATATCTTGTGGTTCTCACAAACACGTAAAAGCACTTTATAGTGCTTTTACGGGTTTTAAGAAGCAGTGTGCACCATACAAATAATCTTATATTTTTATTAATCAGCGTTTTCTCTGAGCAAAGAAGCTAGTAATCCTTTAGTACATTGTCCTACAATAAATGTCCAAGTGCTACTTTAGCACAGAACAAAGCACCAACATTAACACATTATTTGAAATTTAATTATTTACACATTACACAATTCTTCATATATTTCTTTGTACTACTTTTCTGTACTATTTATATAAATAAAATGAAGGTTTATGCTGTTCATTCCAATTCACGATGCGATATATATATATATATATATATATATATATATATATATATATATATATATATATATATATATATATATATATATTCAGTTAAGCTTAATTATAAAATACGCATCGTGAATTGGAATAAACAACATAAACCTTCATTTTATTTATATAAATAGTACAGAAAAGTAGTATAAAGAAATATAAGAAACATTGTGAAAAGAGGAATCTGACCAAAAACCACTTGTGTGGTAAAAAAACACCCCGCCAAGTCTGTGGTCCAAAAAAGTTGTGAAATCAACTTTCTGTCCCGCCAAGTGATGTTGGCACTTTCTCCTGACCCAACACTGTTAACTTAGATATTTATCAGCTTCTTCTCCTTGGCGGTGTTCCTGCAGTACTTCCCAAAGTTAACTGGTTGTACCCCACGCATCCTCTGCAAAGAAAGTAGTAGTTGCATGGGGTCATTCCTTGAAAGCTTAATTTGTATATTACTTATTTCTATTTTATTTGCTTTTTGATAATGGGAAAGATTTACAGCAATGATCTGAAATGATCTTGTGGCATCGAGAAGAGCCTTCAACAACACTGTTAAAAGGCTTTCCTCACACCGCCAAGGAGAAGAAGCTGATAAATATCTAAGTTGACAGTGTTGGGTCAGGAGAAAGTGCCAACATCACTTGGCGGGACAGAAAGTTGATTTCACAACTTTTTTGGACCACAGACTTGGCGGGGTGTTTTTTTACCACACAAGTGGTTTTTGGTCAGATTTCATGACTTTTTGTACGGTCCCTAAGGAAGGATTCTCTAAACTGTTTATTCCCACAAATTAGAGTCAAATAAAAGTGAAGTTAAGAGCTGGACAAGGCCTATGGAGATTGGAAAACTACGAGACCTATGACATTGAAAGAACTTAACATTCTTATAGTAGCAGCATAATATAAAGATTTTTAGTGGCATTTGGCCATCTAGATACACTAATGTTGCTATCATTTGCGCATATCCAGCTGGATCCTGACCTTATATAAGTAACGAAGTGACCCCTTAATATTGTCTTAATTATATACCTTAATTATAAAGTATATATGTTAAAAGTAACTAATGGTATAATTACTATAATATATATTATTATTACATATATTGTTGATTATTATTATTATTATCATTATGTATATATATATATATATATATATATATATATATATATATATATATATAATATTTATATGTATGTAATAATTATTTTTTATATGTTATAATATAATATAGGCTCACTACTTCGCATGAAGCTTACTTGGTTTCTGGCTCCACATTCAGCATAGGAATAAGTTGATTGATTGTAGGGGGGGGGGGGGGGGGGAGGATGAGTTAGTGGGGGGGAATGCACTAGGGCTCTAGACAAATCCAAAAAGCCCTCATTTATTAAAATCGGTTCAGCAGTTTAGGCTGTAGGTGCGTCAACGTAAAATGAAGGAAGAATAAGAATAAGAATAAGAAGTCATCAAAACTACCATTTTCAAACCTATTTTTCTCTACTTCTACTTGACCGATTTCGACATTTTTTTTTTAAATTTGATCTACAGGACACGGCCTTCAAAGATATTTAGGTAGCTTGTATGTATTTCACGCTGCAGACCCTCAAAAACCCTAGTTCGTCACCTACAGTATATATACACTGGCAGCTTTTGTGAAATTTTAACTTTTTGACTTGGCGGGGCGGAACGCTGCTGCGTTCCTAAATATAGATAGAACCTGTATATAATAGTGAAAAGTACATTCTCAAATTATTATATTAGGTATAATATTTTGACCATAAATAATCGATCTTATAGGTTTGAAAACTTCTCCCTTTTTTTTACCAAAATTTATTATTAATAATAATATTGTATAGGTATATTCCCAGTTATTTTAGGCATTCAAAAATTCTAGGCCTCTCTGAATTTACTTACACATCGTTACGAATAGTAACTTTAAACACTATCTCACTGTAAACTGGGCAAGTATTTAACTATGGCTAACTTGGCTTAACCATTATTAATCACCGTCAGTAATAATGAGAACTCCAAAAAAAAAAAAAAAATTAATATATATATATATATATATATATATATATATATATATATATATATATATATATATATATATATATATATATATATATATATATATATATACGATTAACGTTACGAAAAGTAAATTTTATGACAGTTAATTTTTAAATACCTTAAGCGCATTTTAAATACCAGATTTTACTAATATTAGTTGAGTTTCAAGGTAATTCCTGAAAAAAATAATCAGAAATGTATTACCTTATTGTGATAAGAGAAAATATTATTATTGGGCTTTAGTTTCAAGACTTATTATTGAAGTTCTTTGTCATCATATTCAGCCTTAGATTCGCTGGTGATTGATGATAAATGTACTTCACCATTTCTAACCATTTAATCAATGAAAAAAATTCTCTCGGATTGCAAGGATATTTCATTCCCAACCATTATATTCATTATAATTCATGTCTAGTTCGTATAGCTGTGTTATGATGTGTTGCTATATTTATATCAATAGCACATAATATCACCATAAATAATCGTCGGTAACGTTAATAGACTTCAATAACAACAAAGCAATCAACCTCACTGCGGACGAAAACATCTATTTTTACTAATTGATCAAAATGTAATGTGAAGCAATCAATTTGGCTAAGAAATGTTTTATTTCAGAAAATTGGAAGGGAGCTCTTTAAATTTTTAGAGCTAGACATGTTTTTGAAATAAAACATGTCAGATATTTAATATGGTATTCAAAATTGGTCGCTGAATTTTAAAGGTGGTTAAATTCATTTGACTGTTACTTGAATAAATTCCTTGAAAGTTACGTCTGTACCGAGAGTGGATGGAATGAAAACATATGTTTGAGAGTGAAGATAGAATACATGTACGCAGCTCTATTAGTAGCAAGGTGATTCTATCTGAGCCTCCCCCAAGCTCCATATGTTTTTGGGACATTTCCAATCCCAGACGATTCCCAGCTCTTTCGTACTGTTAAAATTCAAACCCGTTTTATTCGACTTCTCTCATCCGTTTCACTTTATTTTAGTCTCTTCATCTTAGGAAGCCGAATCTTTGATCGTTTTTGCATTCTGGGGAAGAAAATAAAAATTGTAATATGAATAATTATTGTTTTATTTAGTGGAAAAATATTATTCCAATTCTCGATTTATTTAGCAGCTATTGCATATTTTAGGGTAGCTATTTGAACCAGTTTCTCCACTTATCACACTAAATGATTGAATATACCAAACATTCTATTGTGAACTAATATTTATTTTGAACAAACTATATTCAGGTTATTAAAAAATGGTCAATTCAATAAAACTTTGGATTTTAATGACATTTCAATTTTATTGAATTTTCAATATTACCTCCAGACTATTAGGTACTGTAAATTAAACATCGACAATAGTCGCAACAAGTAGATGTATTTTCAAATCAAGGTATCACAATCTACAACGGCAAAAAATATTTAAAAAAAAAAATATTATAAAAAATTATTTATACAATATTAAAGATAAACAAAAATGCATAAAAGTAAAAAATCTCTGTTGACTTTAAGCTGAATTTAATTTAATTTAACTAAATTTTATTATATTTAATTTATTTTAATTTGAATTTGAATTATTTAATTCATTTGTTTTAAATGTTTTATTTTTTTTTTAAATGTGCGTTTACGGGCATTTTTGGGTGGTCCCTATATGGACCACCAAGCGTTAAACGGTTAAAGATGTTGAAAAATTCGTTATTCAGAATGGTCACTGTGCAATTTTAGACGTGCAAATAACCAAACAAATGTGGGTGTTTTTAAAAAATATTCTGCCAATTAGCGTGGGACATAGCTTCCTCGTGTCCTAATTGGTACTCTTTTATATGATTTTATGATTTTACAACTTATATTATTATTGATTTATTTTATTTTCCGCCGTTTATTTAATCTTATGACTTACCATCCAAATTGCATTAAAATCGGACGAGTAGTTTTTAGGATATGGTGGTTCGCAGAAATTGAGCGACAGACAGACACGGAACCAAAATTTTTCGCTTATGTCTGAAACGGATTTCTGTCTTGGAATTTTTAAATCGGAGACATACAAATTTTTCGTTTTTCAGAACGATCACATAGATTCAGTTTCGTTCGGTAAGCTCGGAAGCAAAAAAGGGGAAACAATTAATTAGACAATGGGTCTTAAAAGCAAAACATCATTACATTATGAGATAGGGTTCGAGAAAGCTATGTGCCACACTAATTGGCAGACTATTTTAACAACAAATAATTTATAAAAGTACTTATATAGTAAAAATACTTGTAAGTTTTATAAAAGCGTGGTAGAAGAAAAATAATTTAATTTTGAATTTAAAGTTTAATTTGTTAAGAGGCTTTTATTTTATTTTTTTTTAATAGCAAACAAACTTTATTTTAACTGATTAACAAAGTGAGTTGAAAAACATTTTCTTGCATTAAATTTGAATATAGGATGTTATAACTTTAGAACATTTTATATTCCGAACTTGAACCTCTATTGGCATATATACAATGTGTGTCAAAGTAGAGACACAAGTCCAATCTATTTTACCATCAGTTGGTTAATGTTGATACAGAGAATAATAGTAGGTTGTGGCCCAGTGTGCGTAGCGAGCCGTGGAAACACATTTCAAAGTGCTTGCAATGTAGTATCTGATTGTACGTCTTTCCAACTGATTCACCAAGTGACAATCACTTCTGCTCCTTAAACGTTATCTAGAAGTCTATTTTCGTCGTTTCCTCTTTTCAAGTCATTCTGCTTTTCAACTAGCTAATGTTGAAATGGCTATCGCTTTAAAGCACATATAATACTAAAACGAGCAAAGTAAACTCTGAAACAGAAATAACCAAACTAGCATTTTATAGAAGACTTTGATGGTATTATAAAAGAAGCGAATACAAGAAAATTATAATTACAGTAAAATGACTAAATGGTTGATTCAATCCAAGGAACATATTTATACTGAACAGTATATATCAAGTTTAATCTCAAATAACGAAATATACTTATTACAACCAATGAAAATGGTTAATACCCTTTTTTTAATAGACATTTGCCTGTATAGTTTGGCAATCCCTTTGTCATTTTTTTACTCACTAGTAATAGTAGGAAAAGTATTGTTTTCACCAAAAATTTTTTTTTCGAGATTTCAACGGAATTATCCGTTTTAGGTGTTTTTAAGACCTCCTGAGTGGTTTTCAGCATGACGTATGTATGTGTGTATGTGTGTGTGTATGTGTGTTATCATCGTAGCGCCGAAGGTATTTAACCTAAAGCGTTGAAACTTGGCAGAAAAATCAGTACTAACCTGTAGTTGTGCCGCCCGGAAAATCAACTTTTTCCGTCATCTTGAACCCAGTTTGCTGAGTCAGCAAAAATTTAAAAAAAATCGTAATAATTCGAAAATGGTCCTGATCGAGTTGAAATTTGGCTCGAATATACCTCTCTGTATGACAAACAAGCCCACTAAATTTCATTCTGATTTTGGCCGCCATTTTGAAGTTATAAATTTTTGAATTTTTAAACTTTGACCGTTAATAATACTGAAAGTATAAATAGTTTTTTGACATATAGCATATCGTTGGAACCGGAAAAAATTAAGGAACAAATATAAAAAAACTGATGAAATTCCATTAATTAGTTTAAAAGTTATAAGTGAATATAAAATATAATTATTTATTAGTGCAATAATTTTGATGACGTCAAAGTTTGTTAACATCTGTCAAAATACCGCCAAACTTCAAATAATTAAATAAAATATAGGTATTAAAAATAAGGTTTTTTTTTAAGAATGATAATAAATCAGTTAGTTCAGAACGGTCACCCATCCAAGTACTGACCACGTCCAATGCTGCTTCCTTAGGCCACTTTAGTGGCCTCTGAAGTGAGGAAAAGTTCCGAGGTACCCCGTACCCGATTTTTTTTTTTTTTTATCTCATGCTAAATGTTGTTTTCTTGGTTCAATGGGGATATGAAAATCTATAACAGCGTCGTATATTATGAACGTCTATAACAGTGCATGGACCAACAAAACAACAGCAAAAGGTGTTTATTTCTACATCTTCGGTCGATTTTCCTACTTAGACAGCAATAATTTGACTTTGCAGAGAGTTTGCAATCACCTCTTCTGATGAAACAACTTATTACTACTTATTTGTCATAGACAATATTGATAGGATTGATAGATACATCATCACAATGAACAAACTCCGTGTCAATTGTAGGTCTGGCCATGGGAAGTGTTATTCTAGATAAAACTTAGCATGTATGTAGAAAACTTCCCCCATTTCTCTACTGTTTTTATACAATCGAGCATGCAGACAACTGAAGTTAAATAATCTTAAGAAAACAAAACAAATTACGACATATAACAGCATCGACGTCATATAATCATTGTAAACTAAATAACCAACTAAAATAAAAAATGTTTTAGTAAAAATTGGACACGATTTTTACCTGTATATTATAAATACATTTAGTAGAACTTGACCGTATCTTAGTTGTTATATTCTTAGAATATAACAAAATATCACCCAGTTCTTTGTTATTTTTTCGGCAAAACTATAAAAGGTCCGTATCTATTTATACCATGTGAATTACGTAGGTACAAATATTTCTCTTCCTCAGGAGCCAATTTCTAAATGAAGCAACCCCGGTACAGGTCTTTCTTGCTCCGTTCACTCCTCTCTCTCTTTTATTTAAAAAAAAAATCATCAAAGGCTAAACAGTTTATTATTAGCTATGGTTCTGAGTTGTATGTTTATATGTGCAATTGGTCGGGAGAGGCAGATGATTGGGTGTGTGTGGGAATTGTGACGCTATATCGCTCTGCCTCCCAGCTTTGCTGTCGTCACAGCTTCGTTACTAACCATCGGCCAGTCCATTCAAAATCTACCCTTCTTATTGGAACACATATTTTCTCTTTCTTTAACTATTTTTTTGTTGTTTAATTAATGCTTTAGTTTAATGATCGCTAATTTCATTTCGTAAAATTAAATTAAAGGGTGATCAATATAATCAAACAAGATAATAGTAGAGTAGTAACTTTGAAGTGTCGTAGAGGGAAAGGCAACTTCTCAATAATTTGCTCAAGTATTTAAGTATAAGAAATGGACGATGGATAATCCATAACAAGGGATAGGGCTAGAGGATAATCTGAAGCTTCTATTCATATTTCGGTAGCAGAGGAAGAAGCAGAATTAATAATTTAGTAACTGCTATTTTAAGATCTTAAACCATATCATCAAAACGAAATAGGTGATCGATTCTCTGTCAAGTAGAATAGAGCAATATATGAGTTAGTGAAGATTGTAGAGGCAAAGAAATCATTATCATCATTATATTGCTTATTTAATTATTGACGTTAATAAATTGACGGCCACCATGCTCAGCTACATTAAGGCTAGGCGCACACTGGAAACAAAACAGTCTTCGCAGAACTTCAGACAGTTTTGTCTGCAGACTGTTCCGGTCTGATACGTTATGGAACCATCGCAATTATTCTAAAGAACAATTATGCAACTTTATGCATCCAAAGTTAAATTTTTTTTGACGGAATTGCGTTTGAGACATTAGGAAACATTTTTGGTTTCATGTATGTCAGTTGGACTGTCCAGCGACATTTTTACAACTAGATCATACAAACTATTCATTTTGAAAATCAATAATTCTTGCATATAAAAAATTTGTTTTATTGCAAATCCTTTATATTTATGCATTTTGGTTGGTTGAATTCATTTTATAATTAAAAAATATATATTAATTTATTAATTAATAACTGAGTTAATAAAAGTATTAAATAATAAATGAATTAATAAATGTATTAATTAATTAAATAATTAGTAGAATATTTTATATTGGTATTAATTAATTAATTTTAATTAAATAATTAATTAATTAGTTATTTTGATTAATTGTTTTTGTATTGGTACTCCATGAACCAAGTTTCAGCATAAATGGGTCACTGGGAGAGTGTTAATTATCCCCCAAAGATTTTTACGATAGACGACAGGCACAAACTGAATCGAAGAATATATATAAAGTTTTTAAAACACAGATTTCGAAAAAAAGGATGGTTTGCTGAAAGTAGGCCAGAGATGGTCTATCCTCTATCCCATATAATCTTTTAATCTTCTGTGAACATAATATAATATTGACAAAATGTAACCGACCACGGTGGAAATTGGAACAAATCTAAACAACCACATTTTCAATTACTTTAAAATAATTAAAATCTATATTGGCCTAATTATACCTAATATTAACTAATTATTCTTTATTTTACACTCATGTGACCATTGGTCCAATAATAGGCGAGATAGCTTTGTGCTACACTAATTGAGAGACTTTTATTACACATTTTAATATATCAATGTATCAAGAGAAAATGCAGAAGAATGAGATAACATCATTAGTCATACACAGAATAAGTAGGTAGCAATCTCGTCCACTGCTTTAACTGCTTCTCTTCTTTTCCTCTTCAATGCTGCATCATGTCCTTTTTTGGTTGAATCAAGTTTATGGAACATATGCAGTTATTATTGTAAAGAATGAGTTTGTTATTTTAATGAGGATTTATGGTCCATATTTTAATATAATTACGTCTAATATTAAAATATGCCCGGAGATTAAAAAATGAAATCTAAATAGATATTTGAGGATGGTCTACATTTTTTATATTGGTCTAAATTTAAAATTTATCGTGTGTAGTAATAGGTGAACGTAGTAATTCCGATTTAAAATAATAATTATATTCTCATTTAAGAGGTGTTTTAACTTTTGTTATTTTTATGTACCGCATACCCATTATGACATAGTAGCAAATATTTTTAGTAGATTATAATATAATAAGGTGGTTCTTGCCAGTTATTAATTTTAAATTTTAAGGTGCAATATATAAAATATAAGTAAAATACAATGTCTATGTGGCATATGTACATATATATGTACATATGTATGTGGCATATTAAGTTCAGAGCAGAGATAAATGGCTTTAAACATGTCTAGATTTAATTGATTGTGGGTACCAATTACAATCATACTTCTTTAAAAACATTATTTTCACTAAGTACTTTCAGTTCTGTTATGACAATGTAATAAAGGGGAGGAAATTAAGTTAAATCCTAACAAAATTTAAAATCGGCCATATTCTCACTTACTCAATGCTACATTGCATTGTACCGATGAATATAATTATGATGGCTGAATGTCTATGGTGAGTTTGTGGCTACATTTTTTTTTTAGAATAAAATGTATTTAATTTTTTCGTTATGAATGAATCTTCTTTATTATTAATCTTCTATAAGTATTTTATTTGGTTGCTATTTAAAATTCATTCAATTAGAATGTGTTACATATTCTCTTCATTCAGTGGTCAACTTAAACAAATAGGAGATGCGCTTAGTCTTATCATATAACTATAGAAATATAGCTATGTTAGGATAATACCTTTAATAAATGAACCTTTTCTGTTTTCTCTATAATAATCATTTCCATTTATAGATAATTTATTTCATACCGTCTTTGAGAAAATATTTTATATCAATATTCAGAACCAACAGGTTTATAACAGGTAATTTTTTCAGGCTCCTTTGCTGTTGCCAGATGTATCCTATTGAGGTTTTAGCCATGTAAATTCGAGTGATTGATTTTGTGAAATTATATTGACTTAAATCGCCTACTTCATTTTATTGTTTCTCCTTTTGTGCTTCCGAGCTTACCGAAGGTATCGGAAGCAATGTGATTGTTCTGAAAAACGAAAAATGTGTATGTCTCCTATTTCAAAAAATCCAAGACAGAAATCCGTGTCCGACTTCATGGAACATTTTTCGTTTCGTGTCTGTGGTTTCGTGTAATCGCTCAATTTTTGCGAACCAACATATTATCTTAAAAACTACTCGTCCGATTTAATGAAATTGGGATGGTACCTTCTGCGCACATTTGTTTCTCTGCCACATGTGCATAAACATACATTTATTTACACCTATTGTTTCAAAAGTACTTATTTGATTTTTCTGAAACTTCTTTAGTTTATCAAATAAAAGTAGCCCGCAGATGGCCCCAGATTAATTTCAGCAGTGGTGCTAATTTCCTAAAGCCATTTCTAATATTCCAAGCTTGTATTCACATTTTCTCACATCCTCTCTTTTTTCAAGAAGTTGAAATTCAAACTCATGTATGATACTGAATAATCGTACCAAATTTCAACCGTTTACCTATTCGGTAAGTATAAGAGTTAGTGACTTAGTGATGAGTAAATAGTGAGTGAAAGAAGACTTTCACTTAGTATATAGTGTATATACAAAGCGAATAGTGAAGGTTTCCTTAATATATAGATATATACATGTATGTAGGTCCAATTAAGTAACATGACAACATATCAGTTATAAATAAGAGTAGAATTGAAAATACTGTATGTCTGTAATGGAACATAATAATGTTGATCCCTATGTATTGAGATATCACCCAGTAGCTCGTTACTAAGAGCTCTGGTAATTTTCCGTCATAAAAATACAATCCCATTCCTCATACTTCTTTCCCCTGTTTACCTACTTCTCGTTCTACTCCTGGTAAAAACCTCAAATCCTTGTAACCTGTTGGTTGAGGGCGAAGAACCTGTGTACTGGATCGATAGGGGAGCAACGTACTCGCGCGTTCCTGATGCTACTGTCCAGCATCAGTCTCCCGTAGTAACCCCATACTCACACTCCTCTTCTAATTTGTTATCGTATGCACCTTATACAATCAGATCAAGTACTCATCCTTGAAATAAGATCAAGAAGAGAATTTACACTTTTTAATGATAAAATACATTCGCTTATCATAAAATATTGTATAAGAAAATATAATATTCGATAAAACAAGATAACACACTAGACAAAAATTGCACGCTATTAAACAAAATATAGACAAAGCTTATTTTGCTGGTGATCCTGTCCCTTTTATCTTGAAATAATATATCTAGAAGTAAAATAGCAATTTTCATTGATCTGTTTTATTATTTCATTAAAAAAATAGTAAGCATGTTGTTTAAATTCCTTTGAAAAACTAAACTTAAAAGCAAGCGTGAGTTATTCCTGATTGTAAATAATCAATAGAATTATCTTGATAAGATAATATATGTACACACATACACATATTATATGTGTGGGTAATTTAAAGTTTTGTCTGTACTGGAGCATTTAATTCTTAATCAGAAGCAAAATCCATTAAGATTCTTAATAGAGCATTCTTTTATTAATCAGAATTGAACATTTTTTGGATTCTTTTTATTTCATTCATTAAAATAACATAAACCTACACACAAATCTTAGTGTTTTCAAGTCTGTCGCCCCAGGTCCGACTTTATAGAAGCAACTGGCTGAATGATTTTTATGTAGTGGTATGCGCTAACATGTGGAACATGTTGTATAGACTTGTTTAGGTTTGGGGAGTTATTAGCAATGTTTTAAAATTGTCATAACAATCGTGGCAATTGCTTTTTTTTTATATAAAACAAATTATTTATTTAAAACCATTTTCTATCCTTGCTTTATTTATACATTTGTACAGTTAATGTCGGCATAATGTGCTGTTTACTTTTTCAAAGGAATTACTTTAAAATAATTAACTCAACTCATTTGATTGAAACTTTGTCTGTTGATTCTTTTACTCACATCTCACATTCTATGAAAACATTTTTGAAGAGTAGAATAAGAATACGTATAGGTAGTAGGTACTTAGGTATACTTACAATTAAGATCATTAACCGATTAAATTTAATCTTGATTAAAAAATTGGTTATTCGTTGGTATTGGGAACATGAAATTAGTATAAGGGGGGGGGGGACGCAAAATTTGGATTGTTTTTGACAAAATGGCATTGAAAATTAAACACTTTCCATTAGTTATATATATACAGGGTGGTCCAAAAGTCTCCCCCCCCCTCTTAAATTTTGAACGGTTTGAGATAAATAAATGAAACTTGGCAGATCTCTACCATGCAAAGGGAAGTTTGTTTTCATGCAATCACCCACTAGGGGCAACCACCCACTTTGCCCCCAGGCCTCCCAACTTCAAAATTTCAAATTGGAGCGTATATTTTTGATAGCATATTTGGATTCTACGGTGAAAAATAATAAACTTTTACTTAAAACTATTTTTTCTGTCTCCAATATTTTGCCCCCTACAGGGGGGCAAAGATAGCAAAATAACCCTTCCGAAATAGTAAAAAATAACACTTAGATCATTATAAAATCTAAACGGTTTGAAATAAAGTAATGGAACTTGGGGGATCTGTACCATGTAAAAGGAAGTGTTTAATCATCCACTCGTGTACCAGGGGCAACCTCCATTTTGCCCCCAGGTGCTGAAATCTGCGATTTTTATACCTTTGCCCCCTATAGGGAGCAAAATATTAGAGGTAAAAAAAATATTAGAAGTAAAATATTTTTATTTTTGCCGTAGAATCTAAATCTGCTATCAAAAATATAATTCTAGGACAAAATTTTGAAGTTAGGTGGTCTGGGGGCAAAATGGGAGGTTGCCCCTACAGCGCGGTTGCATGAAAACAAACTTCCCTTTACATGGTACGGATCCCCTAAGTTTCATTAATTTATCTCTAACCGTTTAGATTTTACAGCGTATTATCGGTAGGGTAATTTTGCTATCTTTGCCCACCTATAGGGGGCAAAATATTGGGAATAGAAAAAAAAGTTACAAGTAAAAGTTTATTATTTTTCACTGTAGAATCCAAATATGCTATCAAAAATATACCCTCCAATTTGAAATTTTGAAGTTGGGTGGCCTGGGGGCAAAATGGGTGGTTGCCCATAGTGGGTGATTGCATGAAAACAAACTTCCCTTTGCGTAGAGATCCCCCAAGTTTCATTAATTTATCTCAAACCGTTCAAAAGTTAAGAAGGGGGGGGACTTTTGGACCACCCTGTATATTTGTATTGTATTTTTATAGTATATTTGTATAATTGTATTTTTATAGTATACTGTATATTTGTAGTATATTTGTATCTACTCATACCTTTCATTTGATACCCCACTCAAAATTTAAAAAAAATATACTTTTTTTTCGCTTGACGTGAATCGCACGAGTCGAGAGGAATGTTGGATGGGTGAGAGTGAGAGGCCGCAGGTAGCAGCTTGTACCGGGGGCGGGATGATATTGGCATTTTGGATTTGAATAGCTGATAATCTTTAGTTGGCTATATTTTCCTTGTGTGCGCATCAAAACTATCTTTAATACTGAAAATTTCATGTTTTATCTCGTTTGATTCAAAAGTTATTAAAGTGACAGTTCTTGAGAGTGACAGACAGACAGACAGACACAGGGACGAAACTATAAGGTACCTTCTTTTTTTGGTTTTACCAACGAAACCCTAAAATTAGTAAATAAATAGTCTCCAAACTGCGATTCATAGGGTATTTTATTCTTAATAATGCCATGAATAATAAAAAGAACTCCATATTCGAGTCTAAGGTTGTGAAGTCGTATTGTTGATAAATCCAGTTTATTTTTATCTTATAGTAATAACACTGATTGGTTTATTAGGCTAACATTTTATCTTTTCTTCCTAATAAAAAAATCGGGTACGGGGTACCTCGGAACTTTTCCTCACTTCAGAGGCTCTGAAGTGAGGCAGGAGCAAGCATCATTGGACGTGGTCAGTGGTCAGCACTTGGATGGGTGACCGTTCTGGACAAACTGATTTATTATCATTCTTTCAAAAACAGTTTGGCGGTATTTTGACAAATGTAAACAAACTTTGACGCCATCAAAATTATCGCACTAATAAATAACTATATTCGCGCTTATATATCTTTTAAACTAATTAAAGAATTTCATCGTTATTTTTTATATTTGTTCCTTAATTTTTTCCGGTTCCAACGATATGCTACATGTCAAAAACCTATTTATACTTTCGGTATTATAACCGTCAAAGTTTAAAAATTCAAAAATTGATAACTTCAAAATGGCGGCCAATATTAAAATAAAATTTGGTGGGCTTGTTTTTCATACAGAGAGGTACATTCGTGCCAAATTTCAACTCGATCAGGACCATTTTCGATTTATTAAGATTTTTTTAAATTTTTGCTGACTCAGCAAACTGGTTCAAGATGGCGGGAAAAGTTGATTTTCCGGGCGGCACCACTACAGGTAAGGACTGATTTTTCTGCCAAGTTTCAACTCTCTAGGTTAAATACCCTGGGCGCTACGATGATAACACACAGACATACATATAGACGTCATGCTGAAAACAACTCAAGAGGTCTTAAAAACACCTAAAACGGATAATTCCGTTGACCTCTCAAAAACAAATTTTGGTGAAAACAATACATTTCCTTCTATAGGTAGTGAGGAAAAGTAAAATGAATATGATATGAATTAACACAATTATGAGTATATTGAGCCTTCATTCATATTTTGTTCTCAATATACAATATACTCGTACACCCAAAAAACAGATTCTAATACTCATAATTTAAATAGGTTGATTTTGTTACAACAAACTAATTTTATTCATTATTATTTAATTCACTGATTTATAAATAAGTTATAAGTTATTTAATGTAAATTATTATTGTAATTAACTAATACACTGTTTTAGTTTACTAAAACTCTCTTTATTCATTATGAATAAATCATACAAAAAAATCAACTCCATATTGTTAAATTGTTTTAAATTCCATTCGAGTCTAAGGTTGTCAAGTCGTATTGCTGATAAATCCAGTTTATTTTTATCTTATAGTAATAACACTGATTGGTTTATTTGGCATCATTTTATCTTTTCTTCCTCAAATAACACTAGCAGTTAAATAATATTTAAATGTTAGTCTGGATATAGTTTGTTGAGTTATCCTATCAAAATGATGTTTGTACTATTCAGGCAGATAAACAGATTGACAGACAGACAGACAAACAGCCAGCTTAGAATAATCAAATCATGTTTAGTATGGATCGTTTCACACAAGTTTAAGAAATCTCTTGCTGTAATTTTTGACGAATCAAATTCTTGTTTTACAACACTACGAGTTATTGCTGTTGTCAGAATCATACTAATAAGAAAATTATACTAATCAAGAGATAAGAACAAGAAAAAAAGTTCTGATTTTTTTTTTAAAAAATCCACATGAATCTCTAATGAAAATGGAAGAAACGACAATAAGGCCGGTCGTCCACTGGAAGCGACTACGCGCGACTAAGCGACTAGGCGACTACAGGCGACTATGCGCGACCAATCCGAATATATAGAGTACCATATAACCTCGTCCTTTGCAAGCGACCTTGAGTAGGCGACTAGCGACTTGTCCCAATGAAATGGGATTAGTCGCTCGTTGTCGCCTGTTTAAATACCTGGTTTTCTCTAAGCTTAGCACTTATTACTAAGTATACTAGATACATTTCTTCATCTTTTAATTTTTTACTACTTAATATTTATTAAAATTGACTAATTTAAAAATAATACATAATTACATATTTAAATTGATATCAATGTCATTTGCCATAATTATTGTTGTTATAATGTTATTTGTTGCCAATGTAATATAATTTAATTTGTTTTGGTTGAAAAGTTTGTTTGTTTTTTTGTTCAATTTTTTGTTGAGTAAAAAGAGGTTAGATTAAACATTTTTTATATTTGTTAAAATACATGGCTAAAACTAGCGGCCGCATTAGTTTGCCATCTGGAGAGGACTGAACCTGATAAAATTAAAACTTTAAGTCCATTTTTCAGCTAAACTAATGGATTTAGGGGGAAAAAATTACAATAAAAAGGTTTTTATTTTTTGCCGTAAAATCCAAATCCATTCTTAAAAACATGCATTTTTGGTCATTTTTTCACGTTTTGAGTCTTACTGAACACTCTTTAGGCAAGAAACAGTTACAAATAAGGTATGCATTTTAGACTGGATTTGGATGGCGATGGCATGGAATAGTTTGGAAAAATATGGCTTCCTACTTCCTATTCACTTTTTTTTATTTCGTAAACTGCACACACTTTTGCTCAACGCAGAAAATGTTCTGCATTTCTTCTGGACGCGCATTTATAGCCATTATAAAACCCTAAAAACCGCATATTTTTATCAATCATGGTTCCGGAGATATTTCGCTGTTCCATATTGGCTGGGACACCCGCGGTATTCACTATGGATAAAGAAAAATTTATCCCGCAAATTTATAACAAAACCCCACTATGTATGAGGAATAATTTGTATCATTCCCGCGTGATATTCTGCGGGAACTGTGTGGAAAAGTTGCTGAGGAAGTTAACGCTAGACGTTCCAAAGGTGTTATTGTCTCCCTAAAATTCGAAATTTTGGTGATTAAGCAATATACACATCTCGGTATGGCGCACATAGATGTGAAGTGACAGTCGCGTGAAGTCGCTTACAGTGGACGACCCCTGTCGCGCATAGTCGCCTGATTCAAGTCGCCTGTAGTCGTTTCCAGTGGACGACCGGCCTAAGGCTTTTATTAAAAAGGTTAGCTTATTATGTTAGCTGTTTCTTTTTTTTACTGTTTAACATGGTGGGAGCAACCTAAAAAGAAATTACTAGTTCCTTGCTATGTATAATATAGCACAGGGCCGTCGCGAGGGTGGGGCGACCGGGGCGGTTGCCCCGGGCGCCATGAGGCAGGGGGCGCCTTAAAAATTTGAAAAATTATTTTTTATACTGAACCATTTGCAATTGAGAAATGTATTTAAGGTTCACTATATAGGGGTGTGTCGGAACGTGGAACCGAGTCACTCGTTGTCACTGTTCCGACAGTGCCAGAGTCTTTAACCTTACCGGAACTTGTACCAATAAGGGAACGAGTCTGGTATGTATATCGGTATCGGTTCTTGTACCGAGAACGAGGAGCGACACCGTCCTGACATGTTTAGCGCTAGCAGTATTCACGGTACTGTAACTAGTTACAGAAGCGCGAATAAGAAGGAATTAGGAGTCAACGGAATACGAAGGAATAAGAAGTCCACTCCATTGAGCGTTTTGCTATTAATTAAAGACACAGGCCGAAAGGACTTGTTTACCAATCTCTGGATAAGCCTTACTATATTGTTAACAATACCCATCACTTTGGCAAGCGCTGAAAGAAGCTCCAGCAAACTCAAGCTGATTAAAACGTATCTGCGGTCAACGATGACACAGAAACGTCTCTACGGACTTGCAATCATTTCCATTGAAAATAAAGAGGCAACAAGATTGGAATTCAAAGACAAATTTACATAATTATGCTCAGTGGCGGTAAGGGGGGGAGGGGTCGCCCTCCCTCTCTCTCCCAATTTTTTAGGGAAATGTAACTTAATAATTTTGCTTTGAACACTGTTTTTGTTTAATTTACCATTTGTTTATGCAATTGTTGCATGTACTTTTAATTTTTACTATTTAATTACATAGTTAATGTAAATATTTAACGAACACTTTTACTTTCCAACCCTGCGCCGTAATATGTGGGAATTATTTGTCTGAACCACGAATAGTTTTTTTTACTTTTTTTATAGATAATTTTTTTTTTTTTGCCAATTCATAAGATTAAATTAGCCATGTTTTGTTTCTAAAACACAATATATTCTTAGCTGGATTTTAAAATAATATTGTACTTTTATTATTAGACTAATGGACCTGATTTTTTCTGTTTTAAAATTTTGTTTAAACTTTATTTACGAAACTTAAATTCAAATAAAAATCTAGAAAATTAGCCTCAAATACTCATAAAACTTATCATTTTGCACCTAGTTTTTAAAAATTTTCCTTGACCCCCCATTTTGGTAGGGGCTACTCCTTACCCCCAAACCCCCCGGTGTGGAAGCTCGCCGCCCCCACAATTTCAAAATCCAATCGCCGCCACTGACATTGCTTATTCAAAGGCTTGGAAAGTACCATTTGGTATTTAATTTATTTAGGTTGGCCAGTTAGTGTTTATATTTTTAATTTTTTTATACAGGTTATATGGTTATAGTTTAGCCTATAGGAAATAGTCCAATATAAATGATAACATTACTATGTACATAAGATACCCTTTTTACCCCTCAACTCTTAATAGTTTCATTCCTGTGTCTGTCTGTCTGTCTGTCTGTACGGTTCCAATTACTTTAGAATCAAAAGTAAGAGTAATAAGAGACTTTCCAGTATTAAAGATCGTTTTGACGCGCACACAGGAAAAATATAGCGAACTCAAAATTATCAGCTGCTCAAATCCAATATGTCGGATAATTCATATGTCACGAGGAATTTTTTTTTTTTTTTTATAAAATTTTGAGTGGGGTATCAAATGAAAGGAGTTGAAGAGTAGATTAGAAAAATATAACACTTGCGGATAGTGTTTAATTTTTCATGTAATTTTGTCAAACAACATCAACAATTAGCGTGTCCTCCCCCACCCCCCTCCCCGTATTTCTGCTGTTACTAAAAATATAAAAAATATGCAAAATGTGCGGTATTTTGCGATTCAAAATAATTGTGATAAATTTAAATAATTTCCTCTATATATTTCCTATTCTAATCCTTTCACTGAAGCTAATTTTTGTCAGCAAAAAATAATCTAGCAATAACTATATTTTTTTATTTCAGTGTAAAAATTACTTGTAGCCTACCGTATTAGTTAGCCTATCGTAGTTGTATACTACAATTGGCAATTGTAGGTACAATTGTAGTGTATAATTTTGTTTTTTTCTAGGAAATAAGTAAATTATGTTTTTGTCTTAGTTTGATAAATATTTTTTATATCCTGAATATATTTTATGAGTGGGTTGGTCATTGGGGGGGGGGGGGGCGCTTTGCTAATGCTCGCCCCGGGCGCCCGATGTTCTCGCGACGGCCCTGATATAGCATAATAATATTATAAAAAATATTTAAATAATGATTAAGTAGAATAATAATGTACCTATATATATAAGATTTGAGAAATAGATAGTTATAGTTATAATAGATTGCAATAATAATTATAATTATTTAATATAAGAGTTTTAGGAGTAGACCTCTAGACCTTCTTCTTCAGGCGTCTTCGAGGGATATGTTGAGAGGATAGGAGTTGTACAAGAGGATTAGAATTATGGGATATATTTACTTTCTATTTTTTATTTTTTATTTTTTAACTGTAGGATTTGAGCTGTTTCTAAGGGCTAGTTGGACTTATTTTAAAATATTATCTAGACTAGCGGATCCCAAAATGTTTCGTTCTTGGATGGCAAATGACGTAAAATATTTTCGTGAAGTAGAAGGGAGAAAAAGAAGAGAAACGAACTGTCAAAAAAAAAAAATCGGAAACATCTCACACTTTAGTAGCTTAAAATAAAAATTCAAAAACTAAAATTATGAATACTTACCTTCTAATGACTACGGTTAGATTATTACTTATTTTAACGTTATTATTTACCTAGAGTTCCTAGATTAGTTATTGTTGAGTATTGTTTGTTTATAAAATCTACTTTTTACGTGGAATTTTATTTGTATCTTTTGGTTATGCAATGAGTTCAATTGCAAATTAATAGAATAGCCTTAATAATCAAGGATAAGAACATTATTGTAAAAGAGAAGATAACCTTAATCTGCCATTGATGCAAACAGATTTGTAAGTAAATTACATTCGTGTTTGCCTTATATCAAACATGGTAATTGGACTGATAGATACTAATCTCATGTAAGATTTATATATAGATAATTTATAGTAAATAAAGTTGAATTGAATGGAAATGGAGCGTGGCTTAAGTTGGTAGACAGGTGAGACTTGATTGTAACACGTGCTTTCTCAGTCCTAAAAAGTCGCAGTGTATTCAATACATACGTCAGTCTTCTTCTCTCCCAGTATCAACCGCGTATCATTGATAATTTGCGTATCAATGAATCATTTCTTTTTTTTAACAATACAAAGTTTCTCATTTCTATTCCCGAGTCTGCAGCAGCTATCCCTGAGTCTAAATAGACATATATCTAATATTTGTTGTTGATCAAGTACATTCACTTATTTCCATATATAATTAATAAAGTCAATTTAGTAATATATTATGACTTGATAAGTCGTGATTATATCAAAACGTTGTATTGTTTTATTTGAGCATGGTATAAGAATATATAAATATTTCTTTCAGTGCATTTTATTTTTTTATGTATTTAATGTAACATCAGAATCTACTAAACGTGTTTCTTACTCCTAAAATCTACAAGAAGTCCGAGTTTTTCGATGAAGAATGTGAAGTCCGTCGTGGCTACAGCTTCAACGTCAATTTCGTTCAACGTCAATTTCGTGGGAGTTTGGTCTATGGTTTTAACAAAAGTCACTACGGCTATTATATTTTTTGTCGTCCCAATTAATTTTTTGTTAACATGTTACTTACGTGTTAGCTTACGTTGAAAGGTTCAAACATTTTAAAGGTTCAAACGTCAATTTCGTGGGATTTTGGTCTATGGTTTTAACAAAAGTCACTTCGGCTATTATGTTTTTTGTACGTCCCAATTAATTTTTTGTTAACATGTTACTTACGTGTTAGCTAACGTTAAATTATACAATGATATCAATTTACCTAATAAGTTGATTATTTTTTGGAGTGATAGTTAGTTATAAAATCCCCCAGCAAGTTACTAAAGGGTTTCTTCGGTCATAAAAATTCATAAATACATTATTGTTATTTAAAAAAAAAAAAAAAAAAAAAAAAAAAAAAAAGTATAACAAGTTTCACTTTTAAGAAGCAAGATGTGCATATTGATGTAATATATTATCCTTTAGTATCTTCGGCATGCACTTATTTGGTTCTTTTAGGGCAATAATGGCCGCCATTTTGGAACCACAATATATTTTTGTGTTATACCTTTAAAATGATACCCAACTTCGAATCTTCAGATAATAAAAATTTTGGGGCTTCGGAAGTAAGGCCCTCTAAAATATCTAAAATTTAACTTTTTTATATCAACTCCCGGAAATATCATTGGACCAGATTTTTATTTTTTTGGTATTTTTGCCTTATTTTTAGGACCTATCCTAATGGGGTAGTGCAGGGGGGGGGGGGCACATATTGCGTTTTGTTTTAATTTTTATGGGGGTAAAAAGACTGCCATTTTGGAAACGCGATATATATTTGTGATCTACATTTCAATACCTTTGAAATGATACCCAACTTAAAAATTAAAAAAAATATAAAATATTGCGATTAAGTCGCAATTGATCGCTGATCGCAGAAATGTTGAGTGTTTAAGTTCGCAATAATTTTTATGTTTCTAGGCCAAAAAGTTTAACTTGTATACTAAATTTCAATTCTATAGCTACGGTAAGTCAGGAGATATACTCCAAGATGCGACGGACGGACGGACGAACTACCAAAATCATAGGGTTTCTAAGATGACCTCGAAACCCTAAAATTAGTTGAAATCTGTTTTTTTTTTTTTACATACTTGTTTGAGATTAACAATTCTTTTTACTCAACAACTACTATTGTCAACCAACCAATTTTTAAAGAATTAGAATTTTTTTCTTTTATCTTTTAACAATGAAAAAAAATAAAATAAGAACAAATACTGTAAATTCATTAGTTGTCATTTAATAGATTGGTTCTTTTTCTTACCCTTTTCGTTTTTTTCACTTAGTGTAAAGAACAGAGGACATTAGTTAGGTGATCAACTCACTTCACAAGTGTGTTTCTTTTTAGGGTTTTGTTGGTAAAACCAAAAAAAGAAACCCTTATAGTTTCGTTCCTGTGTCTGTCTGTCATTCTGTACGGTTCTAATAACTTTTGAATAAAAAGAGATAAAAACATGAAACTTTACAGTGTTAAAGATCGTGTTGAAGCGCACACAAGAAAAATATAGCGAACTCAAAATTATCAGCTGTTCAAATCCAAAATAGCGGATAATTCCTGTCGGATTTTTTTTTCTATTTTGAGTGGGGTATCAATTGAAAGGTATTGAAGAAGAGATTTAATTTTTTATGCCATTATGCCAAAAAAATTATAATTTTGCTTCCCCCCCCCCCCTTATACTAACTTCATTTTCACAATACTAACGAAACCCTTTTTACGTGAGACTTCACGCACAACCAATTTATTCATTTTTACTGTATTTTCTTTCTTATTACTAAATGAACATATGAAGCTCAATCAAAATTAAACTAACTGTTATTTTCTTCTGTATTTTTTCTTTATTATTTTAGGATTTAGCAAATACCACTATGAATCATTAAGGTATTTATCTTATATAATCATTTTTGGAACTATTTGAAATACAATTTTTCCTTTGATAATGCTTTTAAATATATGTATATAATATATAATTTTAAAATATATGTATTTTAAAACAGATGAAAACTCTAACCAATTATGGCAGTGAATCTATCTCGTCACAGACATTGTGATTAAAAGTTGGTGGCGTCATACAAATTCTAATTAAATTGATAGCGGTGTTTTTTTTTTCTCTCTTATTTTTTACTATAATATTTACTTTAGATAAAATGATTTAAATGAAACAAATTGAACATGGAACAATAATAAAGTAGTCACTAATGATTATTGTCGCCGGGTGAACGGGAATTGTATGAGAAGAAACCTTACTTAAAAAAAATTATCAATTGTTCGGATTCTCAATGTTCTTTGATTATACTATTTTCACTTGATCAGTTAACTGATTATAACCAACTCAATTAGAGTAAACCTATCTGTTTAAGTTCGGCTACTGTAGTTTTACTAACTAATTATCAAGTATTGAATGACTAAGTTCTTCTAAATCTCTATAAACAAAACCCTAGGGTGATAGAAGTCTACTAATTCCGAGATGTGATTTTGATATATTAAAAAATTTGTAAACAAATTAAAGACATCTGGCTCGCTTTAATAATTAATTTCAGAAATTGCAAAGTTCGATAAGGTAAATCGCTTTGAAGTGTGAATTATAATGTAATTAAATTTAATAAGATTAATTTTATAAAATGGTATCATATTCACTTTTATGTTTAAAAAATACCGAATGATCAGTGGGATTCAATGAATAATTCAAACATAAACTCTATTATGGATTACGATTATTTTTTATTTATTTTTTTTTTAAATACCTATTGTTTTACTTTAATTGTATAATCTATTTGACAATAATCCGATGAAGTTTTATACAGTATTACAATAGATTTTTCATTTATTCTGACAATTTCAACAAACAATTATTCTAACAATTTGCAGCAATTCTGTTATGTAATTTATTAAAAATAAGAGCTGAATATTTGTATTGCAGGGGGGTTTATAATTTTATTTAATTTTTCTTTAAAAGTAGCAAATTAGTTATTTTACACTTCACCGAGTAAACGAGGCGTGGTTAAAATTATTTCATTAGGAAGGGTTTAAATAATTATTCTCAAGGGGGGTTGAGTCTGGTCCTTAAGTCAAGCCTCTCTCCTCGTTGTGTAACATAAAACACCCTCTTTTCTTACTCAACACTTCCCACATTTTATACTTCTTACCTCTCCCTTTCCTTCCCTTTTTTAGAAGATAATATTATGAGTAGTATATTCCGAAAAATCGGGGTAAAAGAACCAAATGTTTATAGACGCTGATCAATAAATATTTATGTTTATTATTCTGAAAAATAGACTTCCAATTGGTGTGGCACATAGCTTCCTCGCATCCTATCACGTACTTTATTGATTTTTTACTTTTAAAAGCCATTATTGTCTAATTTGTTTAATTGTGTCCCCCTTTTTTTAATCTGTCAAAATAGTTTGGATTTTTTAATTAAATCAAAGTACCAATTTAGCAAAATTTAAAGAGTGCAGACTGTTCGAATTAATCTGCGGGCTACTTTCGATAAACTATAAAAGTTTCATACAAATCAGATAAGAACTTTTGAAGCTATAGGTGTAAATAAATTTATGTTTGTGTGCATGTGGAAGAGAAACAAATGAGCGCAGAAGGTTAAAACATATATGGGACCAACAATGAGCCAATTATGACCTACCATTCAAATTTCATTAAAATCGGACGTGTAGCTTAGTGATATGTTGGTTCGCAAAAATTGAGCGACAAACAGACACGGAACCAAAAATGTTCCTGATGTCTGAAACGGATTTCTGTCTTGGAATTTTTGAAATCGGAGACCTAAAAATGTTTCGTTCTTCAGAACGATCAAGTAACTTCCGTTACCTTAGTAAGCTCGGAAGCAATATATATATTTGTTGATAAACTTAATTTTACAAATATCACATAGATGGTGTTTATGAATTTGGCTTTTATTCGATTAATTTATTTGCAAGGTATTATATATATTTATTTTTTAAAAATGAATACTATTATTTAATTTATTGACAATAATTCATTTTTAAGCATTGGATATATTTATATTAAAATTATATAAATAAAAAAAAACAAATGGACGGATATAAACTTGGTTGTAATTAAGGGGTCACTATTGTGGTGTTTTTATTTACACAAGGGTGGGAGGTCAATGTTGGCCAAACAAAATAATAATAAATAATCGAGGTTAAATTGAGTGGGCTTAAGAATGCGCATTTAGAGGCGGTTGTGCGGAAAGAAGCGCAGGCGCTGTGGGGTGGTGTTAGCCCGTGGGCCGTCAGTATCATCCCGCCCCCGGTACAAGCTGCTACCTGCGGCCTCTCACCCATCCAACATTCCTCTCGACTCGTCCGTTTCTCCCCAGGTTCTTAATCATACAATCATTACTTATTCTACAAATAATAAATGTTCATAATAATAATTATCAGTTCTCTTTATTTATTACTCCACCCCTTTTTTAAGTTACTTTTACACTTATTGTCATACCTTATTTATAAACTAATTATTTTTTCAAGTCAAAAAAATCAAATAAATATCAAATTTCTAATCAAATTAATTTATTATATTCATTTTAAACATTAAATAATTTCTTTTATAGTTTAGCTAATATTTTGTAACTTTTAGTCGCAATAAGTTCTACTTTTTTTTACCATACTATGTGTACTTATTTATATAAACTATTTGTAACAAGATTAATAAATTATTAAATTAGTGCCGATGTAGATTACTTGTATGTATTTAATATAAATATTAAATAATTATTCATTTTAACTTGCATTATATTGTGAGTTGTTTATCATGCAATTTTAAAAACTAAATATTTAAAGAGATATTATATTTTATTTCTTCATATATTTTTCTTTAATCATTAATTATTAATTTCCTTTTTAATTTATAAAAATAGAAATAAAACACTAAAATATGTTACATTCTCGAAACATAGCCACTTTATTTTTTATAAAATAATTATGACCAACGAAACTATTTTATAATTATTTATTGTATAGTGGCTAATACATTGTCATAAATATTAAGAATTGATTAATAATTATTATTAAATTGGATTATATTTTGAAAAAAAAATTATTATACCATTCTTTTTTAACCTTATTTTTACCAGCCAAATCATGAATTAAATATTGCATAGTTCTCAAATATATATTTTACTTACAATATTATATAATTAATAATTTAATTCAATAGTAGGTAATTTTAAAAATTTTTATAAAGATATTTTCAAAGATATAATTCAACTATTTTATTAATTTGAATAAAGGCAAAGAGCAATATTAATCAATTTATTATTATAAACATAAAATCAAAAGAACCAATTTAGTTGGCTATAATCCGTAAAGTGATAATAAGCGGCTTATAACTTATAAGTGGTCACAATTGGTCAGAATTAAATATTTACTTTTTTAAAATTTTTTTTACTCTTCTCTACTTTTTTGAGTAATTTTTCACAAAAGCTCAGTAAAGTCGACTTATTAATATTATCTTCAATATATTGACTTGTTAAAAATAGTTTACAAATAAGATATACAAAATACTGCAATAAGAAAACTAATCATTATTTTTAATAAAAGTAAGCAATTATTTTTATTTTTTATGTATGTACTACTTATTGATAACATTTTAATAGTAATTATAATTACTCATTTATCGTGATTTTTCATACAAATTTCAATTATTATGCTTATTAGTTGTACTACTTTTTTAATTGTACCGCTTTGACAGTACTATAGGGTAATTAGCGGTATTTTTCTATTATATACCAGTCGCATTTATAAATCAGTTTTTATCTATCTTAATTTTATATATAGTAAAATTTTATTACATATCTTTAATCTTAATTAATTTGTAATAACACTGGCAGTTGATCGGGACTAAAACCAAAAAGAAAAAAAAGAAAAATAACACTAAGTTTTTCAAACATTATAAATAACGTTCATGATCACATAACATCGTCAATACGTTGTTTCACATATTTTTTTTGTTAAGCAAGAAGATTCATGTAGCATTACTTGGTATTTATAAAGGAATTTCAAGACGTAAGACCAATTTTATTACGCCCCTTACATAGATGAAGGGATCTATGCTATGATGCGACGCAGTATAAATTCTGCGTGTTCTGATTCAAATTGTTGGTGAACCGTGTATGAACAAGTGTATAGAAATTATAATTGACTAACTATAATTTTAAAATGATTAAACTCATATTACTGCCTTTTGTCATTAATCTAAATAAATTGTTTTTACTACGCTCACTATTTTTTTAAAAAAAACCAAAAAAAAACAAAAAAAAAAAAAAAAAAACAACTAGGACAATGAATTCATAGCTTGTGCAGCCTCGGCATCAGCTCTCCTCATGTATCTAATCTTTGATATAATATAAAGGTATTTTAGCGACTAAATAAATAATTTAGTACATTTTTGTTTTCCAAAGAACTTTTCATAAATACATAGATATAATTTTTTTTTAAAGTCTTCTCTGTGTGACATTTCTTATTTATTCTCATAATATCAGTTTTCTGTAATTTGCTAGACAATATTATATTATTTAATTTAATTAATATTATTATTTGTGAACTGTTAAAAGTTTGATATTTTTAATTCTCTTATATTATTATTTTGTTCTATCTGTCTTCTTCTTCTTCAAAATCTTATCCAAGTTCAATTATTATGATAATTGATATTTTTATATTATTTAATGTATTTCATAATAATACTATTAGTAATCAATGTTCCGTGGCTATCTGAATTAGAAATTTAAACTTCGAAAACAAATTAATTATATCATTCTACATTTAATTATAAGCAAGGAGGTAACGGTAGGAAATTAAGTTCAAAATGATAATTCGACTATGTTAACGTTAAATTATTTAAATCACAATAGCAACTACATAATATATAATTTAGTAATTCTTTAACACATTTATGTAAATTTTTTATAGATTTTTATTTATCTGAATTAGTATAAAAATAAAATGTTGAGATCATAATATAAGAAAACGTAATGACTTTTTTTTTTAAATAACGAATAATGTTGGAATATTCAATAATGATGTTGGCAAACACAAGAATATGGGAGAATAAAAAGATAACGCAATCAATTATTATTGATTCAATAGGTTAGATTGACAAACTGACTGAATTTGTTAAAACTGGTCCAATTTAATTTAGCAGTATAGATTTAAATAAAATCCTGGTTTACTCTATATTTTTATCCAGTATACCTCTTGGCTTGACAATTGAATTACACTAGTACTATACCACCATTGTAGAGTTGCAAATTATAATTAACTTTTTAAAAAAATGAGTTAATTGGTTGCTACCTTTGTTGCAAAGTTCAATATTTATTAATAATAAAGGAATTAAATAACTCAGGTGTGAATGCTGTATGTAAAAAATATTGGGGAAGAGAAGAACTGGATTACTGTTAGTATTTGGGGTAGAGATAGGGCGAAGTTTGATATGGTTAGTAGGGCGCAGGGCGCAGGGCTCCTCGCGACTCAGACCTGTTGCTCCCAGCTCTCTTCAACATCCTCACTTCGTCCCTCACACACTTATTTATTGTCTACTATATTCAAAAAGCTTTTCCAACCTTAAGTTAACACTTCTTCGTTTCTTCTCTCTTTCAATTTAATTCCCTTAAATAAGTTAAAATTTGTTTTAAAAATAGAGTATTAAACTGGTATAATAAAAATAAGCTGCGTTTAAATTATAATCTGACCATTGTGCCCTTAAAGATTTCTTTTCTTCTAAAACTTACTTGGTTAAATTTAATAATAATATAAATTAAGTTGTAATTTATCTTTCATCCATCATATTCAAATACCAGAGGTTGCGTATATGTACTCAGATTGAAGACTAAAATTACTATTTTTGAAACTTTTTTTGGGAAGGAAATATAAGGGAACTTTAATCAACTGTAAAAAATTAACTTACTGCAAACGAAGTAGGCCTCTAATTTATAGAATAGTTAAAGTAACATAAAGACACTTTTAAGGTAGCATTAAAGTTTATACAGCATATAATTTAATGTTCTTATGTGTCCGTAAAATAGAATTTTTGACTTTCACACTTATCAGATAGAATTATTATCACACTTATCAGGTCCAACTGTTAGCTCATAAAGTTTTCATTTTTTTAAAAATTGTAATATGTAATTCTTTTTTATTGTGGTCCATATATCACCATCAAATTTGATTGCTTATAAAATATACATATAAGAGCTAATGTTATATTTTATTCTCTTGGTGTTTTACTGTTACATTTTATATTTCAATTTACCGATAATTATTTAACTTGTATCAATTTATTCAACATTTTATATATACCGTCTCGAATAGCTAATAAACAAACTATATTAACATCTTATCAACAATATATTGAATCTTGTTTTAATTAACAGACAGATTTTAAGTTGTAATCCCATGCTTGATTCGTGTTTAGCCAACAAATTAATTAAATAAAATGTATTATTTAACTTAAATAAGTATTATTGACTAAAGGCTATATAATTTTTTGTACTTACCATCATCATTCATTAAAAAGTGCATTTCATTTATTTCACGAACTTCTTGAAATTTATTTTTAAATTTAATAATTTATTTAAATTTGCACACATTTATATTTGAAAGGTGGATAATGTTTTTAATATTATTTGTTTACTCTATTTTTTTTTTTTTTTAAGTATAATTACTTTAATATCTTTTTAAGATAAAAAATTATAACTACTATCTAGGAACATTAACATTAACTAACAACTTAAGTAGGAAGAACTTTAAGTAGGTACTTCCTTCTTTGGACTTTGAATATGATTCTTAGTTTCATTTTTTCATCGTTTATGTATATACTAAATTATGTATATCGTTATGTATTATAAAACTCAGTCTATATTATAACCACATTACTATTCATTACTAAGACTATTTCAAATGCAACTAACAGTTTATTGCTTGAATTTAATGGAATTCGAGTATTTATTTATTGAAGACTTGAATTAAAATTGGGCAATAAATTGATCGATGTTGATATTTGGTCATGTTAAAATGCATTTTGTCAAAGTTTTCAGTTGCAATAAACCATTTATTGCTAAACAAATGATGCTCAAAATAACAATTTACAATACTTAGTAAGCTTAAGTATTATAAATACTTATTTTTATTGAAATACCTTTACTAAAATAAAATGTAATTAATTATAATAAAGTTTTTCCGAGCTCTAAAATGCTAAAAAGACCAACCATCTTTTTCCCTGCATCCTTCAAATTGATAAATCGCGTCGGCTAGTCGCTACCATTTGTTTTCTTTAACAATTTTCTCTCTTCTTAGATCTTTCTCAGATTTGATTTAAACTAAATTGGTAAAAACAATAAAATACATACATAATTAAAACTGATTTGTAATATTTCGACTGGTATATGTGTATTAACAACTCAAAAAGAACTGTTAAATAAATTATTTTGAGTCATTTGAACAAAAATAGTAAAGTCAAATGTGTGATTTGTGTAGAGGAGGTTATCGGCGAAAGTGTTTGCCGCCGGTGATTGCGAACATGATGGTGGACATGTTAAGGCATGTCAGGACAAGTGTAACATGAATAGGGATGACAGCATCGAACAGGAGCCGCCGGCCCAACAAACATGGGTGAGGAATGCATGCATAAACGCACCAAATATATATAGGCACGTGCATGTGTAAAATTCTTAAATATATTTATGGAGAGTATGAAAAAAATGTAATAAATCAACATATTAGAAATCGGAATAAGAAGAGAAAATGCATGTGACACTGCGTAAACCACAACGCTGACGTTTCGAACCTATTGCAGTAACCAGGTGTATATTCAACTGTAGCTCCTTGCGAATAATTTCTGCAAGCTATTTGAGCCACATTTTTCCCTGGAATATTTAGATTTTTACTTTCTCTTATACTACATATTATATGAGAAAGTATTGAGAGTTTTATAGATTTAAACGTTTTGAGTCCAAAAATTGGGGTTCTAAAATGTTGTTGTTGTCTGTCTGTATTCTTTGCCAACATTGTGGAGCCTTAACAATACTGGGCTGATTTTGATAAAAATTTGGTATATATGAACAGAAAAATCATACCGCGAGTTGAAATCTAGAAATGAATTACAGCTCTATCGGTTACGAGTTTTGTTTTTTTGTTGTTTTTTTTAACGAAGTTCCTTATGGCACGTTACAGCGTCTGAAGCCCGGGAGTGTTCCGAAAAAAACGACCGTCACAAAACCGACCGTCAAACCGATGTCTACCGATAATGATAACTTGAGTGAAAGATGGCCGAGTTAGAAACAGGCATGTAAAATTTAAACCTGATACAAGCAGAAGTTTTTGTGTAGGGAAGTGATATATTTTATAATATTTTAAACTGAGGCCGGGTAGGTATGAAACAGGACTGCTCCCTATACAACCACTACAACCACCTTCTTAACTATATAAACTCATTATGATTAACTTTTTTCCACTATTCAATACATATTATTTATTGCAAGACGCTCGCTTCAATGATAAAAAAAAGTTTTTCTTTTAGTTTTGCCTTAATAAAAAAAGAAGTACTCATAGTTAGTTACTTTTCATTTTGTCTCTTTTCTAACTCTGCCATGTATAAGTAGTTAGCAGAGTGATTTTATAATTTATATTTAATAAAAAGCGTAAGAAACTTCGTTCCCAACGGGTGTCCCGCGACACCACACGTATTTTAAAAAAATGTGGTCCATTTAAATACGAATCTAATCTTACAAGTCGTTTTTTGGTCCTCCTTTAAAATAATCTAGAGATTTTTCACTTGTTATTTATTTTGGAGTTCGCTTTAGAAGATTTTTTTATAGAATCCTCAATAATGTAGCTTTAACTTTTCAATAATATGTTACAAGAGAGAAATCAATAACTTGGCCCAAATCCAGTAAGTATATAGTTTGATTTATAGTAATGCCAACCATTGTGAGATCCCTGCAAAAATATTCTACGAACTCACTTAAATTTACATCTTTTTTCTCAGCTTCATGCATTAAGTGGGCTCTGCTGAGAGTGGCCAACTGCCTAAAGAAACAAAAATAAATAAATAACCTGCAGCCGACATACCTTAAACTGACGAATATGAAAAACTCTATTTTTAACTTTCAGCAAATAACAATCTCTCATTGATGGGCATCAGTTAATTTTTTTTAAATCTAATATCTCATGTGATTCTGAAATTTCCTTTTTCTAAAGCAGTTTTATATTATGATTAAAGATTACACCGGATTACCACATAGCATTTTATTAACGTTACCATTTATAGTTATATATGCAGTTATTTTTACTCAGTGCCAAGTTTGCCACATTTTCTTGTTGCACTTGTTTTTTTTTTAAAAAAGATCCAAAAATAAAAACTTTATTTATTTGAGGGTGTTAATGTGATGGTAAATCTTTTTTCAAGATTTCAACTTCAAACTTCCTAGCTTTAGATCCTATCTTCCACCCTTCCTCCTTTTCCTACTTTCCATATTATATCTTTATGTCAGCGGATTACTTATATGTTTTATATGATGAATATAAGCTGTGATGGATTTTTTTATGTTTAAGAAAAAACGACGATTTAAAACATATTTAGAAACGTTTCAACCCTGACTAAGGTCATCTTCCGTCTTTATTTGTTATGAAGTCATTATTCTATCTCTCTGGAAGAGCGTCATATATTAGTCATTATCTAAATTTTAAAATTATTTTAAAACAAAAATTTAAAAAAACATAAATGGTCATCTAACCCACTACGGCAAACTGTTTATAAATTACTGGAAATTTTTACTTTTAAATATAATTAATAAATTAGTCAACAATTAAATAGTAATAAATTTAAAATCAATAACATAACATAACAACTACCAACAATTAACATTAATAGTACATTACGCGTCGAGCAGAGCATATTTTAAGGAATTTTTACTAGGCGACAAACTAGGACTTAGGGGGGGGGGGGTCCGGGGGCCCTCCCCCGGAAAATTTTGGAAAATTTAAAGCTTAAAAACGCAACTTTAAGCTATTTTTTAACTAATTGAACCTCTTAAATTAGTTTTGTAGGGAAAAACAAAATTCACAGCTTAAAGGAAGATAAAATTATGTACTTTATGTTATTTCACTAAATACAGGTTTTTAAAATGTAACATAACTAAGTGAAGTGCTGTTGTAGTACAAAATATTTTTATAAAGAGTTAGAAATTACAACATATGACATTCTTTAAGATCAAAACAAAAAATGTAAACACATTTTTTACAGATGAATGAAAAAAATCACTTATTATCATTTAAAGAAAACAGTTTTTTTATTGTAAAAAAAACCATTGCTTGTAACAGGTTTGAAATTTAGCTGTACTAGGTTCTATTAAATAAATAGAGTAAAGGTCGGTAAGGTGAAGAAAATTCCGGTAACTTTTGTGACTAAAAAATTTGACTTTTAAGTTTAAAAATGTATAAAAAAGAGTAAAACTTAAAAATCCCGCGACGCACGTGCATATTCCTATTGTATAGATGTTCAGCATTAAATTAAAGCACTAGCTAGATCAAAAACTAGAAAATAAATTTTGGGCATAAAAGTTTGCTCAGAATTGTCAAAGTGTCACTTTTTTTAAAAAAATTACCCTAGTAACAAAATAATTTTGAATGATTGTAAATTTTTTATTTATGGCATAAAAAACTGCCGGCACTACCTCTAGTCACTAGGCGACAAAACCTTAGCACTGGGCGACATTAGTGTCGCCCAGTTAATATGTTAAAATATGCTCTGGCGTCGAGTGCGGAAAGTAGCATTTTGCATGCGAGTGTGGAGTTTGCACCCGAGCGACAGCGAGGGTTGTAAAACCACACGAGCAATGCAAAATGCCGTTTTCGCACGAGTTGCGTACCGTACTTTATCTACGATTGTTAGATTTAAATTATAAATACAGAAAAAAATAAACTTGCTGTATGTAAGTTCGTATCTCTCTCTTGATAAAGATGGGATTAATTCTTGAGTTGTATTTTTTGCCGAATTAATTATTTCTGGAGGAGTATTATTATTCTCCACATTTTCGTCAAAGTCACTTGATTCACTTATTGTTTTTCACTAAAAACTCGATATAAACAGTTATTTTAATAAAAGAACTGCAAATTAGTTTTGTTAAATGTAAACAAACTTGCTAATCGTGCGTAAAGCTGAAGAATTCCTCTTCTTTACCGCACACTGTGTGGTAAAGAAGAGGAATTGTTCAGTTCTATGAGACGCGCATGCGCAATGAATGCAAGTACGTAAATAATCACTTTCTACGCATCTAAACAAAGATATAATGTTTATATTTCTTATCAATCGTAGATAAAAATACAAAAATAAATTGAAAGACTCTCATATGTATATGTATTTATAGATTATGCTAAAAAAAAAAAAATAAAAAAAATAAAATAAAAAATAATAATAATAATACTCGTAATAAAATAAAAAATCATCGAGTTTTAAATTTTAGGGACAATATTATTTATCTCACCATAATAATAAAGAACTAATTTTATATAAAACTCGACTGATTAAAGTAATTTGAAGTTTCAAAACTTTGGAAAAACAAGTTTCTTTTTTGAACTAAAATAATTTTTATTGATAACGTGATAGTAGAGTGATAATAAGAGAATAGTTGTAAGTAAACAAGTGTCTGTCAAAATATAATGTTTACTATGTATTTTACTCAAGACGGGACTAATTATAAACAAAGAATTGGCTGTGATTCAAGGCGACTAACTAGTCAGTTTTGTTTTTGCCTCTTAAAAATGAGAATAATTATTGTTTTATATTATATTGTCTAGCATAGTTTTTACTTCATGAAAATAAAGTCTTTTTAAACTAAAAATCTAATTATATTTTTGAATAGAGTAATAGCAGACAGCGTGCTCTCATTTACTGCAGCCGTTGCTGTCTTGTTTTCTGTTGTTTTTTTTTGGTTGAACGAGTTAATAATTTCTACCCTTGTGGCCCTCTTGCGTCTTACTAGGTAAGAATTAACTAAATCTGATATTAAAATCAAACTGCATAAATGAAACTTATAAGCCGGCTATAAAACTAGTTTTCGTTACATATAATAAATTTTTAACACTTGCTTACAATTAAATAAATCCTTTAAATATTAGCTATTACAAAAATCAATATAATTGTGTATTTTTAACATTTGAAAATTGAATTACCTTAAACCTCGCAATTCTATTAAAGCTTTTAATCCAGTAGAAGCCTTATTACTTTTTTCACTATATATATTAAGTTTTTTTTTAGAAGTATATAAATAATTTTTATATTTTATGTAGAGCAAAATGTATATTTAAAATACTATGTATTTCTATTTATCAATAATTTGGCTTAGATCTTAAATTTATTTTTTCTAAATGATTTTTCAAGTTGTGAAAATATAAAATAAACTGAAAACTTGAATATTCCATTTATATATAAAAGTTTTATATTTTTAGACAAAGTCATCGTGTGACAAGCATTATATTCCCTATTTCAAGCATTAACATTTAGAAAAAAGAGCCCAATACAACTTAACCAAACGTTTATCATATACATTTTTGTTGACCGAATTTCATTTGAAATGTCTAGGCTACAGACAATAGACATTGTTTTTAAAACCAACTTTTATTGACTCCTTCACAATATTTTCTCAACGCATGCGAAAATACTGTGTATGTTATAATGTAAAAAAAGGTTTATATATATATATATTATATATATATATATATATATATATATATATATATATATATATATATATATATATATATATATATATATATATATATATATATATATATAAGCATATAGTTCTCTTACAATAATTATTTACAAATTCTGTTATTTTTAAATTACGATTCAAAAGGGTTTTTTCAGAGGTTTTTTTTTCTTGCTCTAAAACGGAAAAAACAGGCACAAACAGGTCGTTTAACCTTGATTAGCCAGGCTTTTCTGGTTATTTAGGGCAAAAAAAAATCTCGGTGGAAATGGAAAGCGAGAATCGATATCAATATTAACAGGAGGGGTTGTTGAAGGAAGCGGTCCTGGGCCGGCGAGGTCACCGACACAGCCTGCACTCTAATTGAAAAACGTTTCACTATTTAGTTGTTGAAAATCTATCAGGACAACAAACATCCAGTAAACAACAAATAATAAATCTTTATTAATCTCCTCTAACTCAAATAACTCACTTTTTAAATTATCTCTTTATATTTTCAATAAAAAATATATAAAGAAGTTTATATGTTCCTAAATAAAAATAAATAAAAGCAGGACCCTCATAAAGGAGAACTTCTATGTATTAAAAGTCTCATTACTTTGGAAAACTATTTTTATACATAAAAAAATATTTATATATATCATATATTCTTTATTGCTCGAAGAAATTGATCATTTCTTATACAATGAGTTCCTATTATCATACAAATTTAGCTTATTTATAAATTATCAATATATATATATATATATAAACAACTTTATAAATTAACAAAGCATAAAAATAAACTTACTTATAAATTAACAAAACCTAAATAATAATATTCAGAAATTAATAACATATAAATCAAGTAAAGATTAAGGTTAAGAGTTTAATAAGAGTACTTTTTTTACATAGACAGAAATATAACGAGTGATTTTTTATTACATTTTTATTGTTTTGTGGCTCATTCATTAATAATAAAGGATCTGACCTGCATGGCATTTATTAAAAATCACAGGGAAGTACTTGCGTCCAAGTACTTTTTAGGGTTTTGTAGATGATTAAGCATACCCGTTATGAAATAATGATTTTTTTTCTTCGATCTCAAGGGTCCCGGGTTCGATCCCCCGGGGGGTCACAATTTTTTTCGTCAGTAATAACGACTAGATAAATTACATTTTTTCAGAACATTTTCATCGCTCCACCACAAGGTATAGCCATGAATTATTTTGAAATTTTAGGACCAGCCGTTATATAGTGTTAGGGGGGGGGATTTTTTGGGGTATATTTTGACTTATAAAACCAATAAAGAATGAAAAAATTTAAAAAGCAAATATATATTTGTATCCTACTCTTCAGCAGCTTTCATTTGAGACCACACTCAAAATTTTAAAAAAATAAATTTTTGGCGCACTTTAAATTTTCGCACCTTCAACTAATTTTAACAATTCAGTTTTAAGATAAGTATTCTTAGTGTGTGTTGTGGCAGGGCCGGCCCGAGGGCCGTGCAAGCCGTGCAACCGCACAGGGCGCTGGATTGGCAGGGGCGCCAATGCGGCAAAAAGCAAAAAAAATAGCCCTTAGTTTTTTAATAGAACTAAAAAAAAAACATCATAACTCAAACATTATTGAATTTTCTAGTTTGAAATAAAACGAATAAAAAAATAAATAAATAAATCGGAGGGGTGTGTGGTAAGGGAGATAATAGGGATGAATATGCAGATCTATAAATGAGTGAGAGAATAGAAGTTAATAAATAAGTGAGGAGGAAAGAGTGCAGTAGGACTTCTACTAGATAAAGAGTGATAGAAATACTTTGTCTAAAGATAGTAAGGACACCTGGATTTGTTATCTACTTAAGATAAACATCAGGCCAGATAAGATTAAATCAAACCCTTTTAAAATCTTTTTAATTTTTGTTCAGTTTTATTTAACTAGCCCTCCCTGCTTTTTAGTGTCATACATCTTATCATATTACGCAGAAAGTGAACCTCCGAAGTGGACCTTTTTCCCCTTTCCTCGTCCAAAATCTCGGACCTCCCCCCCCCCCCCCCCCCCCTCGTGCTCATTAGTTCTTAAAATGGAAATCTCTCCTGACATACATTTGTGATAATTTAAATTAAATTTTCCATTCCTTACAGTTATAGTCCAGTCAATAAGTACAAAAAATATGGATTTCCTTGCAAAAAATCGGGTATCTACAGTTTTTGAATATGTTGTTGGGACCAATGCAAAAAAAAAAAACCTTGTGCAAGCCGAGTTATATCGAAATAAGATGGTTGTAGGTGAAGTCTCACGTTGAAAGGGTTTCGTTAGTATTCTGAACACGAAATTATATTTATCGGAAGAATTTAAATAAAATTAGGGGTCCCTGGTTCGATCCCCAGAGGGGTGAAAATGTTTTTTATCGGTTATAACGACAAGGTAATTTAAATTTTAAACATTTTTGGAATCTACTCTTTAATACCTTTCATTTGATATCGTGACCAAATTGTATTATGAATTATCCGTCATTTTGGATTCCCAGTTAACCAGATCAAATTGCTGTATACTTAGTTTTTCTTTTGCCCAGCAGACCGCATATTTATTTAGTAAATGTAACTGCAGAAATGTGGTTTTTTTTGGGAGGGGGGGGGGGACACAAATTTTGATGTTTTTTGACAAAATGGCGTAAAAAATTAAACAATTTTCCTAAGTACTATATAGTTTTGAAATCTTCCCTTTAATACCTTTCATTTGATATCCCACTCAAAATTTAAAAAAAAATGTTCACGGGACTATCCGCCATTTTGGATTTGAACGGCTTAAGATTTTGAGTTCGCTATATTTTTCCTGTATGCGCGTCAAAAAAAATATTGAATACGGCGAAAGTTTCATGTTCTTATCTCTTTTGATTCAAAAGTTATTGGAACCGTACAGAGTGACAGACAGACCGACAGACATAGTTAACCATGAAATGTTGTCTGAACGAATTCTATTTAATCCCAGGTAGAGATTAGTAATAGTACAGGAAAGAAAACTAACCCTCCCTTTTTACAATGTGGGTTTAGGTACGGTGATTGGTCCGGGATGGTTGGGGGGGGGGGGGGGCGCCAAAATGGCAACTTGCACGGGTGAAAATTTACCCTCGGGCCGGCCCTGTGTTGTGGAGTTAAAGGCAGGTGCTTTGGTAGGCCGCCAAAAATGCAATAATAGACAACACAACATTTACTTTATGGGAGAAGCTAGAAAAACGTATTTTACTGTAAACCAAATTCCGGTTATCCAGTACACTATGAGTTTGTTGTATCACTAAAACATAATGATAATGACAATGAATGATTGATCGAGTTTATTTCTATGGTATTTTCTTTTATCCTAGAGAGTAAAATGGCAAGAAATTTATTTTTCTGTGTAAATGGTTTTGACGTTTTTAAATAAACTTGTCATGTATTATATTAGTAAAATCAATATTTTACTTTTAAAACTAACTAGGGTTTCCATTGATCATCGGAGAAAATAAAAAGTTGTTTTACTTTAACTATTAAAAGCATCTAAAATGCTTTATTGGGACTTGACTATTTAACCTTTTCTGATATAGTAACAAAGCTAAGTCCTGGCCTTTCAGCCTTAAAATAAAAAGTAAATGTTTAAAAACCATTTTAAATTAGTTCATATATTTTGGATTAATTAGCAAAACTATAATGGACGCCGAAAGCCTTTAGTCTATTTTCATTCAACATACTAAATTCTAGAAGTTCCACTAGTAGATATATTGTACTTACAGATTAATGCCCAAAATGCCATTTTCTCACATTGCCTAATCGAAACCATTTTTACTAAAGGTGTTATTTATCACTAACTCTAGAGAGCCGGCGCGGCGTGACAGTGTGGATTAAATTACTTACCACGTCTGTCCACCCGGCCATCACTGAATCAAGAGCGGTACGAGGTCATGGGTTCGATCCCTCGCCGTGATGCTCTGATTTATATGGCTCCCTAATGATCACATCATACTATCTTCGGTGGTACAATGTACAGAGGTAAGATATGTGAAGTGACTCTCTACCACGGGGATAGTAAAATGGGCCTAAAAGATGGTCTAATTTCTAGGTTCGAACAAGTGGTTCGTCCTACCCGCCAAGTCCTAGTACTAGAACCTTACTACGACTAGTGCTATTACTAACTCTTCTTATTGACCGAGTTGATAATTATCAAAGAATTAGGATAACAACTTATGTAAAAATTATATTATATGCGTGTTGGTGTGAGTAACTTTGTTATCCCAAGTTTGAAAAAAATACATACAGAGTAGGAGAATTGATAAAATTAATTAATTTAGGTCTCCTTCAATTTATAATTTATTGTAAAGATTGTTGTTTATTTAGTAAGAAATATTTTAAGAACCTCTTTTAGGTTTCATGCACGTCAAATAAATATTGATATAGAAGAAAGCGTTCTAGAAAGCAAATATACAGAATCTTAACCAGAGATACAACTTATCATTCGTGACTCATCACGATCACTTTAAAAGTTAATAATATAAAACTCTTTTGTTCTTAAGTTATGACTACGAACGACGTTCATCACAAAGTCTTCGTGTAATCTTAAAATATAAGAGAATAAATCCAGTTTTTTAAAACAATCTCAACCTTGTTTAGCTAAATGTTGAAACTTGACGGTGAAATGGCTGCGTGATGAACGGCATTAAAGAGTTAGGGGTCTAGGCTAGGTTTGCATGCAACGGGAGCCTTACAAGCTCTGCAATCATTACGAATACCTAAAGTTAATTTCAGGCTTTGAATGTACAAGTTTAAAAAAAAAAAACTTGGCGTGATATTCCCTACTCGGATTAAAACAAAATATGGCCTATTTTTTATCGTATGGATATGTATTTTACCACGATATATTATGGGAATTGATTTATTTATTTTTAAGATTTTGTTTAGATGAAGATTAAGTGGAATTTTATACATATCTTTTTATATACATTCACTGATTATTTTAATAATTCATATTTTACGATTTTGGTAGTATTCATACTACGGAAAGATTAAGTTTTAATTTAAATCAAATTATAATTATTATTAACTAAGGGAAACAGACAGAGAAAAATACACTCCAGCGCTGGGATTTGAACCACAGGCCTCTATACCGGAATATAGAGGCCTGTTGTTCAAATCCCAGCGCTGGAGTGTATTTTTCTCTGTCTGTTTCCCGTAGTTAATAATAATGATTATTTTATTGAACCTATTTCTTTCCAGGGAGACCTAGAGAATAATAATGCAGACCCATATTTAAGGTTTATGGCAATGGTGAATTGTTATAAATATTGTCATGCAGATGTAGTTGATTGTACATGGATATAGTCATTGTTTAACTAAATGAATAATTATTTTTAGAACAGGTACATCTCGTCATGTCGTACCTGTTGTGGCTCAGTTATAATAATGACATAGTGAGTGACATAGTTATAATAATTTATTGTTATAATATAGATCGGTTTCGACAATGGTTTTTTCTTTTCTTTTGGTTCATAAATTAATGAATAGTCCATCAAGCGTCTAATATATGTTAATTTATATATTAATATAATATTATTAAACTAACATAAGTTTTTAAGGGTCAACTTCAAAAATTATTTTCTTCTTAGACAATCGGGAACATATCAGACTTGTGTATTCTTAAAACTTCGCCAGAAATTAATATGCGGTTTGGTCAATAATCCGTTTGGCATTATCTGTTGGCATTTAATATTTCTCACATATACCTATTTAATCGTCCAATAACACAATTTTTCCTTATAACATATTTCCTTTCCATAGAAGATTGCTTTATTAAAACTACAACTTATTATAATAATTCTTCATAGTACACATTAAATTGTCACGTGTCACTTTTTCAATAGGCGTTACAAGTTTTACAAGCGGTTGGGTAGAAGAAATCAAAAGATAACTATATTGAGTATTACCAGACGGGTTAGAGAAACGAGAGGATGTGTTTCATATAAGCATTACTTACTTATGCTTGGAACAAGAGTCCTAGACGCTAAGGTCACACTATACTTCTTCATGAAGTCGTAACCTATCGGCTATTTTTATTTAGATTTTCTTATTCCTTTTTCTTTTGGTTCGTTCTCAAGTAGGGATCCGGAAGGCTCGTAATGTCTGGCTTTACTCCTGAGAATAACCGCCCTGTTTACGTCTCAGACGCCTCCCCCCCCCCCCCCCCCCCCCCTCTCCCCCATACTTCTTCTTGGTACATTATTTTCATACTTGTCTGACTCTTTTTATTTAACGTCCAACTAGTTAACCTGGAATAAGGAATATCTATTTTCCAACAAGAATCTATCTGCTATCACTTCATTCGAACTCATATATTTTCTCACTTGGAAGAAAATATATATACATATACATATATTATATTTCTTAAAGATATTTTTAAGGCCTTGTGAGGACTTTTAAAACTGGCCTAAATTATTATTATTTATTTTATTTATATATTTTTTTTTATTCTTTATTATTATTTAAACTCTAATTATAAGTTTTTCCTATTTGCGCAAGTTTTTTCTTAAGAAAGTTAGGTTTATTATAAAAAATGAAAATATTATAAAATCAAATGTATACCTGGTGAACACAAAACACGAACACACAACAAATATTTGATATATGACTTATTTCAAACAAAAATTGTTTATTTTTTAAAAAATGTATGTGGTTAGAAGGTTTTTGGGTTTGCCAATTAATTACTATTTGAAATCACAAACCCAAAACAACAAACTGGCGGGAAATAGCTTAAATTGAACATGAACTGCTTGATAAACAATAAATTTTAAACTATACACTATACATGTATCTAAGGTTTTTTTTATTCCTTTTGGCTTCTAGAGTAAAGTTGAAGAGTATTTGGAGGTAGTGCCTCCGCAAATTTAAAACTAAAATTAATTTTTCAATTTCGCCTCGGGATATGATTTTCTGAACTTGTATGCCAAATTTCATCGAAATCAGATATAGTGGCTTAGGTCCCACGCATCTGCACTGACTACAGACAAAGAAAAGTCATTTTTAAAGAAAATCATTTTTAATAACTACTTATTTGGACTCAGGGGAAAAATCAAGTTGATGGTAGTTTGTCACATAATAGGTGACCTATTTGATTTGGAGTAATATTTGACTAACTAATCTGATAAGTGACAAACTAAAATCAACTTGATTTTCGGTCTCCTAACTAATTTTTAAAATAAGTCGATCAAGCTGCTTTGAAGCATTAAATATAGCCTGTAGCCATCTCCCTTTAAATTATGAGCTAATGTGGAACTAATTCAATTTAATCGTGGCTTTTAAATGTATTGCAATGTTAGAATTACATGTGTATTTGGTATGTGTATTAAGTTTACTTGAAAGTTCCAAAATTTACGTAGGCAGTATATGGGTACGAAGTAGACCGAAAATCAAGTTTATGGCAGTTTGTCACTTTGATTTGGAGTAATAAATATTTGAATAACCAACCTTAGGTACCTACTGTTTTGTTATAACGGTTTCTATTTTGAAATATTGCAGTTATATGTAATAACTAATAACCCAAACACAGGAAAAATATAGGGAAGTATCAAAAGACCCATTCCTTATGAACATGAATGGGAATGAATTTTAAGGGGACGTCGCGTCGCCCTATGTAAATTTATTATATATATTTTGTACCAATTAATCTTTGCACCGTGTGACTTTAAACATTTAGTTTCTGTTCTCCATTTTTTTTATCAAATCAACGAAATAATCACAGCTAGTCTTCGTCAAAAAACAAGATAACTGTTTTCAATGAATTTTTCATGCATCGCATATTTTGTAAGGAAAAATCTTAAACATTTAATATCTTCGTATCAGTATGAGCTATTCGGAGTATTTTCATTGCGTTTGGACATTAAAAATAAGTAAGCCCCTTAAAAAACTAGAGAGGACTAATAAAAACCATAATGAACCACCTCGAAGGTATAGGTACCTTCTGTATTGTTATAACGGTTTTTATTTTACTACATTATAATAAACTATTAAAGTTATAGCTATATTGAGATGGCTTGACCGATTATGCTGGTTAATAAAATCGTTCGATTGTTTACATCGCCTAAAGGCCTTTCATCTTACACTAAAAGCACCCCCTTGAAAACTTAATCTATTTTTGTTCAATACTTTCCGACGTCCTTAAATATTGTACATTTGTAGAATTTTGCCAGTTGCTAGTGAAAAAAAATTCAATTGTTTAAACAAATTAAAATTATGCCATTTTAAAGGTCAATTTCTGAGCTTTCCCATGATATTATAAACACAATTGCCTTTTTTAAAAAACATACAAATAGCCTTTCCTGGGACTATAATATTAATATTATAAATAAATATCCGACCGTGTAGAAAAACAAGTTGTAATTTTTGTTAAGTGAATAGTTTAAAATAATAATAATATTTAAGAGTAGGTTAATAATAATGATTAGATGTAAATGAGTAAGATGAGTGTGACGGCTGTCAGAGATGTTGCATGTCCGCTTCCTTGTCTTGCCTGGCCTGTCTACTTCTACCTGTCTAACCATACCTCATCCTTCATTTTATTGCCTAACTAAAGCTAAAACTTAATCAAAATTACTTTTATCTTAATATATAATCAGATGTTTATAGGAACAGGTAAGCCATAGAGTGGTTGTTTTTTCCTTAACTTTGCCAGTTTTAATTATATTAATTCAAGACAGAAATAAATTCTTTAGTTTCCGAGCTTACCGAAGGTAACGGAGGCTAAGTGATCCTTTCGAAGAACGAAAATATTTTATGTCTCCGATTTAAAAAATTCCAAGACAGAAATCCGTTTCACATCAGGAAAAATTTTTGGTTCCGTGCGTGTCTGTCTGTCCCTCAATTTATGCGAACCAACATGTCGTAAAAACTACACATCTGATTTTATTAAATTTGTATGGTAGGTCATAATTAGCCCATTGTTGGTCCCTCGTAAGTTTCAATCATCTGCGCCCATTTATTTTTCTTCATGCGCACAAACATACATTTCTTTATACACTACACCTATATCATAAAAAGTACATACCTACTCATCTGATTATTATGAAATTTGGATGGTTTGTCGAAAGTAGACCGCAGATAGCATCAGATTAATTTCAACCGTCTGCGCTCTTTAACTTATGCTAAATTGATACTTTTATTCATGTAAATATTCAAAACAATTTTGACATTACAAAAACGTGGAAACAATTAAATAAATTAGACAATAATGGCTTGTAAAAGCATAAAATCAATAAAGTACGTGCTAGGATGCGAGGAAGCTATGTGCCACACTGATTGGCATTCTATTTTATTTGAATCAAAGTATCAATTAAGCAAAAGTTAAAGAGCTCAGGTGGTTCAAATTAATCTATGGGGCTATTTGCGGGTTACTTGAGATAAACTATAATAGTTTCATACAAATCTGATAAGTTTCTTTTTAAGCTATAGGTGTAAATAAATGTATGTTTGTGCGCGTGTAGTAGAGAAACAAATGGGCGTAAAAGGTTGAAACTTATATGGGACCAACTAGGGGCTAATTATGATCTACCATCCAAATTTCAATAATATCATATGAGTATTTGTAAGATAAGGTGGTTCGCAAAAAATTGAGCGATTTACCGACAGACTGACAGACAGACCGGAACCAAAAATGATGATGTCTGAAACGGATTTCTGTCTTGGAATTTTCAAAATCGGAGACATATAGCTTCCGTTGCCTTAAGCCGTAAGCTTAGAAGAAAAACGGGGGAAACAATTAAATAAATTAGACATTAATGGTTTGAAAAAGCATGAAAGCAATAAAGTACGCGATAGGATGCGAATATGCACTCTAATTGGCAGTCAATTTACAGTGAATCGCTTATTCACTTCATTTATAAATGAGGCTTTAGCATTTTTATTTTTAATTCTTAGCCGGGTGATTTTAATTGTGTATTCACTATGTAATGTCATCAAGAATCTTATTGTATCGACATCCATAATCCAGCAAATACCTGGCCTATTTGTTATTTAAAATTTATAAGAAAATAGTATTAATGGACATAACTTGTTTTATATGTGTATTTTTTAAAACGCGAGGGCTTCCATTGAGTCGATACGAGGAAAGGTAAAACCTTTGAATATCAGAGCCTCTCCTTAAGAAACAACTTAATATTGTCGGCTCTGGTTAAAATTTAATAATTAGATGAATACACGTATGATTGTGCTTTTACAAAAGTTAATTTAGTAAATACTATAACCCGTAAAGCAGTTCATTGTGTTTCATATTGTATAATCAATCCAGTGAAGGGGCTCCATGTCAAAGTGTATTTAAAACCGTAGGCCCTTTTGTAACCTACAAAAGGTTTATATAATTACCTAATTCTGTTTCGTAATTTTCAGCCCTTCTCTGTCCGAGAGAGTTTCGCAACTACAGAGGTTTCAGTTTTCCTTATAACCTTTTTTTCAATTTCTCATCCTCAAAAAATAATATACTCTTTGAACTATGTCCGTTCAGAGCTTTTTATCTTTAAAAAAGTGAGCGTGTTTATCTAATAAAATTTTGCTGTTTCTCACCGGAGGGGTATTTCCTAAATTATGTACCAAGTTGAAATTCTATACCAGAGAGAATAATTATTTTTGGAAGGATATTGAAGTATTTAGTCAACCTCGGAAGTTACCTCAGTTGTTTCTTAATGGCGGGATAAAATCAGTGTATAGAAGATTTACGTGGAGTTTATATTATCGTGTTGCAAAACTGTTTTTCCCTCTATAATTTTCACACATAGACACCTTCACACCTATTATAGGTAGGGTGAGGAAAGTTATCAGAGTAAAGATCCGGAGCACGAGAGCACAGGGAGATATCGAACTAGATTATAATAAACCTAAATAAAAAAATATAAGAGGAAAAAATATTTCCACTAACTATAAGCTCGCAAAACTAATGCAATATAACTAAACTGCTGTAATGTAACATATCACTAGACTAATAAGGAGAAACCTGTCTTGTCATTTTATTTTTATTGGTTCAGCTTTTATATAATAATTTATATGTTCAACAGCTTCTTACTACTCCTAGCTTCGTGAATGTTCGCCAGCGTTCTTGAAGCTAAAATGATGTCACAAAACTCATCAACGCAAGCCTGCTTCATTTTGTGAAGAAAATCCCGAACCCTTTTTCACATAACAAAATGAAATACGAGGTCTTTTGGCACACTATAACTTGTGAATTTTTTTTTCACATTCGCAAAAATATAGCTTAAATAAATTTGAAAAGTAATAATGTGAGATAGGAGTCTTCAGAGGATAAAAATAATGATGTTTTTTAATAAATAAAATCAATAAATAGGCCAAGTATGTGCTTTCAGCGCACACATAGGGTCCACAAGCAATTTAAGATATAGGACGAGTTCGTTAACCAGCATAATCTGCACAGCCGTATCAAGAACTATAACTTTTGAACCATTTATTATAATGACGTGAAACAAACGCCTTTATTTGCATTTATATTGTCCAAACGCAATGAAACTTTTCCGAAGTGTCAATTGTCCATTCCAATCCGTTTCTAAAATAATAAATGTTTATTTTTTTGGGGGGGGGGGACTTTTTTTCTCACAAAACATGCGAGGAATGAAAAATTACTTTAAAAACCGTTTCAATTTTTTGACAAGTGTATAGCTATGATTTTTTTCGATTTTTTAGTTGATATGTTAAAACATAGAGGGGAGACACGAAAAACGCAATTTTTAAGAACACGTCATGCGTCATGCCTCATGCCGCATATATGAATTTGTACAAAAACGAAACAAATATATTTTTGTACTCATTACTCCTTCCTCTTTTATTTAACACCCCCCTAATCTTGAATTTCTTGTTTTTAAGGGATGATTTTTTAGGGCTTCCCTATGGGATTGGATTATTACACATAACGTAAGTGCGAAGTTTTAAATATATGTGTTGGGTACCAGACAAGCGCAGGAATAAGGGTCTTCGTTTTTAGTCATAGACCTAAAAAGATAAGAAATCGCCTGGACAAAATTATTAATTATTTCTAATATACATATGTAAGTGGATCCATTATATATGTATATACAAAAAATAGTTATTTAGTTAGGAGACCATAAATTAAATTTGAAGAGGGATGAGTTTCTATTAGGAACGCAAGAGATATAAGTTTGAATTTAAAACCTTACCTTTAAAAACTCTACGAACAGCAAATAAATGAAACAATTTTACTGGAATAATCTTTGTTGTTTGTTAGACTTCTCTCTTTTGTTACATTATACTAGGCTTTCCGTGAACAATAAGTTCTCGAAGGTTGTTATATCGATCGTTTCTTTCTTATCCAGAAATATAAAAATTGATATTGTAAATTTAAGTCACAACAAAGTAAACCTAAAACTTTATACATATTCTCGATAATCATTTGATAACATCATTCGATTTTCTGTCTTCATAAGGAAGTATTCAGAAATACTTAACTTTAACAATGAATCTAGGAATTGGAGCCTATTAATCCGGATGGGTTATTTTGCAATCTCTATCGGTAAACTCTGCTCTGCTCAATCTATACTCTAATAAATAAACTTCTGTGAATAGGCATGTAATTACATTTTCTTTAATGTAACATCTAGGTTTTGATCCAAATACTTTTACCTTCTCACTTATCCTAATATTAGTGACTTAATTAGTTATTAAACTTTTTATCTACTTGATTTTATTAAAAAAACAAAATAATCTATGAAAAACAACTTATTGCGACTCGATGTTCGAATATTGAAACCAGATATGTCTATGATTGAAAAATTATTTTGGATAAGTAGTTTTAAAAATATGAGGTAATAGATAAAGATATGTGTATGCACGTATAATCGTATTTAGACTAACCCTGACATGACATTCAATTGCATCGAAATCGGACTATTAATTTTTATGAAATATAAAAATGTCGAGGGACTGTCCGATAGACAGATTCGTGACGAAAAATCTTCTACGGTGTAAAAAATTTCTCTTTCTTATTAATTTCTCTTGAATATGAAATTTTGAGAAAAATAGTTTTTTAGAATGCTCACAAAACAAAAACATTGCAAGGAGGTTCCTCTTATCCTCTGGATGCTTGCTAAGAAATATTTTTACGATTTACCATATTGATTCAAGATGGTGGTCATGATCACAGTTGCTCTACTTCTAGAACGTCAACAGCTGGAGAGCCAAAAGCAATTGCACTATAATCTTGAAATTTTGAAGTTAGTTTCCTTTTATGACTTAATCAACTTTTGCGAAAGGGTTTTCTAATCGTCCAATCGGCTATTTAGTATCATGATGGCGGCCGTATACTTATTTAAACCGTGTCTCATCAGTAACATAATTATCACCACTTCTTTCTAACGCTACAATAAAGTCAATGTAGTATGATCATATTTAAATTAATATTAATGTCTGCTAATTGGGATTTTTTTTTATCATTAATAAAAGAAAGGAAATTAAGCCCATACGAACCTACTAAAAATTGGAAGTTAAGGCTTGGGAATGGGCTTTTTAGGATGCAAGCATATATTATTTATTAAAGATAATAATTCCAATTTAAACCTTGAGGGGGGGGGGGATGAACAAGAAAAATACCTCTGCTGTTCTAGGAAAATTATCATAAAAATGCTCCTGCAATAGTCGGAATCAAATAGTAATTAGGGATTTTTCAAATTAAAACTGTTTGAATCATGGAAGAGGGAATTGAAACATGGGGAGTGGAGAAGTTTGTAGCATCAAGATATTCTTGCTTATACGAGGAAAGGGAAGCCCTTTAATATTAGATCCCCTTTAAAAAAAGGCTTCTCAGCGGTAGCTTACATCCCTATCAAATTATCAAAAACCTAAAAAAAATATCACACACCGTAGTGAAACACGGAAATCCAGCTAGTTCTCTTACAAGTGTGGAAAGACAAATGTTTCAAGTTCCTGCTTTGATTTAATAATGTATAAAATGTTATATTTCCTACTCAATTTGATATGATTTGAGAAAAATACCAGTAATAAGCTAACTATGACTGTTTAACTTCTCTAATAATTAATTTAGTCTTTCAGGCTTCTGCACTAATCCCGTGGGTAATTCTCCTTTCTAGAAGCCGTAATTTTCCTTTATCATGGGTCTAAGTTTTAATTACCTGTACAAAACTTTTCAAAGTGTAAAGTTTCAGTTTCAATTCCTTATTTCCTTGTCTTCAACTCGTTCTACAGTTGGCTCTAAAGGTTGGAAGTAAATAATTAAGTTGCAGAATTCCTGATGTAATGTCCTAAACCCACTACCTAGATAAGTTGTTTATCCATAATGAGGGTGTGTCCCTTATTAAGGTGTGCCCAGCATATTACAGGCTTCGATTTCTTCTACTAACTAAATTTGTACTCAGGATCTTGAAAATCACACTGTTCACCATAAAGGGGGGCCGCATTCATGTCGGGACATGGCCGCTTTCCGCACCGGTTTGTTTTTTTTTCGTAATCGTAATGTGATTTTCATAATCCTAAGTACAAACTTAGTAAACAAATAATCAAGTTGATGGTAGTTTGTCACTTAATAGGTTAGTTAGTCAAATATTACTCCAAATCAAAGAGGTCGCCCATTGCCAAGCTATATGTCCCGCAGACAAACTTAGCCGACCAAATATTCTTAAAAGGCACCAAAAGATTTATTTATACACAAAAATCTAGCTTGATGTTAGTGTCAGACACTTTTTTTCACGCCATCTCCTGGACTAATAGACATAAAACATTATTTAAAGGCCCTTGTCAACAATTCTTTTTTAGATTTCTCTACGAAGTACGAAAAGAAACCTTATATAACGGCTCTGTCTGTCTGTCTATCCGTTGGCGTCTGAAATTCGGCACACAGGTGCATTTTTATCGTGCTGATACGATAAAATTTATTAAACAAGTTTAGTATAAAAGGATGCAATTTTACATAAAGAAAACGATCGTACAGAAACTGGCGATAATCGCCTCACGTACTTACGTGAAGCGCGCCTTACTGTTCAATTTAATGTTTCATCATGTTCTCCAAGCTGAACTTAAAAAATCATTATTTAACAAGGCAATTATTCGATTAACGTCCTTACTTCTTTTTAAAGTAAGGTGAATCACATAACTTTATTGTTTCTGGATTTTCAATAATATAATATGCATAAAGTAGGATTGAGTGTAACAAATTCTTCTTTATTCATAATAAAGATATTAAATCCAAATCACTATAATAGAAATTCATTCATAAATTCTCTTAAGTTCATTAATAAATTATGTATATTTTAGGTATGTACCTAACCGAATATCTCGATTAATTAATCATACTATTTTACATTTATGTCTATGACTTATTCAATAACAAGATTCTGTCCACTTACAGAGTTTTGTTTAGAGTCGGCTAAATTCAATCAGAATAAAACGAAAAACCAACTTCTTTTCAAGGGCATGCCACCAAAAATCATAATTTATTTATAGACTTGGCGACATCCGTTTTAAATTTCATGGTAAACACGAATTTCGCGTGGAAAGAACAAAGTTCCTTACGCTTTTCATTAAATATAAATTATAAAATCACACTACTAACTCTACGTATACCATGCTAACTACTTAATACATGGGCGGAGTTAGAAAAGGGACAAAATTAAAAGATATACTACGCTACTTAAAATTAATTTTGAGTGGGGTATCAAATAAAAGTTTCTGATAAGTAAATATATATATATATATATATATATATATATATATATATATATATATATATATATATATATATATATGTATATATATATATATATATAAGAGAATCTTTAAAAATTTCATTTAAAAGCCGAAATATATCCCAAAAAAAGTTAATTTACCTTTTCGGTATAAGATAAGAAATATTTTGACCCCCCGGGGGATGGAACCAGGGACCCCCTCTACTTCTTGTTTATAATTGTTTTACTTTCATAGGCGGGATGGGGACATAATAAAATGTTATTTTAGAATATTATAGTGATGTATATATGCTTAATAACCTACGATACCCTAAGAAGTACTTGGATGCAAGTACTTCCCTGAGATTTTTTAAGTACTCATTTTGTTAGGGTGGTATTTTTTTGGACGATATATTGTTTCAATATTCAAGTTAAAATTAATTTAGTTGAAGGAGAACTATGTAGCTTGTTTTAATATACGAAAAATATCTTTAACGATCTAGTCTAGTTAAAGAAGTACTAAAAACTTTTGTGGAGTAAGTTTAAAAGCTTACCCCTTTAACAGATCTTTGATAGTGAAATAACTAATACGATACTTTTCTTACTGATTTTATCTGTGACCAGTGTAACGGTATAACAACTTAACAATACTTAAGCAGAAGATCTTTGTAAGTCGGAGACAAGAAAAAAGTTGATGATGGAGTAGGAAAGTTAGCTTCACTATAGTTTACTAGTACATTGTACATTGTAGAACTATTATAGTTTGACTGTTTGACCACTTTAGTAGCAGATAAGTTAGTATTAAATTTGGCACAAGGCAACTTTCAAGTTCAACAAGGCTTCTTGCTTCCAGATATCTCAATAAGAGAACTTTTTGTTTCGCATAAAGTATAAAATTTGCAGAAAAGTCCAATTATTAAGAAATAAATTGTAAAGCTTATAACTTTTTCCCCATTTACCACCTCGTTCCACACATAGTTACACCTAGTTACTGTCTCTGTGAGTACAAAGTTACAAATAATATTCAACAATCCTCCTATAATTTTAGTTATTACCTCCAAGTGTTGTAAATTAATATTTTCAAACATTAATCTTACATTTATATCGCCAAATATTTTTGATTTTAAATTTGCTCATTGCTATTTGTTTCTATCCATGTAAAAGTTTCTAGTGTTAAGAGGTATATTTTTTTGTTTGTTTATTTATTTATTTATTTTTTTTTCTTTTGGGTTTTAGTCCCAAGTTTTGTTTGTTTATATTTGCTTTCTGTTGGTTATTTTTTTTCGTTCCCTTTCTGTCTGTCTGTCTATCTCTATCGGTCTGTCGCTCAATTTTTTCGAACCAACATATCTTAAAAACTACTCGATTTTAATGAAATTTGAATGGTTGATCAATCTGCACCCATTTGTTCCTCTTACTCATCTTATTTTTATAAAATTTGGATGGTTTTCTGAAAGTAGACCGCATTTAGCCCCAGATTGATATAAACCGTCTGCGCTCTTAAAATGTTGCTAAATTGATTCTTTAATTCTTGTAAAAAACCAAAACAATTTTGATATGAAATGGGTGAAAACAATACTTTTCCTACCATAGGTGAGGAAAAGTAAAAATATAGGTATATATACTCCATCCCACCCTACATGAAAGTAAAAAAATATAGACAAGGAGTAGTCTGGTTCGATCCCCCGGGCGGTAATAATAATATGAATTTTTTTCCGGAAATTTTCATTGCCCCACCATATGGTATTAGCATGAACTATTTCATAATTTTAGGACTAGCCATTATAGGGTGGTTGGAGGGGGGGATTTATTTTGGTACGTTTCGATTTAATAATGCAAAAAAAAAATTAATTTTAAAAACATGTTTATACATATTTGATAAGAACTCGTCAGTAGTATCCATTTGATACCCCACTCACGATTATTAAAAATAGAAATTTTGACTCACTGCGCATGTGCGCACACAAAATTTGCAATTTATTAAATGTGTGAATTTTTTATCGCCCTATCATAAGGTATTAGCATGAATTATTTCAAATTTTAGGACTAGCTGTAAGGGTGGTAGGGAAGGGGACTTTTTTGGTGAAAATTTGGCGCTAAAAACGCATTATTGGCATTAAAACACTACACTCATAAAATTATTTGTATGTTTGTCATCTACTCTTCAGGAGCTTTCATTTGATCTTCCTTTCGAATATATATATATATATAATATATATATATATATATATATATATATATATATATATATATATATATATATATATATATATATATATATATATATATATATATATATATATATATATATATATATATATATATATATATATATATATATTATACATATATGTTGTCTTTGAAACCTTGTGCTATACCAATATTTGGATGGTTACATTTATAGCATTCTCGTTCATTCCGTTTCTTTGAACTCATAGTTGCTGAAGTAGGGGGAAGCACAGCGCACAGCCAACCTGAACAATGTGTGTACAGACTGCTTTGCAATAGTCTGTAAGTAACATTGATGGCGCATAGTATCCAAATCGTCTGAATTTTTAAAAGAGAGAAACTCAATTTTATATATATATAAAATTGAGCTTACCACATTTCTGTGGATTGCGCATGGGCATATTAAATTTTTAACGTCCCTATATTTTTCTCATGTGTGGGTCAAAAAGTTACGCCAGTATTTCTAATTTCAAATCTAGCTTGAACGGTTCGGAGGATATGATCAAGAGTTTGACGGACGGACAGTCACACCACCCTCGGCATAAGGGTTTCGAGGTCGATCTACGAAACCCTAAAAATAAAGCTGTAGCTTGATGAGAGATATGAATGAGTCACATTTTTGTGCATTTAAAGGCATCGATTAGCAATGAATGTGTTCCAAAGGAAGAGACAAATGGAATAAAAGACAAACCCTAATATAGAGCTCAAGTGACGTAATAACATCCCCCTTAAGAAGGTTTAAAACAAACCAAAGTCGGAACCGAACGAAGAATCAATATAGAGACCCCAATTAAATCTATGAAGCATCACACTCGTTAAAAAACACTATGCTTTCACAAATGAAACCCCCTCAATTAATTTATTGGTTTTACTATCATTTGCTTTTCTTTTTTCTTTTTTTTGCCTACCCCTCAACAGAACATTATATTATTTTCTCATATAAAGAGCAAGTATTGTGATGGAGCGAAAATTCGATTTTGAGATTTTGATGGATTTACACGTTTTGCGGTCCCTTGAGTCCAAAAAAGTGGTTTTTAAAAAATGCCTGGCGTCTGTCAGCTGTCTGTGCTGACGCCTGGAGCCTATAATACTAAGGGGCTGTTTTTGAGAAATTTGGCATATACCTTCAGAAAAATCATGTTCGAAATCGAGAAATGAATTTTAGCTCCAAATTTTGGGGCGCCACCCCCCAAAAACGCTGGGAAAAAAATCTCGAAAACGGTTCCGATGATTTTGATTAAAAAATTGTTAAATGTAGTCCATTTAAAACGAATAAATCGACGACACTTTTAACGATACAAGCCGTTTTCCCTGGAAAAATATAGTTCTTGAGAAAATAGCTTTAAACGCGGAAGGAGAAAAGCCGGGTTAGATTCCCCGCCGAAAAGAAGTTATTTTTATGACACATTTTGTAAAAAATGTTCAATAAATGTACCAACAAAAACTAATAAATGGAAAAACACTGGGCAAAGTAATTATGAACTTGCACATGAGAAAATTTGTCTGAGTTGTCTCAGACTGATTTTTTATTATATGACGAAGATCACACAACCATGCTTATTATCACCGATATCGAACTTATATTGTTTCATTGGCATGACAGTAAAAAGCCCTTGGTCATGAAGTATAGAGCAGAAATATTTAATTTCTTAAAATACAATTATAAATCTAAGAAAGATTCAGCCGTATTACTGCTAGTTATTTCTGGTCGCATTCGGCTAAAAATATCTTTTAGCCGGATAATAAATTTCGACCATCTTTATTTTGCACACCACCCACGTATAAAACTTTTTTTACGATTTGTTTTTCGGCTATACCACATTGTAAAATTTCTTCATATTGCAATCTTTGCGATATTTTATCAAATTTACTTTAACATCAGATTGTTTCAGAAATTCAAGATATTTAGATTCTTTGTCTGATATGTAAAAGATTTTATCTTATAGGTAGTGAATACAAATTAATGAGAAGGAATATATGGACCTCACGGTCCACATATTTCAAAAGGAAGGAAGATGCAACTCATTTTATCTCTCATGAACCATTTATGGTTACATTAGTGCCTATTCTGTTAAGTAAAAAAAGAATGTATACGTTGTTCTTCTGCCTTCTTGCTAAACTTTAACTACAGAATATTATTTCTTAATGGCTTATAGCTTATTATATCTGGTCTTTTTGCAGTACCAACAAATCTGCAAAAATGAAAATACGTGTGGTGTCGCGGGTCACCCGGTAGGACCGAAGTTCCTTACATTTTTCATTAAATATAAAATCACACTGCTAAGTACGATACGTTGCTAACTACTCGTTCCAAAATATATATATATAAATATATTTTTGACTCAATTAGAAAATTATTATTAGTAAAATTATTACATACATAAAACTTATTACAAAAATCCTTGATCCGCTTATGAGCAATATTATTTTATTACATAAATTTTTACTTATATATTTACAGTTTTACTGGTTAATAATTTAACACAGTCGACACTGTCAATTTCTGACGATTCTCTTGGTGCACTTTCCATTTTAAATAATATACGGTACTTTTCTCAATGATAGAAACAATAATTGAAAAAAAAGTTTTGTTTTGTGGATAAATAGCGAGTTTTACAGGAAGAAGGAGTAAAAGAGAGAGAGTATAGTGAGAGAGAGATGGAAAGATAGAAGAGTTGGGATTGCGCACGAAAGGAGTCCAAACGAAGTATAGTAGAGGGGGAATCACTCTACATTCTTAATATGCCACCTATATTAACTACAAACCCAACACTTCGGGCATCAACTTTTAAAAATTGTAAAATATATCACGTAACTGTAAAAAAAAACTGCTGCTTGTATCAGGTTGAAATTTTACATGCCTGTTTTAATTGTACCTTAGACGATGTGAATGAAGTTTTATTAAAATCGTTGCGTTAGAACGTAAGATATCGGTAAAAACGTTGTTTTCTTTTTTTAAAACGTTTAGGTCCGCTTTAATAAATTTAGCGATCTTTATCACTTCACAGCAGAGTCGGTGTTCGTTTTACTAAAAAAATTATTAATAAAAGTTGTTTGTCTCATTAAATAGATAAAGTTAGAATTTTTTCCCGTCCTAAAATTACAATTTTAAATTTGAAGCTTACGTTTGCGCATTTGAGCGTTGCGCGTGAACGCTTGGGCGGATAACGTTGTCCAACGAACCTGTCCTGGGCATTGGTAAAATGAACATGTGTACCAAATTTCAACCTAGCCGGTCGACTTTTACACAAGTTATCGTCATCCGTAGATTTCGTGACGCTTTTTGCGTGACGGTGATTTTGGTCGTTTCTTTCGGATTCACTCCCGGGCTCCAGAACGTGCCATAAGGAACTTCGTTCCAAAAACATGATTATTTGGCTGATGCCTCATTGAATTTATCAGCTCAGTTGTTAGTATATGTACTAACTGTTTATGAACAGTATAAGATTTTTGTTGCCTCATATTTTTTATAGACATGATGATACTTTTATTGATCAAAGAAGAATGTACATTTTTTTCGAAATAGTTTACTGGTATGCCGATAAGAATTAAGTTTCTTAGCAATAACTGTGTTTGTAGAATTCGTGTATATTATAATCTTCTTTGTAAGAATAGGGGTTTTTACATGAAAATATTTGTATTTTTAGGGAAAAATTAATCTGATTATTGATCTTAAAAACAACTTTAATAGACTTATTATCTATGTGTAATGCTGTACGTATAACTTGAATATGTTTAACTATAACAAAGAAATATTTAAAATAATGAATAATATTCAAGTTTATTCAAGAGTCCGCTACTATCATGATATAAAGATAACCGATTCTGTTATCAATATGATATTATTATGACGGGGAATTTAAATCGATATACTGCTATCTCTTTATTAATGAAGTACTAAAACATTATAACAGAATTTACTCTAAGCTCTTTCCTTATATTTAGAGTTTAAGTTTAGATATAATGGTAGGAAATGAGACACACACATGGTGTAACTACTAATTGCCATTATTTATTTGTATTTTACAAACTGTTGTAACTGTTGTTTTCACACAGGTTTTCTATTGTACAAAACACGTTAGATTTTGTAAAGACCCGATGCTTTAATAGATATATAGTTGGTGTTTATCGCTTTACATTCTAGCAGAAATAACTTTGAATGCGAAAAAAAAATGTTCTAAGTAGTCAGTAAGTTATCGAAATAGATATAAATAAACGAATTACTTACAAACCTTTCTCAAATAAAATTAGAAAATAGAGAAGCGGAGCCAAGTAGATAAAGATATCTATCTATAAACGAAGTAAAAATCAGATATATTTGATAGGCGATGGGCGATGGGCTGGCTCACTTAAAGTTGAATCATATAAATAATGTAGGCTATGATGTGAGTAAACTCAGAATGTCAATTAAAAAACAAAACTATTTAATTTTAATTTATAAAGTTTAATTTTTTGGGAATTTTTAATAACTAACTTTTTATAAACCTTCTAATTGTTGTGTCCCAATTACCATTAAATAACTTTATAAACACTAAATTTTTAAGATCCTCGACTGTGATTTTCTCTTTCTCCAATGTGTGATAGCGACTCATCATGAAAGAGGTGTAGTTCAATAACCTAACAACGTCTTCACTCAAAAAATTGACTGGTTTCGGCTGTTTTAAAGCAGCCTTCTTCAGATAATCTAGAGGTTACCGGATCGACTTCGAAAGTACAAGTGTACTTTCGAAGTCTTTGTGTGATTATTGAACTACGCATCTCTTTCATGATGACTAAATTTTAGTCAGAGATTTAGTTTGAGATTTTTATGGATTTACACGTTTTGAAGTCCCTTGAGTCCAAAAAAGTGGTTTTATAAAAATTTTCTGTCTTTCATCTGTAGTCTGTAGTCTGTGCAGACGCATGAAGCCTTTACTTTAGGATCAATGTTGAAATTTGGAATATAGGTTTAAAAGAATCATACCATGAGGTGAAATCTAAAGCTCTGAGATAACGTGAAAAAAAGATTTCTCTGTTCGTTAAATTCAAATCTAACCATACGTATAAGTCGTTTTCACAGGAAGAAATCTATTTCCCAAAATATTGATGAAAATCTAAAATAAAAAGTAAACCACCACTTTTAAACTTATTTTAAATTATTTGAGTTATTAAATTAGTTATTATGGGATTTAAGTACAGTTTTAATATCTAATTGAGAAAGTTTAGGACCTATTTTGTTTTTCCTAACATGAGGAATGACCCTCGAAATAACTATTTATCAGTGATCAAGCATTGACTAATTATCGATGGAGTACAATAGAAATAGCTTTTTTGTTCAAATTAAGCAAGGTTTTTATCAGTAGGGCACTTAAACTATTAATATAAATATTTATAATTTAAGGTTGGTGGTACTCTTAATAGTACTCGAAAAATTTACTTTCAAGAGCATGATTTGAAGAATAAAGAAACATTAAAAGCCTCTTATATTGAGCCTGTTACAATATTGTTGTGATGCAAAATTATACTGCGGCCTGCTTTTGCATTTGCAAGGTGTTGGAAGGTCTCAGCCAAACCCTTATAGTGAAAATGCAGCTGTACAAATACTGTATATAAGTCTAATAATTAAGTTTGATAAAATATTAAATTATGTAAAATAATAGTCCATTAGAAGGCGTGCAAAAAAGTAACTGACTATCTTCAAGCTAGAATTTTGTGTGCCCATTAAGAATATGTGGTCGGCTATAAGTTCACAGGCCAAGCTGTGTCAAAGAAACAGACCGATGGAGAGCGGTCATGTTCCATCCATTTTGGTGAACAATGTGATTTTCATGATTCTGAATACAAAATTAATTAGTAGGCCAAAAATCAAGTTGATATTAGTTTGTCACTTGATGGGTCAGTTATTTAAATATTTCTTCAAATCAAAGTGGTCATATAGCAAGTGACAAACTAATATCAACTTAATTTTTGGTCTACTAATTAATATTCTATTCCAGGATCATGAAAATCACATTGCCCACCAAAATGGATGGAAAATGGCAGCTCTCTACCGATCTAGTAGCCAAGCTACGTTCCATGAACTTAGCCGACCATATATTCTTAAAGGGGGCACCGAAAGATTAACTTATACACAAAATTCTAGCTTGATGTTGTTGCCAGCCACCTTTTTCTGCGCTATCTCTTAGACAATAATTGCAAAATAATATGTAATGTTAAAAGAAATTTGTGTGGTTTCAGGATACAAGGACGCATGTAGTGGTAGAGCTTTACGAAACGGAGAAATCCTACGTAGAATCCCTTCAAATTCTAGTCATGGTTGGTTTAAAAAATTTACCCTATAATTTTAATTACGTTTAGTGACATTTTGTACTGCATACTTAATTATAATGATACAGAACAAAACTTAAAGAGCAGAACTTATTAGATTATTGTTAGACCAGAATAGAATGTATTTTGTTCTTCAAATTTTTAAACAATTACATTTATTTACTATGTTTTTAACAAAAATTAAAAACCAACTTGTTCCAAAACTCAATATTGATTTTCTAATGTGACAATAGTCTATTTACTCTAAAAATTAAAAAATCACTAATAATTCCAATAAAAAAATACAAAAATTTATTTTTACAGACTCAAAATAGCAAAATTTATCTTGTAAAAATTATCTTTCTACAAGTGAAGTAAGTTCAATAACTTTAAACTAAAACAAACCACTAAGGTTGCATATTGAAACAAAACACACATAATAACTTGATAAAAAAAAGTAATATAATCTTATTTTTATAATGCAAGGTGGTACTGCAATAGAATGCAACAGTCTAATTTATTTACATACCCACGTATAAAAAAATAGTCTACAAGAAACAGAGTTCTCTTTTTAAGTAGCTATATAGATGAAACATTTTTTTGTTGATGGATATTCAATGCATTCGAATCAATCGACAGATACAGGACACAGTCTGTATGGGGTACTAGTCCTTTCTCTGTCTTAGGTCCTATATTCAGGGCCACCGACGGGGGGGGGGCAAGGGGGGAAAAGAAGGAATTTTTTGGTTTGAACCAAATTTTTATAATCTAGACTGACTGCTATATTGATTACGGAAGTTTGAATTATATAGTCATCTGGTATTTCATTTAGTTACTTATATTTTTGTGATGTTTTCATCTTATTCAATAAGGTCAATGTTAATTTGCAGATGAGAAACTGACAGACATATCATTGATATTAATAACTTACATTTTTACTTTTAATGCAACTTTTGTAAATAAAATATGTTACTTACCTATTTTGATTTGTTTACTCTTAATTTCACTATTTTAGCAAACAATTTATATTATGTTTTATTTTATACAATTTTTTATTTAATATTCTTAATATTCAAAGTGTTAAAAGGTTTTTTAATGAAACTTACTTGCTACAAAACAACTTAATTATTTGTTTTTTAGCATATCTTAAATAAACTTCAAAATTCGTCCCAACCAAACATATTTTCCTGTAAGGACAATCTCGCCCTCAAAAACCCTTACAATTCATCTTTTTCACTTAAATTTTAAAAATTCTACGGGGCAGACCTGGACCGCCCGCTGTTATTTGTTTAAAGGGTCCCAGAAATCCTCTCAGCCTTGCCGATATTGACCAAATTAAGCAATGGTCACAATGTTTTGCCCATACATTGATTAAAATTGCAAAAGTTTTAGATACGAAAATCGAAAAAACAAAAGTAAACAACCATCTGTTGAACACTGTTTAGGTGTTAAAAAATAAATTGATTGTATTAGATATTATTAGATTTTAATTGTATATGAAAAAAGTTTTCTTTGAGTTGGATGATGAGAATCGCTAATTCCAAAAAGGGCACATGTTCATTTTTTATTGAAATTGAGTTATGATACTTTTCATAAAAAACGTTAGTAAACACAAGTTTATATGTAAAAAGGACTAATGTCCCACAAATTGTACGCTCACAGTAGTATGGGACATGAGTCCATTTTACATATAAACTTGTACCGAATGTATTTCAGAATATACCTTTAAATAAATTAAAGTTAAATGAAAAGAAGCTGATATTTGAATATTTACTTTTATGGTTGAAGGTTTACGTAAGTCTAATTTAATCTCTTTATTTAGAAATGATAATAATCTAATAACTTAAAATGGGGGCCTGGGTAGTTCGGAGGCTATAGCGCTTGCCTTGTGATAAGGCAAGTTAAGCCGCCTCGAGTAGAGTCAGAAGATGGATGGTTGACCACTTCTGTCCACAGCTCTCCGGACCGGGCCCCCCGCTCAATGTCCACCCAGCATTGTTTAAACAAATGGGAAGCTCCTCGAAAGAGTTTCGGCCTGGAAACCATGATAATGACCCTCTTGGTTGTAATACAACTAGGAGGGGAGTCATGGTTAACAGTTAACGACAATATCTTCACACGAGTGTGTAGATATTGACGGTATGAAAAAGATATTGGTGTATAAACCACCTCTAACCACCTCTAGCTTTGACAATACTTACTTCATCTTTGCTAGTTTGCTAAAACCACACCTTGTGCATAGAACATTCTAATTTTTTTAGGGTTGTGAATGCTTCTTTAGTCACAAAAAAATAGTATTTTTTGATTAGATCATCAGTGTGAAACATGTCTCACCCCGCTGGGATTCGAACTCACAGCCAAAAAAATAGTATTGTTTTGAAAAATAAAATCAACTATATGTTTAAGCAATATATGTTTTTTTCAGTAAAACATGGGGGCTAAAATATTTTTATGAACTTGAATGACATCTATAGAATGTTATCTAAATTAAGGAAAATAAAATCAAAGGACTAAAATACTAATGCATAAACTGAACCTTGAAACCTCCATTTCCATATATTTTTGCGTTGGTGAAACTCATTTCTTTTATGATTATCATTTAACTGACAAATATTTAACATCCAAAAAACTCTACTGCCTTAATTTTTGTTTCGAAGCTTGGAAGGCAAACATGTTATTAAAGTATAGTCGAACTTCTAGCAAGCTTAATTGATCGTATAATCTCCCTAACGATAGTTATTTAACTTTAAATAAAAAGTAAAAATAAAATAATAAATAATATATAAACTACAGTTGAATATTTAGAAAAGGTTTGATTTTGTTTAGAAATATCTGCAGCCTCTTAAGTGTGCTGAGGTATGTCAACTGGATGGCGGGCTGGTTGATGAAATATTCTACCAGGTAAGATAAAGTAAGTCAATTCATTTTCCAATTTTAACTCAAACTGTTTCTTTTCTTTATTTATTCTTGATTTATCTAAGTGTAGAGCTAGATAATAGAGAGTTTTAATATAAATGAATCAAGAGAGAGGATTCAGTCAAATAAAATTAAAATGACTGACGTTTTGAAATAATTTATTTCTACATCTGGTATATCATAAACGGTTAATGTATTCTCTTTTTTATAGTTAATGTTTAAAGTTGTCAATAACTTAACAGTGGAATTTTCAATTATATGGGTTTGGCAGATAGTTATGATTCAGTACTCATTCATAGTTGGGGTGAAATATTTGCCATACGTGTAGGTATAAACAAATTTATTTATTACTTACGTAAAGGATCATTACTTGAGTACCAAACCTATATTTGATAAGTCAAAGCATTTAATTTATTATTGCTCACTGTGCTGCAGGAAAATGTTAAAATAAAAATATCTGTCTTGCTATAATGATCACATCTCGAGGTGTAGAAGTAGTGGAATATTTGTCGTGGCGCATTACTCAGAACTAATAGTGTGCACGGTGTGCTTTATTAATCTGATTAGTTATTTAAGCTCTGATTGATTATTAATTGATTCTGCTATTGTCTTGAATAGAAAGTAGGATGAAGGCAAAACAAAATAGACAGAACTAGGTACACCCGATTCAATGCTCCAGATTGATTTTTGACATTTTATTATAAATATCTTATTATATAGGTACATAATTTATAATGAATTGATTAAATTAAGTATAGGTACATATTACGAATGTAGTAACTATTTTTATAACAGAAAAAGTAGTTAAGTAAGTTTGGTCGGAATTACTATTCTCCATCGAGTTTTCTGACTGGTAATCTGAATATTTTATTTCTTTGCAACGAAATATTAAGGTTTTACGTTGCAAGAGGTATAAGAAGGATATTGGCAGACGGTCTCGTCTATCGAGTGCGCACCTTCATAGCTTTTTCATTACGCTATCAGATAAAATTGTCGGAGGCTGTCTGCCGAGCTCTCAGGCACTTTAGTCTGGCACTTGTCTTGACTTATGGTGTGCGCACCTCCATTTTCATCAATGTCTTCAGACCAGACAAAATAGTCTGCAGACAAAAAGTCTACAGTGTGCGGGGCTCTTTTCAATAATCTGATTAGTTTTGGATATTTAATTTATTATTGTGTAATCTGCATCATACATTTCAGTTGTAACTAAAATTACAGTACTGAAGAATTATATAGCATTGCGGTCGATTTTTCCATTAATTAATAATTAAATTAGGTATTACGATTATGATTAGTTATTAGTAATTTGTGACCTTCAATTTGAGAGCTTGTTTATACAAATTCGTACTCGGTCGAATTTACAGCTGTTGCAGACAAAATGTCATAAAAGTATGGGTTGTCACAAAGTAATGCATTTTAAGCGCCCGAATGTCAACGTCATCTATATTATGCTTTTAATAAACAGCTTGGTTTTCCGGTGAAATCCGCGTCACGAAGGGGAAGAAGTCCGACGTTTCGCTTCCACTACTGGAAGCATCTTCAGGGGTGTGGTGCATCGTGATGTTTACTTGAAGCAACAACAAGACATACTGACGACTAGAGTGAAAACGGCGTATTTATAGTTGCTTTCTGGAACGTAGATTATACCTAGATTCCCCGGGGGTGGTTTGAGTCCGGTTTATCCTTTGTCGGGATGACGTAATCGGGCAGGTGTCGCCTTTGTCGGTGTTCCTTTGTGGAGCGGGTGATGTTTGAAGTCGAGAAGTGACCGCGGCGCCGCTTCTTGCTTTCTCCTTGGCACAGGTGCTGACCAGCTGCTTCCAGGTCCGGGAAAGAGTGAATCCATCCTCTCTGTTGAAGTTTTCGGGTTGTTTCTCGATCTCGATAGCCTCCCGTACTACCCTGTTGTGATACCTGTTGACCGAAGCAAGTACTCGTATGTCCTCAAATTTTATGAGATGGCCGGTTTCATCAGAATGTTGTGCAATCGCTGATCTGTGATCGTTGTTCTTCACTGCTCTTACGTGTTCTTGTAGGCGGGTAGAGATCAATCTTCCGGTTTGTCAGATGTAGTTTTTGCCGCAACTGCAAGGGATTTGGTAGACACCGCAAGTTTTGAGATGAAGTTGATCTTTCGACGATTTCAGGAGGCCTCTGATGGTCATGTGGTCGTTGAATGTGGTTCCGATGCCGTGCTTTCTGAGAATCCTGCTTATCTTGTCGGTCGTTCCTTGGATGTAGGGGAGATAAGCCTTCCGTTGGTCTTCCGTCCTTTCTGCTGGGGTGCGTTCCTCGATGATCTCCTTGCGGCGGATGGTTCGCATTACGTCCTCCTTCTTGAAGCCGTTCTTTGCTAGGGCTGACTTGAGGTACTGCTTCTCTTCTTTCCATGAGGTCTCGTCACTGATCCTAAAGCCCCTTGAAACTAAGGAGTGGATGACAGCTTTCTTCTGCGTCAGATGGTGATGTGACGCTGCATTGAGGTACCTATCCGTGTGCGTGGGCTTCCTGTAGACGGAGTGTCCTAGAGTTCCGTTGGTCTTCTTCGTCACCAGCACATCCAGAAAAGGTAAGCAGTCCTTCTCTTCAATTTCCATAGTAAATTGAATTTTCCTATGAATCGAATTCATGTGACGGAGGAATACATCCAAAGTCTCTCTTCCGTGTTTCCATAGAAGAAAAACATCGTCGACGTACCTCCACCAGCAAGACGGTTTCAAAGCAGCAGAAGCGAGGGCTCTATCTTCGAAGTCTACTAAGAACAGGTTAGCAGCTACAGGTGACAAGGGGCTACCCATGGGCGCACCTTCTATCTGCTTGTAGTATTCTCCGTTGAATAAGAAGTATGTGGATTTGAGACAATATTCTATGAGTTGCGATTTGTCTTCACATACCTTACTTCTTATGATGGCGATGGTGTCGTCTATCGTGAAAAGAGAAACGATGTCGAAGCTAACCAGAAGATCTCCTTTCTTGACGTGAAGCGATGACAGTTTCTCAACGAAGTGGGTCGAGTTTTTGACGTAGCTCGAAGTCCTTCCTGAAAGAGGCTGCAGTTCCTTCGCAAGATGGCGGGCGACTTCGTGTGTAGCAGAACCAATAGCGCTAACGATGGGTCGCATCGGGATACCGTCCTTGTGGATTTTCGGCAGTCCGTAGAGAAGGGGGCGGCTTTGGGTCCGTGCAGAGAAGTTTTGATCTCCGCTTTTACTCGCAGCGTAGGGTTCCGGATCTTACTGTAGGTGCAGTCCTCGAGCAGAGCCTTCATCTTTGATGTGTAGATCTCCTTGTACATCACAACCGAAGCATTCCCTTTGTCGGCAGGCAGTACCAAGATGTTAGGGTCCTCTCGTAATTTGCGTACATCATCGATCTCCGGTTTCGTGATGTTCCTCGATGGTGGTTTGCTGCGGCGGATAAGACAGGATACATCTTGGCGGATTTCCTCTGCGACGTCAACGGGCATACCTCGAACAGCTGATTCTATTCCGCAGATGATTTTCTCCACAGGAATCTTCTTCGGAGCGATGGCGAAGTTAAATCCTTTCATGAGAGCCTTCTCGGTGGTAGGGTCCAAGTCTTCGTTGGGAAGGTTGACGATAACCTTGGTTGTAGGTTATCTCTTCCGGCTTCTGCTTTTCTATCAGACGGTCAAATTTCTGCTTCTGTTTCTCCTTCGTCTTCTCCGCGACGTACTCAGCTTGGGCAGACGTAACACGATCGATGGTGTCCCAATCTTCAGGTGATAGCGAATGTGAAAGTTCCATATAAAGGTCATATAAGCTCCGGTTGATGGAATCAATGGTGCGACGGTAATCCCTTATCTCACTCTTTAAGATCTTAAGACTAGCTGAATGAAGAATCTTCTTAGCGTACCTCATGCACGCTAAGAACACAGTAGCGTAAGAACACAGTGGCCTCTATTATTGAGCAACCCTAAAGTAGCTACGCATGTAGATTAAATATTGGAATGCACGGCAAGTCACCAATTCAAGACATGACAGCTGATAAAAAGCTATAAAATATCCTTTTGCTTCCATAGTGTCTAATTTTAGAGTTCAACAATTATTGACTGAAAAAATTAAATTTGCAGATATTAACTATTTTAACATTGATAAATCCAATTCGTTTAGTTACTATTAGTAGCATGTGCCAATTTACGTACCCTCAAAAACAATTAATTTATATTGTACACATTTTTAATGTAACTGGTGATTTCAAGAGAATTGTTTAATTTTATGTTTGTGTAATGAGTGCAGGTTCCAGCTATCCTTGCCCACCATGAAATTTTTTTAGAAGAGCTGAGAAAAAGAATAGACAATTGGGATTTGAATCAAAGGATAGGAGACTTATTTTTAGAAACTGTAAGTATTTTTTGAAAAGTATACAAATTATAAAATACTAGGGGGCTCTATCCCCTTCTCTCTTTGCTCATCAACCCTCTAAAGGCGGCCGCCGCGCGGCCGCTACCCAGCGAGAATTAATGTTACATTAATGAAATAATGCAATGGCATTTGTAATTCTACAATAGTTGTTTATGTTTGAGTTGCATTAAGTTTGAACTAAGCTCATAGGAGCTAATAATAGTAAATGCTTCTCTGTAAAGTGTGATGAGATAACGCATTGTGAGGTAATATTTGCTTGTTAATAGAAATAAGATATCTGTATAAACCTCTAATATTTTGAATTTTGAAAAAGCCATAGCATAAAATTTGCCAATTTATTGTTAAAAAACCACGTTAGCGAATTTACAAAACAGGCTGGTTTCGATCACTTTAGTCAGTCGTCATCGGTAGTTTACAAAATTAATCATTACTAGGAAGCATTAAAATTTTATAATAGCTCCAGCTGCGAATGCCAATGCATCAGGTTAAGCAAACCATGAGAAATGCAGCTTTCATAGTTACAGAAAGAGATCGTTTCGCATAAAACTAACAAGGGAAAAAATCGTTTTCAATAATACGCAAGGAATATCTCAGGAGCCTAGTATCAAAGACGGACATTCGACATTTTTTCCGAATTTCATTTATCGAATGTTTCTTATATATTTTTGGCTGCTGCATCAGATTCTGCTATCCTTTTACATCAAAACCGACCAGAAAAGGGTTAAAAATGCAATAATATTAGTAGTTTTGTTTAAAATACGGACAAGTCAACACACGTTTTGCTTCAAAAGTGGACATAACCGAAACAGCCAATCAGGAGGCTGCATTTTACTAACTCGTTCCTATGATGCACTGCGGGCTTTAACATCTGAATACCTACTCCTACCATTTTGTCATACATGTTTATAAAAATGATATCCCGAGGGGAAATCGAGAAATCAATTTTAGCTCTAAATTGGGGGGCACTACCCCCTAAGAACTCTGAAAAACGTGAAAAAAAAATTATTTCTCCAACATTATTATTCTAACCATTATTTCCAACGTCATTTTGCTTCAAAAACGGACAAAACCTTGTTTTTGTTTCAAAAGCGGACAACTCCACTTTTTAACTCCATTTAGCAGCTAAAATATCAAAGAAATTCACGTTTTCAGTACTTCTAACTAGTTTTGAGTCTATTAATAATGTACAGAAAAAAAATCATTGTTCTAGCACTTGTAGGATTTGAGCTACAGTTTTTCGGCTCTCCTGTAAAATTTTGAAATGTGCTCTTGTCCGTCTTTGATACTAAGATCCTCCTGCACTACAATCCTTACAGATAAGGAAAGTCATTAGAATTTTTTTTACAAATTTCTTTATTCATATGAAATACATTGTCTGTTTTCACTACAGCATTTTTTGTGCAGGCGATATTTCTGACTTAATGTAACTCTTGAAAAAAAAATTAACTAGCCTATCTTGCAGGGCTTGAAGTGACGCAGATAATTTTTTTTTTTGATCCGACATCCTTAGCGCCCTCTTGTGCCAATTTTTTTACAGTGTGCCCTGTTATCACGAGTACTTTTTTACGTGAAGACAGAACCAAATAAAAAGTATCCCACCTTGTATAGAGGACACTTTGACTTTGAATATGGTGTACAGTGTACAGTGTACTGTGAACTGTGATACCCTACTGTGAACTTTTTTCGATCCAAATCCCTCCAAGTGGAGTTATAAGGCCCCAAAGTTGAGAGATTTTTAAATATATATATATATATATTTATGTTTAAGGGTTCATTCATTTTTTTGAGGAGGGGAAAATTGAAAATGATGTTTGGGGTTCTCATATTAAAGACAATACAAATCAAGAGACAACTTAATTCAATTACTATTTTTAATTTGTTATTTTAGTTTACAAAGCCGTCTGTGATAGAAACATATACCGAATTTATAACTAATTGGAAGAATGCTAAAGAAGCAATTAAAAATACTTGTCAGGCTAAGCCTGCGTTCGCCAGGTTTTTGGACGTAAGTATATCAAGCTAATTTTGATGTTTTATTTTGTTCATCTTAAAAATTTACACAGTCATGTATATAGCTATACATTAAATGGCTTGTTACTATGGTAACTCAAATTGAAACATATTGTATTTATATTTTAGAATATGGCTAGAGAGCATAAAGGAAAACTTGACCTGGATTCTCTGCTCATTATGCCTGTACAAAGGATACCAAGATACGAACTTCTTATTCAGGTAACAGAGATTACTTATTAGTTACTAACATTATGTATTCATAAAACTTAATTTGTGATTTAGAATAACAAAATACGTTACAATTTAGTCGTTAATTATTCTATAATTAGTTAGTTTTTTGTATTTTAGTATTTAGATTTAGTATTTTAGTCTAGTATTTGGGTAAAATTAATAAAACAAGTTTAAAAGATGCACATTTTTCTATTACATCAATTTAATTTGTCAAGTTTAAAAACACAAAAATCTATATGTTAATACCAACATCAAACACCAAATATGTTAATACCAAAATCAATCAAAAATATATTTATTTATTGTTTTATTTTGGGAGTTTTGGACAACTTAGGACAAAAACACCATGTTATTAATTTAACTTTGAATCAATCACATGCAATAACGATATTGATGTAATTTTAACATGACAAATAGATTGGTTATACTAATTTATTAGAAAATTTGAATTATTATTACGTCAATAATTTAATAGATTATAGAACGATAATCAATTTCATTTAGAGTTTTTGAAGTGTATAATATATTCCCTTCACCATTTTGAGAAAAACTCAAAACTTGTTCTCTTTATAAGTATTTCAAAGCAGATATAAATAAATTATAGATATTAAACAAATATAAACATATTACTTTAATTACTTACTGTGAAAGTTTGGTAGGTATGACAGCTTTAACAGAATAATCATAATAACCGTAAGAAGTGATTAATGGTGTAAGAAGTGGGGCGCCTTTTTCACTTAAACCGCTGATCTATCACATAAAGACTGTTCTTTATTATCTGGTAATTAAGATTATATCTTACGGTTACTCTTATTTGTGAAATATTTATAATAATATTTTATAAAAACAATTTATTAAATATGTTTATTACATATTTTGAGATAATAAAATGTTATCTATCTAACTGAAAATTTACATTTTATCGGTACAAGTGATCGAAGTACTAAAAATATAACTAGTTTAATGTCTTCTAGTTTAGTCACAGGTTCAATTTTTAATTTTCTGATTACTGTCGAAACCACTGTTTTAAGCTCCATCAAAGCGAATTTCTGCCCAATGCAGTTTCTGGGTCCTGCACTAAACGGTACGTAAGCGTAAGGATGTCTCCCTTGACAGTTTTCTTCCGAAAACCTTTCCGGGTCGAATTTTTCAGGTTCGGGCCAGTACTTTTCGCTTCTGTGCACGAGAAAAATAGGAATAATTATATTGGTTCCGGCCGGTACGATAATGCCGTCGCTAAGGATCAAATCTTTGACGAGTGACCTAGAAATTGCAGGTACACTCGGGTACAATCGTAAGCTCTCTTTGATAACTTTTTCTAAGTAAACCATCTTGTACAAATCGTTTACAGTGGTTTCTCTGTCACTGCCTTCAAATATATCTTGAAGCTCTTGATAAACCTTTTCTTGGATGTCCTGATAATTAGCTAAATTGAAAAAAATGAATACAAGAGCAGCGGAGGTAGTATCGTGTCCTTCGAACATGAAGGTGTCGACCTCTTCCCTTATATCCTTGTCTTGAAACGTGCCTGGGTTCTTTATCTCGTACTCAAGCATCAAGTCCAGAAAAGCTCTACGGACTTTACCACTAGAGGATAAGAAAGAATCCTCCGATTTAACCCCCTCAATTAAATTTGTTTTCTTTCTCTCTGCGATAACATTATTACTGAAACCGTGCAGATATTTGATTGCTTTACGGAATTGCCTCCCAGTTGTAGAGAGATAGAACATCGTGTCGTTAAATAGATGAGGCCTCATCATCCTGTAGGTAAACAATCTGGATAGTGTTTTAAGTTTGGCCACGTATTCTTTACCACCTGCTTGTGCATCTATATCAATACCCATAGCCGTACCTGTAATCACGTCCAAGGTGCAGAGAGTGAGATATTCCTCTAAAATTATATCTTCACCATGGTTAAGTTGAAATTTATCTCTGAGTCTTTTTGAATTCCTATTGAAAATGTTCATGTTGTCTTCGAGGATCTTGAAATGAAAAGCTGGTGTGAGCATTTTTCTTCTAGAGTGCCATTTTTCTCCTGTACTGGTAAGCAAGCCCTCGTCGAGCCAAGGGTGAAGAATAAAATACTCTAGGCCTTTATTTATATGGTCAGGGTTACTCATCAAGGCTTGGACATCTTTGGCATCCCTTATATACAGATTGCTGTGGCCCAACAGCCAAATGCTTATCATTCTTTCGTGGCCTTCGAACTTTGCTATTAAATAGTTCAAAATCTCTTCTGCTGGCACGGTCATTAACTCAAGGACATTGCCAAAATAGATGGTACTCTTCGGCCCGGGCAATTTTTGTGTTAGTCTGTAGCGTCTTAGTGAAGGTATATTCCCGAACACGTACATAAACCAGACAGCAAAAAGAAAAACCGCAAGGATGACTTTAAGTGAAATCCATAGTATTAAGAATAGCATCTTAAATTATTTTACTTTTAGCTAGCAGTTTCTAACGAAATTTCCGATTTTAACTTATCTTTAACAAAAGTTTGGTTTTTTACTTAGCTTTTTATTTTTTAACCATACAGCAACCAGGTACTATAACATTTTATTTTAAATGCATTATTTATCAATTATTTATATTATTTTTTCACAATTTATATTTAAAAAGTCTTTGATCTTTTTTCAATCTTCCATAACAATTCCCCTACGTTTTTTACGAATTTAAAAAAATATATAGCAGTGTAGGTTATTGCCATGTGAATGAACTGACAGTACTGAAGAGAGGAGCTGGGATCACTATTCTCATTACTATTGACCTCGATATCTTGATCTCGATATCAGTAGTCATGTTATGTAACAACATTACACTGCAGATAGTCAATGAATATAATCTTTAATGACATTAATAAAACAAATATTTATATCACTAAAATAAAAATAAATTATATAGGTATATATATATATATATATATATATATATATATATATATATATATATATATATATATATATATATATATGTATATATATATATATATATATATATATATATATATATATATATATATTTTTTTTTTTTTTTTTTTTTTTTTTTTTTTTTTTTTTTTGTAGTTTTAGTCCCGTTCAACCGCTTTATTAGGTCATTACAGGACAGGGGTTATATATAATGTAAATTATATATTATATATATATATTTTTTTGGCATTGGCCGTATAGCCATAGTGTTTTTCAGCTTTAATTTCAGTTTAATATTTTTTAAATTTTGATTTTAACGTCTGATAAAAATGTATAGATTAACTTGTATATGGATTCCTTTTTACTGTGCAATAGTGATCTATATGTGAAGGGTTGCTGAATGAGTATATTGCAATGAAGCTTTTTAAGAAATAAATCTCTATATGCAATTAATACTTTGCACAATGAATAATAATGTGCTCAAGGTCCTCCTCAACACCACATTTTGAACAAAGCGAGGATTGTACTTTTCCTATTCTAAATAAATAAAAATTGCATATCGATGGCTAGGAAGTGATACCTCGTATCTTCAAAATGTCAGGTTTACAGGAGGGATAAAAAACTATTTATAAATTTACTATAACTGTTTAAGTTTTTTACGTGTTTTATAAATTTGTATAACATGTAACCCTTCTGGGACATTGTAACTGTCAAATTTACTGTCAAACTTTACTGTCAAATTATAACAGTTCATAAAATAATGTAGTTACGAGTTCTCACTATGTCACTGTAAAGTGCGCCCAATTTTTTTTTTTTTTTTAATTTTGAGTTGGGTATCAAATGAAAGCTCCTGAAGAGGAGGATACAAATATATATTTGCTTTCTTACATTTTCCATTCTTTATTAGTTTTATAAGTCAAAATATACCCCCAAAAAATCCCCCCCCCCCAACCACTATATAACGGCTGGTCCTAAAATTTCGAAATAATTCATGGTTATACCTTATGGTGGATTTATGGAAAAATGTAATTTATTCAGTCATTATTACCGATAAAATCATTGTGACCCCTCCCCCCCCTCCCCCCCCTGATCGAACCAGGGTTTGAACTTAAACTAACTTCAAGGGTTTGAAGTTAAAGAAAAAAAATCGTAATTACATAACGGGTATGCTTAATCATCTACGAAACCCTAAAAAGTACTTGGACCCAAGTACTTCCCTGTGATTTTTTATATCGTGTAGAATTTTTATAATACAATAATACTCGATAACAAATGATTGGAAAGTACAATGCTGGTTTTATTTTTGATCGCTTCAACTGTGCTTAAACTATCAGTAGCTAACTAATTTGTTGTTACTGGATGTCAACAGAGATTTAAGAGCTGCTAAAACTGCCATTAATTCATCGGTAAAGCACGAGCAAGGAGGGTTGATCTTTAGACCGAAACACCGTCTCGTAGAATAATTAAAATACGGACTACCAATGTTTTCGGATATTTTAGATTCATCTGTAAATAAATAAACGTTTTTCCACGTCATCCCCAAACATATTGTTTCGGATATTTATGGGGTATTTAGTGTAATCATCAAGTTTTACGGTAATAACATCAGAGAATAAATCATGGTACCTAAGCATATAGTAAGGTGAGTCCGAATAAATGATAAATGTAAATATCCTACTATTTTACGTGTACTAATAAAACTTTCTATCAATGAAGGATTTTTTTTTAGGGTCTGCCCCCCAGTGGAAATGACAAATACTTTTTAGAATATTTACATATTTTTTGCTTTGCTTTTAACAACATTAATGTGGTTGTTCCATGAACGTTTTCTGTTTATATTCATTCCCAAAAATACTATTTCCTGCTTTACGGGGTAATTTCTGCCGTCTAAATTGATACTGTCGACTAACAGAAACTTCCTTTGTCGTAAAAATTGCGCTACCTTTGATATTTCCAGACCTTTGTCCAATGCCCTTATGAGCAAAGCTATTGCAGCTTGATTATGACAATCGCTTTTTCTACAGTTTTAGCTGTAAACAGATGTGGTCCGCATAATGCAATATCTTGGCTTTATAGTCGAAGTCAGACACAAAGAGTGCATATATAAGATTGCAGATAAAATACCCCTCTGAGGAAGTGAGGAAGGCCTGAATTAGTTTGTCTCGCTCCTACATACTTACCATTTATATATTTATAGAAATATTCCGTCCTGCCATTAACATTATGATATGTCGAGCTAACTTGGGAAGCATACCCATTGTGACTAATTTTGAATAGAGTAGCGGAAGTTTAACATTATCATAAGCACCTTTGATGTCAACAAATGAAGCCAGAACACAAAGAGTCATAGACATCGGAAATAAGAATAGATTGAGGTTGGGTAATGGATCGAAATTTTCTATAACCAATTTGAGAGTCACAAACTTATTATTTTCACATCCAAATATATTTTTGTTTTTATGTTTTTTTCAAACAGGAAGCCAATGTTAAAATTAAATTCATTAGGTATTATAATAATTTTAAAAACGATATCAAGTAAATGCAAGTATGGTTTTTATATGTTTTTAATTCCATGAAATTGGAAGTATGGTGATACCCTCCAAAACATTATTTCGAGATCTCTGTGAAGGAGGGGTATTACGAACCCGGAGATATCATTAAAATCCGTTTTATATACATATATAATGTCTGTGCTGTGCGCTGTGCGTACGAATGTATGTATGTATGTACGTAAGTTCGTACGGAACTTTAAACCTTTATAAACATCGCTTCAAGACATCGTATTGAGATGCGGTTTGCAGCATTTTTTAGAACTTTTGTCAGAAAAACTGATGGCGCAATTCCGAACATCGTAGCTCACGACGTTTCGAAGCTAGAGTCACTTAAGCATGAAATCGGTCTGTCGACGATAACTTCAGTAGGCTTTATTTGATTTCAATTTCCTTTGGGGTATATAGTACTCGTATGTGTCCTATATAGTGTAGATTGTACCTATAATTTTTGAGCACATCGGACAAGCTGTTTGGGAGATATTGACATTTTAGTGTTTTTACTTCCATGAAAATGGTGTAAATACTGAGTTCTCTCTTGCTCACGTATTGACACCACAACATTTCATCGGATAATTCATTTCATGGAAGTCATGTGTGGGATTTCCACACCGGCACTTTTGTATGGTGTTTGATATTAATCTGGGGCTATTGTCGTGAAACCATCCAAATGCATTAAAAATCAGAAGAGTACTTTTGAAGATAAAGGTAAATATAGGGGTATGTTTGTGCGCATGTCGATGAGAAACAAATGGGCAAAAAGTGTACAAATATTTTTGTAATCTACTCTTCAATACCTTTCATTTGGTACCCCACTCAAAATTTTAAAAAAATATTTTTTTCCCCGTGACAGGAATTAGCCGCCACTTTGGATTTCCAGTTAATCCGATCAAGTTGCTATTCTTGTTTTTTCTTTGGCCCATCAGACCGCACATTATGGATATTTCTTTTAAATTTTTATTAACAGCAGAAATATAGTTTGAGGGGGGGGGGCACGCAGAATTTTGATGTTTTTTGACAAAATGGCACAGAAAATTAAACACTTTCCACAAGTGTTATATATTTTTGTAATCTACTCTTCAATACCTTTCATTTGATATCCCACTCAAAATTTAAAAAAAATATATTTTTTTTCGCGTGACGTGAATTATCCGCCATTTTGGATTTGAACAGCTGATACTTTTGAGTTCGCTATATTTTTCCTGTGTGCGCGTCAAAACGACCTTTAATACTGGAAAGTTTCATGTTTCTATCTCTTTTGATTCAAAAGTTATTGGAACCGTATAGAGGGACAGACAGGCAGACACAGGAATGAAACTATAAGGGGTTCTTTTTAGGGTTTCGTTGGTAAAACCAAAAAAAGAAACCATTATAGTTTCGTCCATGTGTCTGTCTGTCGGTCTGTCACTCTGTACGGTTCCAATAACTTTTGAATAAAAAGAGATAAAAACATGAAACTTTCCAATATTAAAGATTGTTTTGACGCCCACACAGGAAAAATATAGCGAACTCAAAATTATCAGCTGTTCAAATCCAAAATGGTGGATAACTCACGTCATGCAAAAAAAAAAAATTATAAAATGTTTAGTGTTTTAGGTATCAAATGAAAGGTATTGAAGAGTAGATTACAAAAATATATAACACTAGTGGAAAGCGTTTAATTTTCCAAGCCATTTTATCAAAATTTTGCGTTCCCCCCCCCCCCCCTTAACTATATTTCCACTGTTTCTAAAAATATGCAAAATGTGCGTTCTGCTGGGCCATAGAAAAAATAAGAATATCAATTCGATCTGATTAACTGGGAATCTAAGATGGCGGCTAGTTGCTGTCACAAGATTTTATTTTTTTTTTTTTTAAATTTGAATGAGGTATCAAATGAAAGGTATTGAAGAGTAGATTACAAAAATATATAACACTTGTGGAAAGCGTTTAATTTTCTATTACGCCATTTTGACAAAAAAAACATCAAAATCTCTCTCCCCCCCCCCCCCCCCCCCCCCCCCCCCCCTCTCTCTTACTAATTTCATGTTTACAACACCAACGAAACCCTTTTTACGTGAGACTTCATGCACTACCATTATTTGCATCCGAGCTTACCGAAGGTAACGGAAGCTATGTGATCGTTTCGAAGAACAAAAATTTTTAGGTCTCTGATTTTAAAAATTCCAAGACAGAAATCCGTTTCAGACATCAGGGAACATTTTTGTTTCCGTGTCTGTCTATCGGTTTGTCTGTCGGTCTGTCGTTAAATTTTTGCGAACCAACATATCTTAAAAACTTCAGGTTCAATTTTTATGAAATTTGGGTGGTAGGTCATAATTAGCTCATTGATGGTCCCATATAAGTTTCATCCTTCTGCGCCAATTTGTTTTTCTTCCACATGCGCACAAACATACATTTATTTACACCCATAGCTTCAAAAGTACTTATTTGAATGAAACTTTTATAGTTTATCGAAAGTAACCCGCAGATGGCCACAGATTAATTTGAACCGTCTGCGCTCTTTAACTTTTGCTACATTGATACTTTAATTAAATACACACACTACATTGATACTTTAAAAATCTAAACAATTTTGACAGATTAAAAAAAACGGGGGAAACAATTAAACAAATTTGACAATTATGACTTTTAAAAGCATAAAATCAAAGTTCGTGGATAGGATGCGAGGAAGCTAAGTGCCACACCAATTGGCAGTCTATTTTTTTTTTTTTTTTTTTTTTTTTTGGTATTACCAACGAAACCCTAAAAACGTAACAAACCAAAAAAAGTGAAAAGTGGACAACCACCAGTTGAACACTTTTTAAAAGTATTTAAAAAATAAATATTATATTAAATTAGATATTATAGGATTTAGCATCAGTCTTACGTCTTATTACTATAAATATGTATATTATTATAAAGATTTGTTTAGGTTTGTCATATTGATTATTATGAAGATTTTTGTGTTTTTGATGAGAACTTGCATTGTCATAGGAGATACATAATCCACAATAGTCGGAAAGTGGGTTGAAAATTGTTTACACAATATGCACAATATGACCTCAAAATCGAGTGAGTTAAATGAAATCGTGCAAAATAATAATATTTACTGGATTTAGTGTCAATGGAGGGAAGCGGGTATTTACAAATTTACTCATATGGTTGATAGTTTGACGTAAGTTAAAGTTTTATATAATTGTATAATATCTTCACTGAGAAAAATAACTTCAGCAGAACAAAAAAAAAAAAAAAAAAAAAAAAAAAAAAAACCAAATAACCTGCTTCAAATGCTTCTCACCTTATTTTCTTATAGAGATGATTAGTGTGACGTCATAACAGCTTTCGAAAATTTAACTCAGTGTTTGTTATGTTCCTTTCTCTTATCACCTCTTATCAAACCCATGTAAAATGAATGGGAGAATTTTCTCAACTTTTTAAATAATTAATTATTAAATTATTATTGATTTATAAGAGTTTTCACCCTTTGAACATTGTTGTACATAGTCTTTTTTAACGAGTGTAACAAAGAAAACATTAAAAACTTTCGTATCAGTTATTTAAAATGAGTATTTGTGTGAAGGGTCATATCATCGAAAAAGCTATTTGAGTTATTAATCTTTATACTTGATTTTTTGTATTTCCTGTTGCCATAAACATTCACAGAGTGTGTTCGTGTTCATATTGTGTGTCCGAAAATGAATTTTCCTCAAGTTTTGAAACTCAATGAAGTATACTCAGGGTGCAGGACTTGTAGAATGATAGTGATACTTAATCTGGCAGGTAATAAAAGATTATTTGCTAATAATATTTTGTTTCTGGTTACTTACAATGTGCATTATATTTAACCGATGTTGGAACATAATGATATATTATACAATAGATCACTGACAAGCCTAGGAAAAAGACGTTGATAACGAGACAAAGAGCAGACTGTTATTACTATTATTATTTGTGTATTTTTTGTTATCTATATTAACGAGTATTATAATATAAGATATGAGTGCCTCGCATGTATACTTGTTTAAAATTTTGATTAAAAAACTAATTTAATACATTAAATTAATATTACTTAAGTACTCTGACATACTTTTACGAAGAATAGCTTTGTCCTCCGAAAAAAATGAAGTATATATGAAATTTTCATAACGCTCGAGAAGGTGGAAGACATAATATACAAACTAAAATAGAAAAACGATTTAATAACAATTAAATAAACAATAAATAAGAACGGACCAGGAAAGTATCGACACAATAAAACACACTCACAATAATACTTTTTTAAACCACTAGAACTGCCATTTTTAATGTTTTCTTATCTTACATTGTTAAAATAGACTTAGTATAACAACGTTCAAAGGTTGAAAAGTCTTATAAATCAATAATAATTTAATAATTAATTATTTAAGAAATTGAGAAAATTCTCCCATTCATTTTACATGGGATTGATAACAGGTGATAAGGACAAGGAACATAACAAACCGAATCGAATAAATTATCTAAAGCTTACGCCATCTTGTGACGTCATTACTAATCATCTCTATTCGGATAAATATAAGCAATTCAGCCTACCTAAACACTCAGGGAATGTTTTTTCTCAAAAATGTTTCTGACAATTTTAATTAAAATGTTCTAAAATGTGATCCATTTAATTGCAAATCAAACCATATAAGTCGTTTTCGGGATAAATCTAGTTTCTAAAATATTTTTTATTATAAATTTGATTTTGTTGAAAATCAAAAACAAAAAGTACACAACCACATCTTGCTTCGGAGCTTACCAAAGATCTATGTGATCGTTTTGAAGAACGAAAAATGTTTAGGTCTCCGATTTCAAAAAATTCAAGACAGAAATCCGTTTTAGACATCAGGGAACATTTTTGGTTCTGTGTCTGTCTGTCGTTCTGTCACTCAATTTTTGCGAACCACCATATCTTAAAAACAACTCGTTCGATATTAATTCAAATTGGATGGTAGGTCATAACTAGCCCATTGCTGGTCCCATATAAGTTTCAACCTTGCGCCCATTTGTTTCTCTTCCACATGTGCACAAACACACATTTATTTACACCTATATCTTCAAAAGTACTTATCTAATGTAAAAAATTAAAACAATTTAGACAGATTTAAAAAACGGGGGAGAAATGAAATCGGTGTTAAAAGCACAAAATCATTGGATTATAATTCAGTCCTGAGGGCAATGAAAATAATTCTATCAGAAATCCTATTTCATTCATTATAATTGTTATTCTACTTTCATTTTAAATTTAAATTAGCATTAGATAATAAAGCATAGTATGACATTAACTAATTAATTCTTATTCAATTTTATTCATTCTGCTTTCATTTGATCAAAATCGTCTGGCTATCAATAATGCATTTATTTTAAACCAAACCATTTAAATCTTTATCTTGATTTAAGAATGAATGTATACCAAGCCCCAAGCCAATGTAGTCGAAGCATAGCTTTGAAAATATAAATAATTTACCTTATTCGTGATATCTCACACACTGGATTTATAGGAACTTGAGACTTTTACATTTAAAGTTTTTTTCTAAAAATTTAAATGTATGTTTGCAGAGTCTGCTGAAGCACACGGAGCCATGTCACTCGGACGTGAGAGCATTGACAGAAGCACTTAGGACGGTGCATGAGCTGGCGGTAGTTATCAACGTGGGAGGAGGTGGTGGTCTCGGAGGTAGAGCAGGTTCCGAGCTAGTCCAACTAGAGGCTCTTATAGATGGTTTAGCTGGTCTACAGGCTCCTGACAGACAGTTTCTTTCTCATGACCTGGTAACTATCACTACGGCACAGGGACGCAAAGATAGGGCTTTCTTCCTCTTCACTGATCTCCTAGTCATCACATCCATCAAAAGGAAAAGCACTACCATCAGAAAACCCTCACAGTAAGATAAACCTCCATGTAACTAAAGTAAAATATAGCATTTCTAGTCCTTCTTTAGATTGTTACTCCCATATGTTTTTTTTTATAATATAAATGGATATTATTTATACATTGATTTGTCTAATAACTATTATGACAAAGAGATGTTTAGTTTAATGTACTTTGGGACAAAGGAATATCACACTTCTGTTTTTATAAGGGGTGTAACAGTCTAATGAAGAACATTCCATACACCTTCTTTAGATTGTTACTCCCTTCTGTTTATTTATAAGGGGATTAACAGTCTAAAGAAGTACCTTATTTCTCTCTTATTTATAGTTACAAAACTATAATGCATGTCATAAGTATACATTTATATATATTAATTGGTACTTCCTTGTTTGCTAACATTTTTGAAATTTCAACCAAATTTAAAATAAAATTGAATCATTTGAATTTTCAGTGTCCAACAATTTAGATAAAATAATAAGTGAGGTATAGAAGCTGTGCCTTGACAATACCCTTGAGTTTGTTTGCTGTCAATTACCTTGATCAACACATCAATCAAAACTTTAAAACCATTTCGTTTATTGAAACCAGGCCTTGGTATATAATGCTTCATTCTATTATCATCACTTGTTCATTTAATTACATAGTCAATGCAGTTTCTGATTTAGGAACATGTCAGAAGATTACATAAGACTGCTTCAATTTAACCTATCAAATTGTTTACAAAGCACAATATAAAAAAGAATCAATCTACAAATAAGAATTTTATCACCAGTGAATGATCAATTACACTTGAGATGGATCACTGGCATGTGAAGACACGGCAGCAACAGGATGATTAAAATACACCCACAAGATAGTTTTACAAAATTTTATCACTATACCACACTTTAATTTTACATATTCCATAAATTATGTATTAAATTAATTGATTTCATTTCAATATCCAACTTGATATTGTGTTATAAATTATAACAACAATGAATTCTTGCATTTCTTATGAAAAATAAAAATACATTAAATGCACAATATCCGGCTAGAGTTTATAGGTGTTATATGTGATACCATATACCTTAAACAAATCGGTTTAAATAATTATTTAAATAGGTCAAACTATATTTAACTTAATTCAGATAATAGCAATGCCATTGTAAATTTGTCTGTTGCAGGCCGTGTCCAGGGAGTATAATCAGCACGTTGGAAGGGAATAAGTACAAGCTTCTTATGAAAATCTCATTGCATGATCTCGATATAGTTAAAGGTGAAAATAAGATCTCTTATCAATACTTATCTTTTTACTATTACCATTACCTGTATTGTAAAAGAAAACTAACTTCATGGTGCAACTGCCCTTGGAGGGCCTAAGCCTCCCAAAGAGCTTATACAACTATATTATTTATTAGATGGCATGGGATTAGTGTGTTGTTCCATATAAACCTATTGGCATTTCTAACCAGTTAGTCATCACCTCACAGAAGCAGCTACCCATATATATGGCGACGCTAGGAGGACGCCAAGTGTATCCTAGCCCCTTGCCAGAATCAGGAATCTAACTCTGAACCTCCTGCGTGACACAAGAATGCGATAGCAATGAATTACCGGAGACCCTGGGTCCTTGAAAAAAATTAACTCTAGGGACATCCAAGGTTATAGGAAAGCACATATAAGTAGGCAGTTAATTAAGAGTTAACTCCACAAAGAATTTACAGCATTTACTTTTAGCATTTACAGTAATCAACATTTAATGTGATCACTTTGGGACCCAGACGAAGTAATAACATGAACCAACTGTTAATAATAAGCACAAGGTACCACAGGAGGAAATAAAACTAAAATCAAAACAAAATTATAAACAAGATTATGATTATAACATACACTAAGTGATGTGACTACACATAAAAAAATAATAATAATTTGAATTGTAATGTACATAATTTTACGTTAAACTTATTTTATTTATTTTTTATAGGAGCAATACGAAATAAATCTTTATGGACAAAACTACTACATACCATAAAAATGTATGTAAATAAATGTACATGATCGACATTTTGAAGGGCTCATTCTTCATTTGAAAGTTGAGATAATGCGGGTTCTGAGATCTGACAGCGGTCCTTTGTAGTAATGATGGGGGGGGGGGGGAGGTTACTTTCTGAGAAAAAGGATGTTTACTAAATACCAGTGCCAAAAGCTCTAGTAATTTCCCTGAAAATGATGCAACATTTAATTAACTTGGATTAACTTTTAATAAACGAAATATTGATAACAATAAACGGAAAATGTTTAATGCATTGGTATTGGGCAGGCACGTTCCAAGCTATTTTGATCACATTAAGGGGTTGATAACATTAACTGTGATTACATTAAGCAACGTCCACTGTACTTATATTCACTGTAGTTTTAGCTATAGTTTTGGTTTAAATATATTATTGAGCTATTCAATCCTCCTTTCATAAGTATTCTTTCATAGGATTTCAACTAACGGGCTTTTAATGAGTTTTAACTAGAAAGGTGATAACAATTAATAGTGAACGTGTCCTTGATGCATTGACTACACACCGGTTCTTGTAATTTCTCTTAAGGATGGTGTTCTGCAACAATTGTCATTGTAGTTTGGCACTGTTATTAACTGAATGTTAGGGTTGTCACAAGAAGTATCAATGTCCAAATACCAAAATATCTAAATTTTCTTTAGGAGTTACGATCAGCTAAATGTATAAAAGTTCAACATCCTATTAACCGATTGGCATTTAAAGTTTTTTTTTTTTGTAAACTATGGATTTAACTTAAGAAAACATTAAATTGACTTTCTCAAGCAAAATCACTTTAGAAGAGTAGTCTTATACGTATTTGTGTGTATATATATAATTTTCAGAATTAAATTCGTTAGTAAGGCACATTTTTATTTTTATTTTTTTTAATGTTTCCCCATATCAGAGGCTTATTAGATTTATTATTTTGTTAAATATTTCAGCGAAGGATGATTCTGTTGGTAAAATGCTGAAGGAAATGGAACAGCTAAGTGCGGACGCTGCTACTCTGTCTCAAATGGCTGAACTAGTAGCAACTCTACACTGTCCTCACTCACAGCTTGAGGATAGTGTTAGGGAGATGTTAGCAGCTGTCAACCGACAACTTGCTGACAGACATTCTCACGATTCTCACCTCTCTTTCCTTGAACTCACCATAACAACCAGGTTTAAATATTTTAACATCAAATAAAAACTTTTCAAAAATCTATTGATAAATAGAAAAGTTGTGAGTGCTTAAAAATGAATGTGTATCAATTTCAAATTAATTTTTAATTATGATAACAGCTCTTTGTTATTATCGCAATCGCTACATATAAAATCCAAATACCATTGACTAATATTAACTAATCACAATATTTTTGGAAACACTGACATTGCAATTTTGTATGTCTGGGTTAGATCTTAGACCCTAGGTCCTCGCAAAGAATTTGTTTAACTATCCGCATCTAAAATTTACATTTAAAAATACTTCTCTAGTAGTCTGAATCAATTGCTAATTAGAGAGTTTTGCAAATAATATTTGATCCACGGGAACAAATCTTGTAATCTATATTTAACCCACTTCATGACTACCAAGAAAGCTGAAACTGGCACAGGTTTTGAATTTCTGATGTTAATACAATTTCAAGTCATTTATGTTTGTGATAGCCAATTAATCAATTAATTTCCAAGACATTTTTGCTGTAAAATTCAAAAAAATTATGTGACAGGTAAGTGAGTTTATTTCCATTTAAATAATTTAATTTTAAATGTCAAAGGTTAAACTGTAGAGTAAAGCAAGCTCTGTGGATTCCTTTTCCACTCACCTTGGGAGTCCCCCGCCCTCCCCCACAGGCCTTTTTATTGAGAAATTTTGTCAGAAAAATTTGAGGGAAAAAATTAATTTTAGGAATTTAACATTGAAGATGACTGACAGCTAATTGAGGTTAGAATAGATTACAAGATTTGATGTGGGGAGCTTTAAATTATTTTGTCATTTGTTAATTGTGCCCCACGTTTTTATCTTTAGAGACATACCCATATATTGTGATCACTTCAGTACTGTGACTGGTAAAAAAAGAAATCTCTTTTTTTGTGCATATTTCATAAAAACGTGTTTTTTTTTTTTTAAATTAAAAATAAAAAAAAAATATAATATTATTATGAATTTACAAGGTGGTCTGCCTTCACCTGTGAAATATTTAAAAAGAAGAACTAAAACCTATGTTTTTTAGAATGCCAGACAAAATGAACACCATTTTAAATCGCCTTGTTTTTTTTCTCAAAAATTAAAGCAATGCAGCATTAAATTACATTTGAACATTGTTCAATATATATATATATTTATTTTTTTATATATATTTTTACATTTCAATATATACATTTCATATATCATCTCAATACAATATTGCATTGATGTTGAATTTAATGTATTAACTTAAATATTTAACAGGAATGGTGTGGAAACAGTTGCGGTGAGTTTTAGTAAACCAGAAAAGAGGACAAGCTGGGAGGAGATGTTTACTGACGCGAAACAAAGACTTGGTAAATATTTAATTTCAGGATAAAATTATTTGTTGTATTAGTTCCCAATTGTAAATAATTTCAATAACAATATCAAATATTGTCAGAAATCCTCTTTATTCCATACACATATCATGATGCGGTACTTGGTTATTTATTATTAAATCCAAGTGAACTATTCCATTGTTCAAAATTCATCGGATTAAAGATGGACATCATTGGATAGTTATACTAACATATATTGTCAGTTTTATTTACAGAAGTGTGATATTCCTTTGTCCCAAAGGAATATTTGAACATTCCCCAGTAAAAAATTACCATGATTTTTACAGGCGTGACTGGCGATAGAAGACGATGTCCTGAATTGGTTTGTGCAGTGCCTATAAGAAAAACTCGTGCTGGATTGCAGTTTACATGTGCTGCTCCTACCTGCGCAGGACCCCCTTACCCAGGATCACTCTGTGGTGGTCCCACATGTCGTGTCAACCTTAAGGCTGGTTCTGGATTAAATGGTCCTCCTGAAGTATGGGTTTGCAACAGTGACGGCTACGTGGGACAAGTATGTGTGCTTTCGTTAAGCCCTGAACCTACTGTTACTTCCTGCAACGGAGTCTGCAATGCTAGAATACTTTGTATTGCCCCAGTTCCCGGGTAATGTATTATTTAAGACATTTTATAGTAGCTGTTTGAGAAGTTTTTATAGTAATTTGTAATTGAGTCGTATTAATAATAATCCTTAAGTATTAGACAAATAGTTTAATTAACTTTATTAATGAGGGATCACTAATGGAGTCATTTGATTGGGATAAAAATTGACTATAGTAAAAGTACCTAATTTCTTAAGTTGGGTTGATCACAAATATTCTTCATTGCCTCAAGAAAAAAACATTTACTTTTAATAGAGAAACATCTTCCTTTATTACTAACGTTATTTTAGAAGTTGCAGATTAACAGATAAACTAGTAAACAAGATTTTTATTTAAAACTACAGTCTTCGCACAACTAGAATCGACGCGTTGACAGCGCAATAAATTGAGTGACACACAGATTGGCCAACCTCTCTGGGGGAAAAAATTAAGCCACTACGAAGCCTTCTTATACTGTTATCCAGAGGGCCTCTCCCCTCCACTAGAGACATTTATCTTTGCCTAGTTGGCCCGACCTTTTGTCCGGGAAAATCTCAAGCTCTCATTGGCTCGTCCCCCCTTTTGCTAGTTTTTCCCGCGCTGTCAACGCGTCGATTCTAGTTGTGCGAAGACTGTATATATATATACTAGAAGTTTGTAAAGTATAAATGAAAAGCTTAGATGCATACTTCAGACCTAACTTCTTCTATAGAGTTCAGCGTAAAGAGTAAAAATACAAAAAACTATAGTCTTGTGACCAGAAGCAAGATTAAGGAAAAAATTAATCATATTTATGTCCCTTATGTGACTCCTCGCTAATTTTTAAACAATTATTCATAACATATGAGCGACAAGGTAAGAGCCAATTTTTAAAATTAAGTTTAATTAGACGAGGGATTTTTTTCACATCTTACTATCAATATTTTTATCAATCGTCAAACTATTTTTGTCCTACATTTTTATTTGGCGAATAAATTCTCCAGCTTTGTCCTGTAAGTATCCTACTTTTAAACTGTTTCCTAATTTTAATACTTTTTATTCTGTGTCATTGCAGTCAATCAGCAACTAGTAATGATGCAGTTCCAGGTGGATGTAACAGTAGTGGTATAAGTATATCAGTTGAAGATACGGCCAAACTTCCATCAGATATCCATCTCGATAGGTAATTTCACCTTTTTGACTACTATTATTTTTTATTCCAATTATATTAAATTTATTATATTAAGTATTCATTTTAGTTTTACAAATAAAGAGACAATCCTACTCTATGTAACACAACGGCACAAACTTAAGGGCAGAGTCACCTGTGGGGCAGGTTCCAATATTAACTGCAATCCAGCTACTGATAATATAAATCCGTCACATCGGTGCAAAGTTGCTAGTAATGATCCAGCTCCACCAGTGCAATGTTACTACACCATAACATTCCCGCTGCAATTCGGCTATAGGGCTCACAGTCACAGTGTACTATTAGGTATATCGATATGTAAATGTGTTTTATAGTTATCCAGATACCTAATAAAAAAATAAAAAAATCTTCCTTTTTCCTCCAAAATAATAGTGCACAATGATCTAAATCCCTAACAGGTGAATGAAATAATTTTTAGAGTTTCTCCGATAATAATCTATTCGAAAGGTGGGTATATTAGGCATTCATTGTAGCTGCCCTGGGCTATCTATTAAACCTCAAGGGGTAAGTAAATAAAATCTGCAATCGAAGCTATCATAGATATTTGTATTGCTGTCCTCATGTGTGTTTGATAATATGTATATGAATGCATATTTATTTATAGATTAATAATAGAAATGATGGGAATAAATAGAGAGATAAATTTAAAGAAGAGTGGCAGCAGCATGTAACAAAGGGCCAAAAGAAAATTGGATACAGGACATCTCGGAACTTTTCCTTACCAAGCATAAACCAATAATTGACAACAGATTTTTTTATGTGAATTATTCCAGTAAAAGTTAAGTCTGATATAATGAGGTCCATTACAGTGAGGGTCCTTATTGTGAAGTATTAAAAATGTAAACTAACACTTTCCTATATAAAAATCAAAAACTTCCAAAATAGCGGCAAAAATGAAGATAAAATATGGAAAACTTATTTATCTTACAGCAAGGTATCATTGGTGCAATTTTCAGATCAATCTGTGAAATAGTTCAGAAACTATTTAGTGTTAAAAATTCAAAGTTTAAAAGTCCATATTTTCAAAATAGCAGCAGATATCGAAACAAAATTTAGTGGAAATGTTTGTCTTATAAAGAGGTATAATTGATACAAATTTCAACGCAATCGGAAAATTATCCGGCAAAATGGGTTAATGACAGGCAGTACAACATGTGAGGACTAATTTTTGTATTAAGTTTTAACTCTCTTGCTAAAAACTTAGGGGGTTATGTGTGACACAGACAGACAGACATCTAGTTAAACAAGTAAGGAGCGTTTCACGTAAGTACGTGGGGCGATAATCGCCGGTTTCTGTACATTAAAGTTAAAATTGTTAAAATTATTAAGTGTAGTATAATTACACTTAATAATTTGAATAGTAATATTCTTTTACTACTCTTCGAGACCTTTAAATTGATGTATAACATGTTATGGTAACTAAAACAATGTTTAGTCACCCGCCATATTGGCCGCCACCTTGAAAATTTTAATAATTGCATATTCTTTTTCTACACTTCAAGACCTTTAAATTATGTATAACATGTCATAGTTACTAAGAACTTTTTTAGTCACCCGCCATATTGAAAATATTACGTGTGAAATTTTAATAGTTGCATATTCTTTTTCTTCATTTCAAGACCTTTAAATTGAAATAATATAACATGTTATGGTAACTAAAACAATGTTTAGTCACCCGCCATATTGGCCGCCACCTTGAAAATTTTAATAATTGCATATTCTTTTTCTACACTTCAAGACCTTTAAATTATGTATAACATGTCATAGTTACTAAGAACTTTTTTAGTCGCCCGCCATATTGGCCGCCATCTTGAAAATATTACGTGTGAAATTTTAATAGTTGCATATTCTTTTTCTTCATTTCAAGACCTTTAAATTGAAATAATATAACATGTTATGGTAACTAAAACAATGTTTAGTCACCCGCCATATTGGCCGCCACCTTGAAAATTTTAATAATTGCATATTCTTTTTCTACACTTCAAGACCTTTAAATTATGTATAACATGTCATAGTTACTAAGAACTTTTTTAGTCGCCCGCCATATTGGCCGCCATCTTGAAAATATTACGTGTGAAATTATAATAGTTGCATATTCTTTTTCTTCATTTCAAGACCTTTAAATTGAAATAATATAACATGTCATGGTGACTAAAAATTTATTTATTAGTCGCCCGCCATATTTGCCGCCATCTTGAAAATATTAAGTGTGAAAAATCCAAAATGTGCCCAGTTGTCTCAAATGCCAAGATGCACCTGTGTGCCGAATTTCATGTTCCTAGCTATAGTAGTTTATGAATTGAAACAAGCAACGGACAGACACACAGACAGACAGACAGAGCCATTATATAAGGTTAAGACCTAAAACCACTCAAATTGTCTTAAAAACACCCAAAACAGATAATTCCGTTTAAATCTCAAAACTATACTTTTCCTTACCTTAAAGGAAAAGTATTGTAAAAAAATATATAAAAATCAGTAATTGGATTATTAAATAAACTTAATATAAAAAGAAGAAAGGAAACAGAAAAAAACAACAAAAATAAATAATAGACTGCCAATTAGTGTGGCACATAGCTTCCTCGCATCCTATCATGTACTTCATTGTTATATTAACATTAAAATTATTGTTATATTACTTTATTGTTATAAGTTGTTTATTGTGTAAAAACTATTATAATAGTTTTAGCGATCTTTAATATTTCATAGCGGTGTCGCTGTTAGTTTTACTAAAAGATTATATTTGAAAAAAATGTTTGTCTCATTGAATAGATGAAGTTAGATTATTTTCCCGACCTAAAATTCCAATTTTAAATTTGAAGTTCACGTTTAGGCGAGCATAGCTCATGAACGCTTGGACAGATAGCAATGTCCAACGAACTCGTCCTAGGCATTGGTAAATTGAACATGTCTACCAAATTTCATCAAAATCGGTCGACATTTACTCAAGTTATCGTCACACGTTTCATAATTCGCGGACACACAGACCGACAGACAGACAGACAAAAAATGTTCCCACAAGTCTGAAACGGATTTCTGTCTTGGAATTTTTAAAATCGGAGACATATAACTCTTTCGTTCTCAAAAGTGAACACAATGCTTCTGTTAACTTCAGTAAGCTCGGAAGCAATAATAATAGCAAAATTGAATAACAGATATTAAAAGAAAGAGTAGGTACCAAGCTGTCAAGGACTGATTAGCATTGTCACCTATAGACTTTATTTGCCTAGCTGTCTGTTTGAGGGACTTCTTATTTTCATTAATTTTTGTTGTTGTTAATGCATACTCCTGAGCTGGGGGAAACTATTCCTGCACCACTGGGGGAATCATTCTAAATATATTATTTCCTTTTCTTGGTTTAAATATAGATTTCTTTTTGTTTTACCAATAATTATGCATATTTAAAATTTTTTTTCTTGTTTGATATGTTTAGTTCGTCAAGTTCGGATGAGGAAGAGGAAGCATTAAAAGAGATTGTGGAGACGGAGACCACGGCAGGAACCATGTGGCTTGGTACAGAGGACGGCTGTATACATGTGTACAATACTAATGATAACATTAGAACTAAGAAAAACAAAATTAGAATACAGCATGGATCTCCTGTTCATGCCATAATGTAAGTTAACTAAACACACACCATCCCTAGTTAATATATGAGGAGCTTAGTATCAAAGACGGTCAAGAGCACATTTCAAAATTTTACAGGAGAGCCGAAAAACTGTAGCTCAAATCCTACAAGTGCTAGAACAATGATTTTTTTTCTGTAGATTCTTAATAGACTCAAAACTAGTAAGAAGGACTGAAAACGTGAATTTCTTTGATATTTTAGCTGCTAAATGGAGTTAAAAAGTGGAGTTGTCCGCTTTTGAAACAAAAACAAGGTTTTGTCCGTTTTTGAAGCAAAATGACATTGAAAATTATGGTTAGAATAATAATATTGGAGAAATTTTTTTTTTTTCACGTTTTTCAGAGTTCTTAGGGGGTAGTGCCCCAAATTTAAGAGCTAAAATTGATTTCTCGATTTCCCCTCGGGGTATCATTTTTCTAAACATGTATGACAAAATAGTAGGAGTAGGTATTCAGATGCTAAAGCCCGCAGAGCATCATAGGACCGAGTTAGTAAAATGCAGCCTCCTGATTGGCTGTTTCGATTATGTCCACTTTTGAAGCAAACCGTGTGTTGACTTGTACGTATTTGAAACAAAACTACAAATATTTTTGCAATTTTACCCCTTTTCTGGTCGTTTTTGATGCAAATTGATAGCTGAATCTGATGCAGCAGCCAAAAATCTATACGAAACAATCGATAACTGAAATTCGGAAAAAATGTCGAATGTCCGTCTTTGACACTTGGCTCCTCATATTATTTAAAATGATTTTGTGAAATGTTTTCATAATAATCGGTACTAAAACTCAAACAAAACTTTTTAATATACATATTTTTAGTGAGACTGATTTTAAATCCAATAATATCTAATTTAATATATTTATTTTTTAATACATTTAAAAAGTGTACAACTGCGGTGGTTGTTCACTTTTTGTTTTTTAGCTAAATCAGTTTTATTTTTATCATTATATCGGGGGGGAAAAATGTTCCTGGGAAACTGAACTTATACGAGTATGGTTAGATTTGCATATAAATGAATATTTTAATCAAAATAATCAATCCATTTTCGAGATACAATTTTTTTTGTTGTTTTCTTGGAGGTAGGGCTCCCAAATTCGGAGCTAAAATTCATATATCGATTTTGTCTCGGGGTTCACAGTCACAGCTAGCAGATCGATACGCATATCCATCTGTATAGATAAGAATATATTCATATTTTATGGGATCTGGGACCGAGATTATATGAGAAAGTTAGTCTGAGTTGTCTCGAACCATTTCTTTTTTTATCGGTAATGACAACAAGGTAAATTAAATTTTTTGGGATTTTCTTTTATTTCCCCATAATAAGGTGTTCGCATGAATAATTTCAAAATTTTAGCACTAGCTGTTATAGGTTGGTTGGGGGGGGGGGGGATTTTTGGGGTATATTTCAACTCATTAAACCAAAAAAAGAACTTTTCTCAAAATGCATGGTCTTTAGGGATGAAGTTATAAAAAAACATTACTATTTTTTATAACAATTTTTTTAATTGGCAAATTTTGGGCATCTTCAGGCCTTTATCAATGTTACATGGAAAATGGAGTCTTCAGAGAGTTAGAATGAAAGGTTTGGGAGTGAGTAACATATACTACACTCTACTTACTCTATAATAATTATCATTATTATTTTATTTATTTATATATATATATATATATATATATTTTTTTTTTTTTTTTTTTTTTTTTTTTTTTTTTTCAGATATTTAGAGAATCGAGTATTTGTATCCCTAGGAAATGGAGATATAACGGTGTACTTCAGAGATCACAGTTAGTAAACTTTTGCTCGACCTTAGTAATGTCACTTATTATATAATTTTACTGGAATAAACTGTGAACAACAGTGAGTTCTACAATTAAATAATTTTTTGACAATGTAAATTTTGATAGTTTATATTTCATTACAGGGTCAATAGTCAATTTCATTACAGCCTTAATAGTCCTGGACTAACCTATTAAGTGACAAATTAACATCAACTTGATTTCTGGTGTATTAACTAATTTTCCATTCACGATCATGAAAATCATATTGTCCACCAAAATGGGCGGGACATGGTAAATACCAATTGCCAAGCTATGTCCTGCAGATAAACTTAACCGACCACACATTCCCAAAAGGCACCAAAAGATTAACTTACATACAAAATTCTAGCTTGATGTTAATCAGACACTTTTTTACTTGGTATCTCCTGGACTATAAGATGCTGCTTTTATTCTTAATAGTATAGCTATTAGAAAGTACTTTAAAAAAAGTATCTATTTTAAAAACGAAATACTTGTTTGTTTTAATAAGTGTATTAATTTTAACTATGATTTAATTTGTATTATATTATATATTATTTAATCAGCTTCCCAGAGTATAAAGTACTGTAGTTTATACTCAACTAATTCTTTTTTTTTTTTTCTTTTCTTTTTTTTTTTCAGATGGTGGCTGGAATACAAACGATGCTCTGACAATACCAGTTGGAGTACCTGGAATACCTGTAACTAAAATGGTTCCAATAGCTGGAAAACTGTGGTGTACTTGCCACACCGCTATTAAGATTCTTAATTTAACTAATTATTTAATTGAGGTAAAAATTATTTTTATTAATAAATACTGCTAAAATAGGTATATATTATTTTAAATTAAGTTTGTGGCCTTATATACTGTGTGTATATTTGTGGTCAGAGTGACTATCCTTATGTAATTCCTTAAAAATTATTACATATGGAGTTACTCACTAAAAATGTTCACAGTTTTTATTCCAGCCATTGAAAATAATGATTATATAATCAATAACCATTTTAAATTTCCAACCTTACCTCCAAAATTAGTTAAAACATCCCTTATTTCTTATATTTTCTGTTCTGTTATTGCTCCTTCCGTGAATTAGTTTCATGCTAGAATAAACCACATGCCTAACTCTATCTTTGACTTTTACGAAAAATCATACTTTTTGTTTGAAACAAAGTATCTCTGAGATAATTTTGTCCCTCATTATAATGTTTTAACTATTATTGTTAAATCTGGAGGTTAGGTTGGAAACAAATTTAATTTTCAACCTTAAGAAACATTTATAAAAAAAAGTCCATTAAACTAACCTGGAATCATTGCTCTTGCTGCAGCATTCCTTTGTGGTGAGTCCTGATGGTGGGAGGGCAGTAAGTTGTATAGCTGCAGCTGGTCTCTCAGCCTGGATATCTCTTAACAACTCAGCCACTGTGAAACTATTCCATGCCTCCACCTACGACTGGATAACTGAAGTCAATGTCGCGCCTTCAGTCACAAAAATGCTTGCAAGTAAGTCTAGATATTATATTTCAAAAAATTCCAAACAGTAATGATAACATTTTAAAAGAAAACTGTGGAACTAAATTACAAGTTACTAAAGTATTTTAATTATTTAAAAAAAAAAAGTTCTATCTATCGTTTGTTTTCTGTATTGAATCATACTCGTAGATCTTGAAACCACTGTATGCATTTCAATAATGGTTGTTATACATTTTCAATATTAAATAAGGTGACAGCTCCCAACAAACTGAATTTCAGCTTTAAATGTTTATTATGTTTGGGGGTAAGAAACATTTTTGACTGAGGGACAAACAAACACGAGATCAATCAAGTTCCCTGATGTCTAAAACACAGATTTCTATGAATGTTCGGTCTAGGAATGTTTCATTTCAGAGACAAAAAAATGTGTAATTCAGAATAATCACAATGCTTCCATTAACTTCAGTAAGCTCGGAAGCAAAAATTAATGTCAACAATTTTTTAATATTTTTATGCAGATTTAGGTTTTATCGTTTTTGCTACTGCAAGATTTTTATGAATAAATGATCACAACTTTGTTTTCTTTGAAGATATCGGATCCTGCTTGGATGCAAATGATATTTTGACATAAATATTGCAGTTTACAAGATGTAGCCAAAAGAATGGCTTAGCTCGCATTCGTTGGGATGCAAAATTAGTGAAAGTTAAAACCGCTATAATTCAGTAAGTTTTTGAGCTGCAATATCTCACAATTATAAAAAAAAAAGTACATAAATAATTACAAAAAGTACATAATTAAAGTACATAAATAATTTGTTTACCAAGAGTTAGTCATTAACCAGCATAATCTGCTCAGCCATTTCAAGATGGTGGCTATTTCTTTTTTTAAGCCTTTAAATGCATCCTCCCCCCCTCCCCCCCCCCCCCCCCCCCTTAAACACTGGCCTGACAGGAATCATGTTCACTTTATGTATAGGTTGTGACGATATAATTCGACAGCACAAGGCAGCATGTTTACGAGTGACAGCTCTACTTGCCTGTAAGGATCTTCTATGGGTTGGAACAAGTGCAGGTGTCATACTCACAGTCCCTCTTCCTCAGATACCTCCTTCCCCTGCCAAGCACAACACTACCACACTCTCAGCTTCAGGTAAGAACACATATATTGCTGTTTAAAATAATACTAGCTGCTAGATGTATATATATGTGCTTTTATGGAATGTTTTTAAAAAGTTAATGGTTTTAAAACTAACGTTTTTGAGCATTACTCAATCACCCTTTTTTTCAATTAGAGAGACCATAACCAAAAGAAAAGCCTTTCTCCAATATTCCAGTTTTATAAGTTTTAAGGATAAACCCTTTTTTGTTTGACTTCCCTCCTTTTAAATCCACTAGAGTTAATTATTAAAACTCTTCTTAGTGTGTTCAAACATCCTATCCTTTAAAAAATACCTTCTTATGGGATTAAATCATCAAATGAATCAAGTTAGGTTATTAAGTTAGGCTATTCCCATGCTTTGCTGCAGAATATATTATTTTATAAGATGAGACAGTATTCTTTTTGATAAAATACGTACAATGATTTTAATGGCAGTTAACTTGGTCATAGCCTTGGCCATCTTGAATTAAAATGGCCAATTGGAAAATCCTTTAACCTTAAATATTTATGTGATAAAAGAAAAGCTGCCAAATTGCAAGGTTCTAGTGCAATTTCTTCCAGATGTAGCTGATTATAATCATAGTGACCACCTAGGGCCAAAGAGCAGGTTCACTAATATGACTCATAACAGAAGAGCCAAGGGCGAATGACTCTCCCAGAGAGAGAAGCACCAAGAAGTTTGACTTCCCCTGGTATATGAAATGTTTCATTAGCCAAGGGAATACCTTCAAGTTGAACTTGGAGAAAAATATCCACTGGAGCAGACAGAATTTCATTAGTGATTTTGTGGTCATGGACAACTTCCTGGGGCACGCTCTTAGACGTCCGTTTTAGGGGCTTTTTTGGGGGCGTGTATCTTTTTTCCTATTCACTTAAAAAAAAAAAAAAAAAACAGAAAATAGTATATTATGTTACTAGGCTGTGAAGTGAGTTTTTTCTTTACCGCGGCAATTACATTTACTGTCGAGCAAAGCGAGACAGTAAATATTGCCAAGGTAAAGAAAAAACACTTCACAGTCGCGTAGCATATGCTATTTTTTCTGAGGTAGCAGACAATGAAAAAACATTAAATATTAATCACTAATCAATATATAATAATAACAAATATTAGTACATACTTAAGACTTAAAAAAAGAAACCTTAAAAAGAGGTTACACTATAAGAAAAGATAAATAAAACGCATTGACATCTAGCGGATTTTAATCGTACTAGAAGCATTTCTACAAAGACTGCAGCGATACTAACGGAAGTTTTGACAACTACCCACTGTAAAGAAAAAATCTTTTAGTTCCTAGGACCTAAAAGATTTTTTCTTTACAGCTAGGAGTAATGAAAAGATTTTTTAAGTCCACATAATGAAAAAATGGATTTTAGCTATGTTTTTTAGGCTCTAAAGTTACTATTTCACAGCCTACCACGGAAAAAACAATTTTTTCCCTTTTCGCGAGACCTACAAAAAAGGTCCTTTGCGTCAGACCGCTGTGGTCGACCGTATTCGAGTTATGCGGAAAAAACAGTTTCCCTGTTAAAAAAAAACTTGGGAATCCTCATAGCAAATTTTTACATGACCAATACCACCGACTGAAAGATTAAACTCATGTTTCTTAGTCATATGTAGCGGAGCCTAGAAGTGCTCTTACTTTGTGAAAGCGAGAAGATGAATCTTTAGAGAATACTAAAGGAGTGGGAAGTAAAAGTGGCTCTTGGTGGAGAAGTGGCGGATAACGCCGAAGGTGTAGCGGAATTATTAATTTGTGAGGGAGAGTCTTGTAGAGTTGCAGAAGAATTGAAGTAAGATCTAGAATTAGAAGGTTTACTATAAGAGTGTCACAAGAAATTATGAGGAGGTTGAGTATCCTTATCCTTAAAATTAAGTACGAATGATGGGTAGCATTGCACTGAGAACATGTGCTTGTAGATTTACAAGAGATAGTATGGTGATGATTAGATAAATAATTTAAACAGAGTGATTTACATTTGTATCGTATACCTACCTCTCAGTTAGAGAAAGTTTTCACATGGCTTGTACCAGGGACCTACTTCTTTTGGAATGCCAAGAGAATGTGCTTGGAAAAATGTGTTGGGTCGAAGTTTCAAACTAACTATCCACTTTACTTCGATATTATCAATATTCCTCTTGGCAGAGTCCCCTCTAGGAGTTCCGGCCTCTACTACTACCTTGCAATATTATACTATACACTCAGTAGGTCTATAGTCACCATTCAACCTTACTCTCTTTTATTTATTTTATGGTGATATTCTCCCAAATGAAAATTATTATTAAAAATTATTTTTAAGATTAGTTAATACATTATTAGATAATAATGTCATATTATTTTAACCTATGTTTGTTATCAAAATATTATTTTAATGTATGGTATCTTACTAATTTTAAAACACTCTGAGCATAGATTATTAACTTAATAAACTTAAACCTAAATATATTTTGTTGAAAGGAAAGCAGTTGTATCATGAGATTATGTTCCTGCAAATATTTGTATGTTTTTATCATTTCCCATAAAAGATCACAGCTCTTCAAAAAATAAAGGGTTTATCCAATGCCAAGCTAAGGCCAATCACCACCCATAGGTAAGTAAGCCCATTCCTTCATCCTTCTGCGTTTTATAACCCTAAGTTACCGACCCGTTAAGTAGATGCTCTATCAATATTCAGTATAAAGATACAAATAAATATTACAGTACTGCTTAATATTAGTAAGATATCAAGTGTTTTAAAATATTACTTTGATAGCATAGCTTAAAATATTATGACATTATTTTCTAATAATGAATCAACTAATGTTTATAATATGTTTAATAATAATTTTCATTTGGGAGAAGTTCACCATAAAAAGGAATGAAAGAGTTAAGTTGAACAGTGACTATAGGCCTACTGAGTGTAATATTTCAAAGTAGTGAAGGCTGGAACTCGCCCTGGAGGAACATCAATATATTACAAAGTAAAGTCGATATTTAGTTTGAAACATCGATCCAAGATCCATTTTTTCTCGCACATTCTCTCAGCGTTCCAACAGTACAAGGGGTAAGTTGAGTAGTTGAGTGGAATAGGCAGCAAATGAAAGCATACTCAGGGAATAGAAAAGTAAGCATTCAGAACTACTGCTAACTAAATTTTAATTCATTTTCAAAAAATATTTGATAAAAAAATTGATTTTACCTCTGTTTTTTTATTTTAGGAGTGGCACAAGGGCACACGGGGCAGGTAAGGTTTCTGACAACGGTAGAATCAAGTGCTCATAGAAGAGGTTTACACAAGTCTAAGCTTCTTGTCATCTCTGGAGGTGACGGTTATGAGGACTTCAGGTCTTCCACTGTATCGGAAGTTGCTGGAAGAGAAGACTCAACCAATCACTTACTTCTTTGGCAGATATAATTTAATTAACACTCTGGTCAGACATTGAATAATATTAAAATTGAAACAAATAGTTGGTGCCACTTACTTTGTTACAATATTTTTGTACAAAAAACACAAAGATAATTAAAATTTGAAACGATACAAAGATGTATGAATTATTAATAATCCAAATAATTATTTTGAAAATGTCAAACTCCAACCATCAAAGAGAAGAGTAATAAGTTGAATCTAAAAATGTGTGTAATGGTAATGGTGGTACCAACATTTGATTTCAGCCTACTTCATGTGTCATACCTCTTAAGTATTTTAATCTATCCTCCATACAAAAGAACTGGAGTCATGTGAACTCAATAAAGCTAAGATAAAATTGATGAAGGACTGAATAATGGACCAACAGACCTCGGTACCTAGCCTTATATCAATTTTCTTGTGTTGGCATCATGTCGCATTGAGCGATAATTACTTTAGGCTGGGGCAGACAATACTGACAATATAACAAATTATCCTACCCCCAGAAAAAAATCAATACTTCAATAACAATAAATAATACTTGCCATTTCAGATAATCATACTCATTTTATAATAATTTTCCTTTTGCAAGATCAAAATATCATTAAAAGTTATCAAATAAATATAATACCTACATAAATATTTTTATATATATGTATAAAAAAAATAATAAAATGTAAGAAGTGTATCAAAACCAATTAGCTAACAAAAAAAATGAATAAACACAATAACATATAACCGAATGCATTGAAAAACAAATATATTATGTTTGTGTACTAAAAATATTTTTCCCCAAACAAAATATTTTTTTAAGGTTTAAACAATATTTTAGAATTAATATTTATATAGTTAGAAAACCAATGTAAATTCCTGATCCGATCATTTTGTATCTCCACTATTTATTCAAACACATGGATTACTATTTCAATTAGTATATTACATGGAAAATAGCTAAGAAAAATGTTTATTTAAAACTCATACTAAAAGTTTCAAATAATATTCTGCATTATAATATATACTATAAAATTAAAGATAAAAATCTGCTCCAACCATATTTATTTTACTTGATCTCTATAAATTACTTTTTTTAATGCATCAAACTCAATATAAATTACTAATATTTACTTTATGTTTTAAGCTTATTCAATAAACAAAAAATAAAGAAAATTGTAATAAATAAATAAAAAAATATAAGAATAAAAAAATACATAAATGCTCTGTGAAGGTTGAACCATAGGAAATTTTCTCAAACCTATAATGTTAAAAGTTGCACTATTATGTAAAAAAGAACAGACTTGACATTAATTATGTAATATATATTTAAAAAAAAAAAAAAAAAAAAAAAAAAAAAAAAAAAAAAAAAAATCATGATTGAGAATGATTTTTTTTACGTAAAAACTAATTAAATAAAAAAAAATCTGACAGATATAACTTGTACTAAACTTTCTCATAAATGAATACATAATTACTTGGTCCAGTGTTTTCCATTTATTTATTAACTAGTTGTTTTGAGTTTTCTTAGTTAATATTTACCATAAATAACTTCTCCCCAGGGAATACAAACCCAACCTCTCATCACTTTGCATTTATATCTATGAATTTTCTCAGGAACTAGATTTATCCTGGTTAAATTACTTAAATGGTTAGATTCGCCTATAAATGGACTAAACTTAAGAATGTTTTGATCAGATGAGAGATGGATATTGTTAAATAAACCCTATTTTACTCAGGGGACCACAAAACACGTAAATTCATCTTTTTTTGCGATCACAATACTTTCCCTTTATAAATACTGTGTACAGTAGAAAGTAGAAAACTAAAATAAAATATAAAAAAAATAAAGATTTATGAGTATTTGAAAAACTTGTATTGTCTGTGTAAGTGAAAAACAGCTTCAGGCGAGTTTCAGCTTTCAGGTAATCAGAAAGTAGCATCATATTATTTTATTACAAAATTTGTATCTCACAAACATATTAAGTTAAATAAAAATGCGTAAAACGATATTACTAACATATAGAAGAAATAAGGTACTCGGAAATTTGGAAGATTTGAATAGTGGTGGTTACCAAGCACATTAGTATTTAATCAGAAACAGTCAGTGGCCCTCAGTGATTATTGTGAACAGTCTGGTTTGATCAACTGAAGCTCTTGCTGGTTTCCCTTAGAATTTTTTCTAACCTGTCAATTCTGTTCTTTCCTTATAGTATTGAAGAGATTTTTTCGTATTAGATTGAGTAACAATTATTTAATAATAAAATAAAATGAGAAAAGATTAAAAAGTTGACTACAAATTTATATTTGTCTATTGTGGACAAAAGACAGAAACTTGGTGAGACCATCTTGTTTTTTAATCTGGTCATATTCCAGAAAGTAAGGCATCAATTAGCTGTTAGCGGTCAAACAGAAAAAAAACTATATAGCTTAAAGAGAGAATTTCAAGTTCACCATCCACCATTTCTGTGAGCCTTAAAATAATGTTTATTTTTTTAAATTAAGAAATGTTGTTAATACAGATACTATATTGAAAATCTATAACAACTTCTCATATAAAACAAAATTATCTATAATTTTCAAATCCAACCTATTATAATATGGTAAATTTACTTAAGTATGTATACGTAATTATCTTAGTTGTGTAATAACTAATAGAAATCTGATTTATTTATACTGTTAAAATTTTATTTATTAATTTTTTTGTTTCCAAACAATTATATTTATTTATTTTCTTTTTTAAATATTTTAAAAAAAAGTAACTTTAAAGATTTGTGCCATTTATTTATTTCTATTTTTTTTAACTAATTATTTAATTCAATTCTATAATTATTTTTATTTATATTCATTTCATATCGGTTGTTAAAATTTGCTCAAAAAGCCTTTTTTGTTTTAATTGTATCCTTGTAATTTTATTTATTTATATTTTTGTTATTGTAAATACCTATTAGATTATAATTATTAATAATATTACACACACACACACACATTATATATATATATATAGGTGTGTGTGCTTTTCTTCATGTCCAAAATCAGCCTGTTTTTAATTTTGTTATTATTGTTTGATAATAAATTAATTAATTTTACTCATTTAGTTTTATTTTGTGTAAGATTGAAAGAAAACCCAGTATCTGTAACCATTAATAATAATATAAATATTCGTAAATTGTTCTTATTTTATGATAACGATTTAGTCACACAAATGTTCAGGCAAGCTAGCTACTTTTCTTTATGTACTTTTTGTTGTACTCTAATTCAAACTGTTATTGTATGGCTTTCACCCAATAGTTTGTTAAGTTATATATATATATATATATATATATATATATATATATATATATATATATATATATATATATATATATATATATATATATATATATATATATATATATATATATATATAATGTGTAAATCTTGAATTTTCAGTTGGAATAACTGTAGACCAATTTATCCTTCAAAAAGAAAATATTTATTATACATTAATAAATAAACGCTTATAAACAATTATATTACAGAGAATAATTAATACTCAGTATAACAGGATTGAAATAATAATTTAGGAAGTCTTACCTTCAAAAAGAAAAATCGGTTTTTACAGTCTTTTGATATATCTTAAGAACAGAACTTTATAAGAAAACAATGAAAAAATAGTGTAACGCTTTATACAATGTTTATAACCTGTCATTTATATAACCTTTTATATATATTAAATTAGAGGTAAGACAGTGTTGACAAATGTAAACAAACTAATAAAAATAAGGAAAACAAAAGTGAGTTATTCACTTTTACATCTCCCCCCCTCGGAAAGGCAAAAGTTTGCTACTATGTACAATATCAGGTTGTGACCTGCGAAATTTGTTTTTTATCTCATATATTGTTGAAGAAACCCGGCGTAGTATTTCAAATGGTCCTGATCGTATAGGATCTAATTTGTTCCTGTTCAATCGATTACCTGTTTCGACATAAACCATATCCCCTACTTTGAAATCATGTTCTTTCTTCTTCTGGTCAAATCTTGCTTTATTAATAAAATGATGTCTTTGCGAATTCTCAAATGCAAGTATTCTATCTTGAAATAAATTGTCTGGTTTATTTAAGGTTGGAGGAACTATTGAAGATTGATTTCCAGTAAGTAAGTAGAGTGGTGAGAATTTTGTCACACTGTGTGTAGTACGGTTGTATTCCTCTGTACACTCTATAGCAATCGTGGACCATGGACGCTTCGGTTGCTCGTAGATCTTGCAACGGATACGATTGACTAAGGTTTGATTTAAACGTTCATTCAGGCCGTTTGAGAATGGGCAATCCACTGCTGTAAAAATTAATGTAACACCATAGCGACGAATAAAAGTTTTAAATTCTCTTGAATTGATTCCTGCATATTGATCTGCAAGGAGAATCTTGATATTATTTTTTTCAAAAATAGGACGCAGAAAACTAATTAGATGTTTAGCTGTTTGGCCTTTGGAAGGATGGGTAAATGCAAACCGTGTGAAATGGTCAGCCAGAAGATGGAGGTAACGTTTAGGAGATCTATTTCCTGCAAAACCCCCGATTGTATCCAATGACATAATCTCATACGGTTCCTTTGCTGGACCCAGTTGTGACAAAAAACCAATATCTCGACTTTTTCTGGTTTTATTTTTTTTACAAGTAACACAATGGTTACAGAAATCTTTCACTAGCCTGTCCATGTCTTTGAAATAATAAAAAGGTCTCATCTTTGCTATTATATGATTAACTCCAATGTGCCCATAGTGAGTGTGGATTTTCTTTATTAGTTGTAAACCAAAATCTTTGGATACGAAAATACGTTCTCTATTTCTGAGTTTCTTATAAAGGAGCTCACCTTTTTTATAGATTGTCTTATCAATAGACAGTTCATTTCGGTTATTTTCTTGTTCCCGCTTGAGATCTTCAAGTGTAACTAAATTAACAATTTGTAGTATGTCATCTATGTTTTCAAAACTTTCTAAAACTGGATTTCTAGAGAGGGCGTCTGCTTCTTGATTTGTCCTTCCTGGTGAATATCTTATGGTGAAGTCATATTGAGATAGATAGTATACTAAGTCCCCTAGCTCCTCATCAGTTCTAGCTTTCACTTTTAGATTTTCTAATGGCTTGTGGTCTGACACTACTTGGAACTTGTGCCCTAATAGCCAGTACTGCCAATAGCATAGTGCCTCTTTTATTGCTAGACATTCAAGATAAATAGCTTTCTTCTTTGCCTGGGATGGAGTGAACTTCTTGGAAAAGTATGCCACTGGATGTAACTCACCATCATCTTGAATCTGTTTCAAAACTGCTCCAACACCAAGAGTACTAGCATCTGTAAAAAGAAATGTCTTCTTTTGGGGATCGAAAACTGACAAGATTGGACTCTGGCATAAATATTCTTTTATTCTTGTAAACGTTGTGTCGCATTCATCTGTCCACCGAAACTCTGCATTATTCCGTAGAAGATTGTGAAGTGGTTCTAGTCTTCTTGTATAATCCGGAATGTACTTATGATAGAAATTTATTTTCCCTAAAAATTGACGAATGTTTTTCTTGTTTTGCGGTTTTGGAAACTCTCTGATTGATTTTAGGTTATCATGATGTGGTCTAACTGAATTGTATCCTAATATATGACCTAAGTATTTTACCGAGAACTGAGCGAAATTGCATTTTGATAAATTTAACTTGAATCCTTCTGATTTAATTGCAGCGAGAACTTTTTCAATGTGATGTAAATGTTCATCAAAGTTCATAGAAAATACTAAGATGTCATCTATGTAATTTACACAAAAATGCTGAAGATTGTGGCGACGTATAGCGTTAGCTAAAACCCGTTGAAAGATTGATGGTGAAATTTTCAGTCCATAAGGTAGTCTCTTCCATTGGTAATGGCCCGTCTGTGTAACAAAAGCAGTCTTATAGCGATCTTTTTCCCTGACAGTTATAGACCAGAAAGCTGAACTAATATCAAAAACCGAATACCATTTACAGTTTCGTGTATTAAGTATAGTATCTTCAATTCTTGGAAAGGGTTGTGATTCTGGAACTAAAATTTTATTGAGATCACGGAAATCTATACATAATCGTGACCTTCTACCATCTTCTTTTTTGTACGCTAAAGTTACTGGAGCTGCGAATGGCGATTCAGATTCTTCTATTAATCCTCTCTTAAGTAAATTTGTTATTTGGCTCTCTATTTCTTTATTATCTGGTATTGAGCATCTATAAGGCTTTTTTGAAATAAATTTATTTTCTAAAAGTTTAATGTGAGCTTCATAATTTTCGACTTGACCAACATCATACTTGTGTTTCGCAAAAACAGCTAAATTTTTATCTATCAAGGCCGATATTTTCTTCTTTTTATCTTGATCCAGATGATTAAATTTAACTGAAAATCCCTTTGTTTCTTCTTCGTAAAAATTAAATTGAGCTCTGTCTTCTTCTTTTAAATTAATTAATTTTTCTACATTATTATTAGTAACTCGTTGGTGAATATTAAGTTGATCATCTTGTAGTAAACGAAATTTCTTAATAGCGTCTAATCCTAATAATACATCATATGAAAAATTATCATTCTTAATGACATGAAGTTCTATTTCTTCTTCTATTTTATGAATCTTCATAGGCAATTTTATCTTGTTATAACTCTTTTGCACACCACTAATTGTCTTAAATGTTTGTTCATTCATTATTAACTTATCTTTAATATCTTCTACAATCTTAGAATTTATTAGTGTTATATTAGATCCACTGTCATAAATTCCTGTCACTTTATTGTTGTTGACTGTAACATTTAATCGAAGTAGTGGTGTGTAAGTTCGTTTTTTGTCTGTTTTTGATCTTCAATAGCATCGTTATTATCAGTTATATTTACATGTTTGCCTCCAGTATTGCGTTCCTTATTTCTACAATATTCTATCGGATGAAAACGTCCAGGGTATCCTTGTGATTCGCATATAGTGCACGGTCGTTTGTCCGTAGGCCTTATAATTCTATTTTCATAGGGACGAATACTTGTTTTTGTATAACTAACTGAAGAACTAACTTCATTTTTCTTAGGTCTAGGATATACTTGAGTATATCTACGTATTTGATTCATGAGTTGTTCTGTAGTGTTGATTTCTTCCTTGTCTAAACGATCTTGAATGTGAAATGGGAGCCCAACCACGATATGATTAATGCGAGATCGATCAGACATTTTCGGTTCTGTTTCTAGTAGTAGCCTTTCCTTCTTTAAAGCGTAGTCTAAGAGGGAACCATTAATGAACTTGAAAGTATAAGCATAATGAACAACACGCCAACTTTTGTCACTATAAGTTTGTATGAAAGATTCACGCCAACTTTTCCAATCTCCTTGTACTCCGAGTTTAAGCAAAGTTGAACTGTACCATTCTGAGGCATTTTGTTCTAAGAACAGGCGTAAAACTTGTATTTTATTCTCATCAAGGGTCACTTCGTGTCTAGTACATTCTTTTTCAAATATGTCAAACCACTCTAAAGCATTCTCTTTTCCCTGAAATTTATTTAAAATAAACCGTTTATGAATTTCAGACGAATTAATTTGATTCTTTTCTTTTCCATCCAGTCTTGCAGTCAGTTTCTCAATTATTTTTACTAACTCTGCTTGACTTTCGGTTGTTTTCGGTTTTTCTTTGTCTGCAAATATTATCTCAGATAATTCTTCTAAATAATAATTTTTAAAAACAAAATTAAAATCTTCGTCGAGGTACAAAGGAACTACTGTATCTGGTAATGTAACAGTTACATTCCGATATTGGCCTTTTTTTATTAATGATTTGCATGCATTTTTAACCGTACCGATACTAAATAATTCTTTATGCTCTTCAGCTTTTTGACTATGAGATGGGAAAACATAGGTTGTTTTCTCCGAAACTAATCTAATTGATTTAACTAAAGTAATTAAGTAATTGTTTTCTTCACTTACTTCAAAGTGCAATCGTACTTGTGCTGTTGGTTTCATCATATGTCTTGACAAAAAAACCGATTTATAATGTGTAAATCTTGAATTTTCAGTTGGAATAACTGTAGACCAATTTATCCTTCAAAAAGAAAATATTTATTATACATTAATAAATAAACGCTTATAAACAATTATATTACAGAGAATAATTAATACTCAGTATAACAGGATTGAAATAATAATTTAGGAAGTCTTACCTTCAAAAAGAAAAATCGGTTTTTACAGTCTTTTGATATATCTTAAGAACAGAACTTTATAAGAAAACAATGAAAAAATAGTGTAACGCTTTATACAATGTTTATAACCTGTCATTTATATAACCTTTTATATATATTAAATTAGAGGTAAGACAGTGTTGACAAATGTAAACAAACTAATAAAAATAAGGAAAACAAAAGTGAGTTATTCACTTTTACATATATATATATATATATATATATATATATATATATATATATATATATTTATATATATATATATATATATATATATATATATATATATATATATATATATATATATATATTTATATATATATGAAATTTAAAGTAGAGGAATTTAGTTTCAGACCCCGCACACCCCATATCTCAATCTATTACAGAAGCTAAGGTTTTTTTTTGCCTACCCTGTACATAAACTTAAATTCTTAACAATAATTGACTCTTTTTTAAAGTATGCCCAGTCTTATTATTTAAAAGCAGCTCAAGGACTAAAAGTAGTGAATAATTTGATAAAATATTTTATTCTTCCCTGAATATTGCAACAAATAATTAGTGATAATGGTTTAGAAATTAACATTGCACAAATGAAAGAATTATTAGCTCTACATAAAATATATGTGCATTCCATAAGAGCACAAAATCCAGATTCCAGCATTGCAGAATGTTTCTATTCTACTCTAATTGAACCCAAAGATATTACAAAACCAGAGAGAATAAAAAGATAACCAGACAGAGGTTAAAGTCCGTTATGATCTTATAGCATACAATAACACAATACATTCGCTTACTAAGCTGACCCCATTCGAGATTGTCTTAGAATATGAAATAAACCTCACCTTTCAGTCTAGACTCAGAAAAACAGATGGTTACAGACTAAATAGCTAAGCATAAAGAAAAATCAATACGTGTAAGAAAGCCTATTAAAACTGTAAATAAAAAAAGGGAAAGCAACAACCATTCAACTCCAATGCAAAAGAAAAAATACACGTCTCAAACACAAAAAGATCAACAAAAAAAAAATTAAAACTAGTGATAATGTTTCAGGTCCCGGCATAAGTGGTCAGAGACTGCAAAAATATGGCCTATTTAAAACCAATGACAATAGCTTTTCTGGTCAGATAGACTGAGTAACAAACAAATTTACAGACACAAATTGCCAAACAGTCGAGTGTAGGGTTGATACAGACCTCACTCTGCTCAATCAATTAAAATATTATAATTTAAACATAAAGTAGATGAAATAAAGAATTTGTTTTTGAAATAATTAAAAATAACATGATAAAATTAGCGGCCGCCCCCTGGTTCAAGCATCAGCTTAATTGCGGCGCTCACCCACACCATGTAAAAAGACAAAGAGAATATTAATTTAAAAATTATGAAATCTTAATCCTCAAATTTAATATTTTAAGGAATAAAAATTATTTTTATGAATGGCATTTGTTGAGATCCAGGTAAGATGCTCAACAACTCACATTACTCTACAACCATCACTTGCAATAATTGTGGGATGGTTAGTTAAGTTTCACTTAATATTTATTTAATTGGCTTTTCTTAGGGCTGTAATCTTTTATGGTAGCATTTTATGACAAGAGTTTGGATCAATTTGCACTTAAAATGTGCACTTACCCCAAATATATGCACTCAAATATCAATTTATTCCTACCCAAAAACCTGATATTTGGAAGTTAGACAAGAGAATACACAAGAATGACCATCAAAAATAGAATAATTATTGGCTACAATTTAAAAAAAAAAAAAAGAAAAAAAAGGATAATATTTACATACAATATTAACTCGTAGGTATACTAATACTATATAAATTTAAGAAACAGAGAGTTAAAACATTAAAATTAGTTTGTTTGTACCTCTAATACTTTCTCTAAATTTTCAATTTCAAAATTATGCCTGTGGTGAGAAAGGATCTTTTTTAATAGAAAAATGTTCTTGAACATTTAACCCTTCGTGACACGGCTATAGTGGACAAACAAAGAGGCACGGGCGGCGCACTTTATGCGCCAATGCATTTTTCAAACCATAAATTGGTTAAATCCAGATGATCTAGATTGCGTTTTGGAAATGTTGAACTAAAAAGTCAATTGATGTTTTACATATTTATTTTTCAATGATATCTTTGATTATAAAAAATAAAAATTACTACAAAAAATCAGTAATTACTCCTTCAGCGTTCTGACTTAGTATCGGGCTTTCAACCTTAATTATCAACCCTATTTATTATTATTAGTTGTCAAAGTCCTAAGATAACTCCTCACAACCATCATCCTAATCCGAAAACTATTGAAAAATATTGATCGAATGGAATCATTTTTCTATACTGGACATGGTGGCACGGGCGGCGAATACAGAACACCAAGCCAAATAAACATGGCAAAACTATGCAGAACGAAGCAATAATCAAAGCAGACTGTTTCATCTGTTTTAGGGGTCTCTAGTAGTAGGGTAAATTGAGGTTTTATTATTCTCGCATCGTGAATCTGTGATTTGCAGAAACTTTTATACTCGTGGCGCACTTCATGCGCCAGCCCGTGTCTCGAAGGGTTAAGGGCAGCAACGTCAGATCTTCTACATAATCTCTGCAGTCTTCCCCTTCCAGGATTCGGGCAACATTCTCCCCAGTGGTCCAGTCCGGATTATAACCTTGTAAGAATACTTTTTACTTTTCTCCTTACCTCTGCAACTTTTTCATAATAGTTGGCTGTGGAAATGCATGTGGTCAGGGCCATTCCTAGGTGTTTTGCCCCTCTAGGTGAGAATTAAAAAAATGCCCCTTCCCCTCTCTCTTTTACTACCATCACCATCTCCCTCTGTCATCCAGGTTAGAAGAAATTAATTTATTAAAAATAAAATAACTTGAATTTAACGTAAAACACATCAACCATTGAATAACTCAATGAGGACTGTAATATTTTATTTCATTTTCAATATCTCTAATAACTTTAGTGGTGTAAAAGGTTTTTAATTTTTACTTTCTTTGGCTGCTTAGTACTTCCATTGCCTTTATTTTAAGAAAAGTCTTTAATAAGATCTCTAATGTCCAGCTGGTAATGTCTTTGTCTTATACAATTGTGGCTAGAACCACAAGCCTATATGCCACGATACAATTCAGAAAGTGGGGATTATTTTTAATCAATTCCAATAATTTAAGTCCATCTTTCCTAAATGTCGGACAATTAGATCGAATATAAGACAGAAAAATATATTAACTGAAGGAACAATAGTTAAGTTAAGTTACGTGGCCAGAACGTCATGAATGAAATGAACAGATAAATAAAGATAGAAAAGATAATCAGCACATAAATATATTTTGTAGTATAAAGATGTGAATTTTTTCTTTAGCATTAAATAATATTGCTTAATAATTTATTATTTTTTAAATGATTGAGTTTACACCTTTAAAATTGCCTCAGAACTAAAAAGTGTATACATGGGAGTACCTGGAGCTTGTCTAAAAGAACAAGTTTAAAGTAGTATATATCTTCTATGTCTTCTTATTATGTTATCAGGTATCTTTTCAAATAGTTAACCTTCCTCTCAGCCAAAAAACCAGACTATGCAGTGTTAAGATTTAAAGACAACCATTTCCTGGTTTTGAAATAACATTCCTGGTAATCCCTATCATGGAATTATTAAAAGGTTACTTCAAAGAGATAATAAAAGTTTATAATCTCACCTCATTATTACAATTTCCATTTTCATCCTCTATAGGAATATTTGGCGGACCCTCTGATAATATATGTTCTAGGATGGAGGTTGGTAGGGTGAGTATTTGTTCGTAAGAAGTGGCCTGGCTGTCTAATTCTCCACTGACCCACTCCTAAGCATCCATTTTTAAATTGTCAAGTTAGGCTATCCTGCAGTTACCGAATAGCTGAGAATCGCTTGAGATGATTCGGCACCATTTTGTTTGATTAATACACTTGAGAGATAACATTCCTCAGTCAAAACAGTACATTTTGTCACTCATGAGTAAATACCTCCTGGAACATGGAGCATTAAATAAATTAATAAAGAAAGAAAATAACAATGAGCAAATTAATTGTATTTATCTTTATATAAAAATAAAAGCTTAATATACAAAAACAACAAATGCCTAAATAGGAAATTATTAATCACTTTAATTTAAATAATGATAATTAGCTTAGCGTGGATTAGGGTTGAGCTGTGCTCCATTGGAAAAGATGGGAATTTCACAATTTCACTGAATGCTATGCTGAGTTATAAATTGCAAAAAATTTGTCTGGATGCAGGAGAAATAAGGTAGCTGAATGCCACGATAAAAGGTGAAATTAACTTCTATAAAAAGCTGGTTTAACATAGATGAGATGGCCAAGTAAGTAAGAAACTGTAAAAAAACATTTTCCAGTCACTGTGCTTCCATTGGTGGAAGAATGAACCTGGGTTTCAGGGAACAATGCAGTCGTATCCAGCAATATACACCAAAATACCAACCTACTACCCGCCAAATTCTCAAGCTCTCATTGGCTCCCCTTCTTTTATTATTTTCCCGTCCTGTCAGAATAACAAAGTATAACTGTTGAATTTTTTGTGAGAAGTTTTTAAATCATATTCGTTTTTGGCGGCAATATTAAAATTCTCAAATACATTTTTGTAATTCTAAGTTGGCAACATTGTTTTGTAACCTCTTTTCTCATACACGTTTTTATTAAAAGTTTGATTCACGTGCTATCTGGGTAAATCGTCTTTTATTTCAATCCTTTTTTATAATTTTATGCCAAATCGGCTAAAATTACTCTACAGGTTATGGGCCCAGACCGTGTAAAGTGTATAAGTTTTTTAAAGAGTTTAAATTAGTTCTTCTCTTTAAAGTTTCCGGTTTCTTATCACGACGCGGCGTGTTTTAAGTTTCGTGTTTCGTGAAATTTACGATCTTTTCTACTATGGAAAACCATAAGCAAAATAATAATAATGTAGTCCGATTAACGGGAGACAATAACTGGAATGTGTGGAAATATGCGACGGTTATTGCCCTGAAGAATTCAGAAGTTTGGGAGATAGCCAGCGGCGAGAGACCCGCTCCTAAGAACAGTGAAAAAGATGCGGCCGAGTGGTTTAAAAAGGACATTCGTGCTCAATCAATTTTAACTTCGAGAATTGATGAAAGTATTCTCTTCCACATTCTAACCTGCACTTCGTCTAATGAGGTATGGAAAAAGCTAATTTCTATTTACGAACCACAATCGGAAGTGGACGTACATATACTTCTACAGAGTTTTTTCTCGCTTACGTTTGATAACGTCACATCTTTTTTCTCAAAACTTGAAGATATTACAGCAAGACTTCATCTCGCTGGAGAAAAACTCTCTGAAACAGTAATTATTACTAAAATACTCATGACACTCCCAGAATGTTACAAACACTTTATAAGTGCTTGGGAAAGCTTGGTAAAAGAATCAAGGAACCTCAAAACTCTTTTTGCTAGATTGCAAGTTGAGGAGAAAAGGATGCAAGGTGACGAAAGCAGTACCAAAGCTTTTGCTGCAACAACAACTAATAAGAAGTGTACGTTTTGTGGACTCTCAAATCATACGGAAACAAATTGTTTCAAGAAAAACGGAGGCCCTAAGTGTGGATTGTGTGGTAAAACAGGACATTTTAAAAAGAATTGCTTTAAAAATAAAAAGAACAAAGATAAGAAAAATAAAAGTATAGCATTTGTAAATTGTAATCTACCAGAAAATGTAGCGAAAAATGAATTTTACTTGGACAGTGCTTGTTCTGAGCATATGTGCAATGATAAAAGTTTGTTTGATTTTTTAGTTCCTCTGCCAAACAAACAAAGTGTAACTGTGGGTAACGGTTCAAAAATTTATGCTATAGAAGTTGGAAATATATCCGTACTTGTAAGTGATGGAAATGGTAGAAGACATCCTGCCGTCTTAACTGACGTACTCTATGTACCAAATTTAAGTGTTAATTTATTCTCATTAAGCACAGCTTTAGACAAAGGAATGAAGTTTGAGTCAAATAAGGAAACTTGTAAATTTCTACTTCATGGTGAAGTTTGTGCTGTTGGAAACAGAATAGGAAAGCTATATAAAATGGACTTTGTTATAAATAAGACTATGCACAAAGCATATAATTGTTTTATAGAATGGCATAGAAAATGTGCTCATCAAGGAAAGAAACATATTCACTCATTATTAAATAAATATAATATAGAAAATGAAGTTCCAGAAAATTTCTTCTGTGAATCGTGTGCTGAAGGAAAAATGTGTCGACTACCATATCCGGAGAGTGACTCACGTGAAACTGAACCAGCTGCACTTCTACATGCAGATCTTGGTGGACCTTCAGAAAAATCTTCTCTAGGTGGATCTAAATACTTCTTATTGGTAAGAGACGACTATACAAACTTTCGTTTTGTCTATTTTTTAAAACAAAAGAGTGAAGCTGCTTCAAAATTAAAATTACTTTTTAAAATGATTAATAACTCCACTGGGTATAAAGTAAAATGTTTAAGAACAGACAATGGTACTGAATTTTGTAACAGTGAGTTAAAGAATACTTTAAATGACATGGGCATTGTACATCAAACAAGTGTACCCTATTCACCCCAGCAGAATGGGAGAATAGAGCGTGATATGCGCACAGTAGTGGAAGCTGCTCGCACAATGTTACACTATAGTAAATTAGAAAAACACTTTTGGGCGGAATCTGTTAAAACAACTGTTTATGTGCTTAACAGAACTGGTAAAAGTACTGTTCAAAATAAAACTCCTCTTGAGTTGTGGAGTAAAAAAACATTTGATATCAGTGCATTACATGTTTTCGGTGAAAAAGTCTATGCTCATATTCCAGATCAAAGAAGACGAAAATGGGATGCTAAGGGTAGAGAAGGAATATTCGTCGGTTATGAAGAAAACTCAAAAGCTTTACATATATATTTTAAAAATAATAATACAATAGAACTTGCAAGAAATGTTATTTTTGTTCCAAAGGACAATAACTCTGATTTTTTGTTTAACAGCAATTATGTTGAAGATAATATTGACGAAGACAGCGATGATAATAAAGATGGTGACAGCAGCTCTGATGAAAGCCAGTCGAGTAAAAACAGTAAGTCAAGTTCTACTTCATCCTCACCCTCTACTCAGCCTACATCTGAAACAAAAGAACAAAATCAGGTAAAAGAAAGCACTCAAAATAATTATAATTTAAGAGATAGATCAAAAATAAATAAACCTCAAAAATCTGAAGACTTTGAGTCTACCTTAGATTTGACAGGAGAAACTTCTAGTGAGCAAATAGATAACTCTATTAACGATTCTGACTTTGCTCTTATAAGTAGTTCAAATGAAATCCCTTTTACTTATGAACAGGCTGTAAGCTCCAAAGAAAAAGAAAAATGGAAGGCAGCTGTTCAAGGGGAACTTACTTCTTTAATAAAAAATGGAACATGGGAAGAAGTGCCTAGACCTCAAGATGTTAAGATTATAGAAACCAAGTGGGTTTTTAGAATAAAACAAGATGACAAAAATGAAAATCTATATAAAGCAAGATTAGTTGCTCGAGGTTTTCAACAGCAAGAAATTCCTGATGCATCTGACTTGTACGCTCCTGTAGCTAAATTAGCAACTCTTAGAATTCTCTTATCTGTTGCTAATTTTAATAATTTTTTCATTCATCAGTTAGATGTGTGCTCAGCCTTTTTAAACGGTGAAATCACTGAAGATGTCTATATTAGTTTACCAAAAGGTTATAAATCTAATCAGAATAATTCTGTATTAAAATTAAAAAAATCCTTATATGGTTTGAAGAGATCTCCAAGAACGTGGAACGATACTTTTGATAAAGTAATCAAAGAAATGGATTTTATTAGATCTAAAAATGATTATTGCTTGTATTTACATAAATATAAAAATGTAATAACTTATCTTCTATTATTTGTAGATGACTGTATCCTGGCAAGTTCTTCTCTTGCTATGCTGGAAAGCCTGAAAAATAAATTAAAAGCAAAATTTAAAATTAAAGATATGGGATCAGTTAAAAATTATTTAGGTATAAACATCGAACAGGATATGATTAAAAAAGAAATAAAATTAGATCAAACAACTTACCTTAAAAATCTTTTAAAACGTTACAACATGGAAAACTGTAGAACAGTTGCAACTCCTATGGAGCCCCTTCATAAAGCTCAATCTATGTTTCTGGCTGAAAAGTCTGAAAGTCCTGAGATTGAAACAAAATGCCGAAAGCTGGTTGGTGAGTTAATGTATGCAATGGTAGCCACTAGACCGGATCTTTGTGCTTCAATATCAATACTCAGTAGATATCAAAAATGTGCCACAACCGTGCTATGGACTGCACTCAAACGTGTTCTTCGTTACATCTCTAGTACAGTAAATATGAAATTGATTTATAAGAAAAACTCAACCTGTCCTGTACTGGAAGGTTATTCTGATGCCGACTGGGCCGGTGATGTAAAGGACCGTAAGTCGACAAGTGGACTTGTTTTGTTTACTTATGGATGCTGTGCTGTATGGGCCTCAAGGAAACAATCATGTGTGGCTCTGTCTTCAACTGAAGCGGAATATGTTGCCTTGGGTGCCACTACCACAGAGGCTATGTGGGCACAACAGGTTCTTAATGATTTATTAGTTTCTACTGAGTCAAATAAAATTATTATTCACGAGGACAATCAAGCTGCTTTACAAATAGCCAAAATACCAGAAAATAAAAAAAGATTAAAACACATTGATATTCAGTGTCACTTCATTAAAGATAAAATATCTGAAGGAAAATTAGAATTGAAATACATCTCTACTGAAGATCAGATTGCAGATATATTTACAAAACCATTAAATAAAATAAAGTTTGAAAAATTTAGATCTGATTTAGGTTTAAATTCTTAATTCTTTTAATTTGTATTGTTTTATTTAACTCTAAATTTGAGAAATTTTTTTTTAAATTAGAAGTTGTATTGTTTTTTGAAAAATGTTATTCAATTTTATTCTTGAATTTAGAAAGATAGATTTTATTCCTAAAAGTTATTTGTATAATTTTTTATTGTTTAATTTTACTGATTTAAATTTTAAATCTTAGAATTGCTAATTCTTTGAAAAGTTTTTTTTGTTTTTCAAAATTAAGTTTAGTTAATTTTTATTTTTACAATTTTTTAAATTTGAGTAAAAATTTTTTATTAAAATGAATTTTAGTTTCTGATGTTTTTGAAACTTAAACACAAGAATTTTTTTTGTCTTAAAAGACATTGCCAGTGGCTGTAATTTCTTTATTTATAAATAAGTTAAACTTGTTCTTTGAGAATTTTATCTTGAGGGGGGGTGTTGAATTTTTTGTGAGAAGTTTTTAAATCATATTCGTTTTTGGCGGCAATATTAAAATTCTCAAATACATTTTTGTAATTCTAAGTTGGCAACATTGTTTTGTAACCTCTTTTCTCATACACGTTTTTATTAAAAGTTTGATTCACGTGCTATCTGGGTAAATCGTCTTTTATTTCAATCCTTTTTTATAATTTTATGCCAAATCGGCTAAAATTACTCTACAATAACAGCATGAGTATAATGATAAATTCATTGATGCTCCCAAATGCAGAGTTGAATTGTTTGGATAAATACAATCATCAGATTGTTATCTATGGCAGTAAGGTCATGTGTTGGAAAATTAACACATTAAGTTTTTTTCTTGGCACTGATTTAGCAGTTGGCTTGTGTCATATTAACTAAAAATATTACATAAAAACCTTCCTCGTGAATGGACTAGTTAATCTTAATCGCCACCACTAATCCTAAAATGACTAAGAAGACAAATAATTAATTAATCCTGTACATAGGTTTTTAGATATGATATTGAACATAGCTTTACAGTATGGATGAAAGTTGAATATGGGGCTAAGCTTCAAAATGCAGTTGCCAAGCTCACAACACACGGTTTTGACCCGAATCAAGTATATTAAAGAGAAGATTATTGCCCCTTCATCTTTAACGTTTATTAACCCTGGAATGCTAATGGTAGTCGAATCGACGAGCACAGTTTGAACCTTAACCTTTTACACTCGTATGTGGTGGTGATGGGTAACCCATCCTTCTGCTGTGCTTGCACTGGTTAGTAACACACCTGCTAGTGTAGCGGTAGTAGTCCTTTTGAGCATACACTCGTTTTCTGGCAAATTCCCGTCAAAGCTACTTCGTCGATTCGACTAACGTTTAGTAATAAACATAGGGAATTAATTGGTGGTCGAATGAGCCTATAGCCTGGGATAAGGGGCAATAGGCATTGGGGTAATAGGTAAGGGGCAATGGGCCTAGGGTAATTGGCCCTGGGCCAGAGACCAGTGGCCGATAATCAGGGGCCTGGAGCACTTAGCAAAGGGCCTAGGGCTTTTGGCCTGGGGCATGGGACCTGGTGCATTAATGTTCACTCAATGTCAGATTCTTCTGATGTTCCTACTAAGTCATTCGTCATCAAATGTTCTTTATAATTTTCTCTTAATAAAAGTGTAGTTTTAACCCAAAAAATGTATTTCCTGCATATGTTAGTCGAATCGACGAAGGTTTAGTAATACCAGCCATCCAATTACCATTAGCATTTAAGGGTTAACAAAGGAAAATAATTAATTGTATCTCATCAAACATCTGTGCCGAAAGGCACTAAATTAATTTTGGTAAAACAGAAGAATATGAGGTGATGGTAAATTCAATTTTTACAAAGGTATGATATCCGTTAATCTAAAGAACTGCTAGACAAAGGCCAATAACACTCTTACTGTATAATAGAAGTGTTAATACCCTTCCTGATATTAATTATTAATGGTATTAAGTTTTAATTAGAAAAAACTCACGGAAAGTACAATCCTCAAATCCTCACAATGTTCAAGGTAATATTCCCCAATGTATACTTGTACTGCTGTCGTTTCTTTAATCACTTCTTTTTCGTAATCAGATTTTCTCTTAACACCTTTCTCGCGATTTCTCTGCATACTATTGTAGATAGGCAATACAAGTCAACTTTAACAAATTAATCAGTATAGAGATGATTAGTAATGACGTCACAAGATGGCGTAAGCTTTCGATAATTTATTCGATTCGGTTTGTTGTGTTCCTTTTCCTTATCATTTGTTATCAATCCCATGTAAAATGAATGGGAGAATTTTCTTAACTTTTTAAATAATTAATTATTAAATTATTACTGATTTCTAAGACTTTTCAACCTTTGAATGTTATTATACTAAGTCTATTTTAACAATGTAAGATAAGAAAACATTAAAAATTGCCTTTCTAGTGGTTTAAAATAAGTATTATTGTGAGTGTGTTTTATGTATTGATACCGTTCGGGTCCGTTCTTATTTATTGTTTATTTTTTAAATGGTTTTTCTATTTTAGTTTGTATATTATGTCTTCCACCTCCTCGCGCGTTATGAAAATTTCATCTATACTTAATTTTTTTCGGAGGACAAAGCTATTCCTTGTAAAAGTATGTCAGAGTAATTAAGTAATATTAAATTAATGTATTAAATTAGTTTTTAATCAAAATTTTAAACAAGTATACATGCGACGCACTCATATCTTAAATTATCATACTCGTTATTATAAATAAACAAATAAATAAATAAATAAAACAGTCTGGTCTTTGTCTCGTCATCAACGTCTTTTTCCTAGGCTGATCACTGATCTATTTTACAGTAGATATTATGTTCCAACATCAGAGAAATATAATGCACATTGTAAGTAACCAGGAACAAAATATTATTAGCAAATAATCTTTTATTACCTGGCAGATTAAGTATCACTATCTTTCTACAAGTCCTGTATCCTGAGTATACTTCATTGAGTTTCAAAACTTGAGGAAAATTTATTTTCGGACACACAATATGAACACGAACACACCCTGTGAATTTTTATGGCACCAGGAAATACAAAAAATCAAGTATAAAGATTAATAACTCAAATAGCTTTTTCCATGATATGACCCTTCACACAAATACTCATTTTAAATAACTGAAACGAAAGTTTTTAATGTTTTCTTTGTTACACTCGTTAAAAAAGACTTGGTACAATAATGTTCAAAGGGTGAAAACTCTTATAAATTAATAATAATTTAATAATTAATTATTTAAAAAGTTGAGAAAATTCTCCCATTCATTTTACATGGGTTTGATAAGAGGTGATAAGAAAAAGGAACATAACAAACACTGAGTTAAATTTTCGAAAGCTTTCGTGACGTCACACTAATCATCTCTATACTTAAAAACCCTTATAAATAAATACAAATTTCAAGGGGGACAAAAAAGAAAATCAAGTTCTACTAGTGCTTGTTGATACTAGATAAGCCGACACCAAATTTTTAATTATTGATACCCTTTGAACCTTGAGGCAAATAAATGGACAACACAATTTTGAATCTTGGAGGCAAATGGCAAATGGATTATACTCTTTTTATCCTTGCTCTTTTTGTATACGCCGGGGAAGTGTGACGTCACTTACGTAAAAAAAGTGTGTGTTGTTACGTTGGCTAAGCTGCCCTGGCTCATAACAAACAATGTACTTCTGGGGTTTATCAGTGCTATTTTATTTTATTATTATTTTTTAATCAATTATTTGTTTTATCATCTATAATGCATACATTTATTGGCTTATTAATGATGTTACTGATACATGATAAGGTTAAAAACAGTTAAAAAAGCTTTTAATAGAGTAAAAAGAGCACATCTGTAAGTAAGTTATTTTACATCTTATTTGAGTTATTTGTGAGAATTATTTGTTTTATCACCTATAATGTATACATTTGTTGACTTATTAATGATGTTACTAATATATGATAAGGTTAAAAACGGTTAAAAAAGCTTTTAATAGAATGAAAAGAGGAAAAAACTATAAAATGCTCACAGAACTCTAGTAAACAAACTAGAAGCTAAATACCACGAAAAAGTTTTGCGCCGGGAGGTTACAATCCTAGATAATAGGTTACAATTGAACCTCAACAACAAGAGAAGGTTATAACTTATAACTCGTGAACTTTGTATGGGTTTACTGAATAGTATGTTATGCGTTACTTTTTGGTATTCATCTGTATAATAGTAATTAATAAATAAATTGTAAAATGTAGTGAATCATTTTTTTCTGTATAAAGGTAACATTTAAGCATTTGTAGGAAGCAAGAAAAGGGAACTACTTGTTCATTTTCCAAGACTTGGATTGGAAATGAAGAGTTGAGTCAATATTTAATTCTTTTAATTTGTACAATCTAAACTTGTGATAACAAAAATATTTACAGGTACCTTAAATAACAGGAATCAGTCTGGAAAATATTACATTTTTCATAGAACAATTATTTTGAACTCTGCTAGGCTAAGACTAAAACTTATAATAAAGAATACTAAAGAGGCTGGTCTTTGTTTGAAGCTCACTTTAATTTTATAAAAGCTGCATTATTCCCTTTATTGTTATAAAAAATAAAAATAAATAAAGGAGAAATAGACTGCCAATTTCGTATGGTTGTAAATTTAATTCATTTTCCACCGTTTCTTACATCAGTCAAAATTGTTTTGATTTTTTTAACATAAATTATAGTACTCTTTTACATTAATGAAATTCTTTAGAAATATATATTCACGATTTATTACTGAATTCTGGCTAAAGACAGTTTTTCTTTTCTTTTTCGAGGAGTCTGTGTTCACACTAACGTTTTTAGTGTTTTTGCAGAACTTAAAAATTGGTGAAGTACGAGCTCTCTTTCTCACTACTTTCTTGAAAGGGAGTGAAACAATTTTGATCAAAACAATATTTCTTTTTATTAATGAAAGAAAAAATGAAATATGGCACTATAATAGGCACATTAGTAAATAACTCCAATGAAAATTTGCTAAAGAAGAAGAAACATAACTTAAAACTTGATACGGTAAATAAAAACTGTTATTATAACCTGTTGTTGAGTTCAACAATAACATGACTATAACCTTCCGGCGCAAAATTTTTTCGTGGTTTTTAGCTTCTAGTGTAAACAATGGTTTGTTATGAGCCAGAAAAGATAACCTGACGAAAAATCGTGGAGGGCGCATGACGTCACAGCAACCTTTGTCACTTTTACTTAACCTCTCTGACGCGACGTATTTAACTTTTGACTTTTTGACACACAAATTGGCCAACCTAAATGAGAAAAAAAAATACAGCCACTAGGCTTGTGGGAGGGGTGGTTCCAGTGACATTTTTATTTGCCTTGTTGGCGCGACCTTCTTGAATTCAAAATTAAGTGCTCTTATTGGCTCCTCTTCACATTCTTTCGATTTTCCCACACTGTCAAAAGTTAATACTAATTGTAAAAAGAGTACAGATAATATTAGAATGCCCAGCTTTATTCCAAAAAAAAATGTATTTACAAGTACACCATATGGCCTGAGTCCATAAGGCCATATGGCCTTATGATTCTATAGAGCCTGAGTCCATAAGGCCATATGATTCCATATGGCCTGAGTCCATAAAGCCATATGGCCTAAGTCCATAAGGCCATATGGCCTGAGTCCATAATCATATGGCCTTATGGCCTCAGGCCATATGGAATCATATGGCCTTATGGACTCAGGCTCTATGGAATCATAAGGCCATATGGCCTTATGATTCCATATGTCCTGAGTTCATAAGGCCATATGGCCTTATGATTCCATATGGCCTGAGTTCATAAGGCCATATGGCCATATGATTCCATATAGCCTGAGTCCATAAGGCCATATGGCCTGAGTCCATAAGGCCATATGGCCTCGTGGACTCGTGGACTCATGGACTTATGGACTCATGGACTCATGAGGCCATATGGACTCATGGACTCGTGGACTCATGGACTCATGAGGCCATATGGACTCATGGACTCATGGAGTCATAGACTCATGGACTCATGGAATGGAAGCCTCACTAATAACCTTCGGTTGAAACTTAATATTGTTGAGCCAGGTAGGGCGCCAGACGGTCTATATGAACCACTTTCATTCGTCCTCGTGGTAGCTTGTGAATTCTGAACACACCGTCGTTGATTTTCTTCTAAGGCCATATGGCCTTATGGACTCAGGCCATATGGCCTTATGGACTCAGGCCATATGGCCTTATGGACTCAGGCCATATGGCCTTATGGACTCAGGCCATATAGAATCATATGGCCTTATGGCCTCAGGACATATGGCCTTATGGACTCAGGCCATATGGCCTTATGGACTCAGGCCATATAGAATCATATGGCCTTATGGCCTTATGGACTCAGGCCATATAGAATCATATGGCCTTATGGACTCAGGCTATATGGAATCATAAGGCCATATGGCCTTATGGACTCAGGCCATATGGCCTTATGGACTCAGGCTATATGGAATCATATGGCCATATGGCCTTATGAACTCAGGCCATATGGAATCATAAGGCCATATGGCCTTATGAACTCAGGACATATGGAATCATAAGGCCATATGATTATGGACTCAGGCCATATGGCCTTATGGACTTAGGCCATATGGCCTTATGGACTCAGGCCATATGGAATCATATGGCCTTATGGACTCAGGCTCTATGGAATCATAAGGCCATATGGCCTTATGGACTCAGGCCATATGGAATCATAAGGCCATATGGCCTTATGAACTCAGGACATATGGAATCATAAGGCCACATGGCCTTATGGACTCAGGCCATATGGCCTAATGGACTCAGGCCATATGGCCTTATGGACTCCAAGGCCATATGGCCTTATGGACTCAGGCCTTATGGCCTTAGGCCTTATGGCCTTATGGACTAAGGCCATATATTATCATAAGGCCATATGGCCTTATGAACTCAGGCCATATGGAATATTGGGCGTTTAGTTTCTAATTTGCAGGCTTAGATGAAGGGATCTGGCTAACTGGAAGAAGCTGTTAATTAGAGATATTGTGAGGGAGATACATCCTTATCATTTTCTATGGAAGCCTTGCTTTAATTAACAAAGGCTCATTGATTCCTCTAAACAAAGTAATTAGTTCTTAAATCATAATAAATGCAGATAATAGGAAATGATTATAAACTAACAAATCCTCACTAATAACCTTCGGTTGAAACTTAATATTGTTGAGCCAGGTAGGGCGCCAGACGGTCTATATGAACCACTTTCATTCGTCCTCGTGGTAGCTTGTGAATTCTGAACACACCGTCGTTGATTTTCTTCTAAGGCCATATGGCCTTATGGACTCAGGCCATATGGCCTTATGGACTCAGGCCATATAGAATCATAATAACAAAGTATAACAGCATGAGTATAATGATAAATTCATTGATGCTCCCAAATGCAGAGTTGAATTGTTTGGATAAATACAATCATCAGATTGTTATCTATGGCAGTAAGGTCATGTGTTGGAAAATTAACACATTAAGTTTTTTTCTTGGAACTTTGTATGGGTTTACTGAATAGTATGTTATGCGTTACTTTTTGGTATTCATCTGTATAATAGTAATTAATAAATAAATTGTAAAATGTAGTGAATCATTTTTTTCTGTATAAAGGTAACATTTAAGCATTTGTAGGAAGCAAGAAAAGGGAACTACTTGTTCATTTTCCAAGACTTGGATTGGAAATGAAGAGTTGAGTCAATATTTAATTCTTTTAATTTGTACAATCTAAACTTGTGATAACAAAAATATTTACAGGTACCTTAAATAACAGGAATCAGTCTGGAAAATATTACATTTTTCATAGAACAATTATTTTGAACTCTGCTAGGCTAAGACTAAAACTTATAATAAAGAATACTAAAGAGGCTGGTCTTTGTTTGAAGCTCACTTTAATTTTATAAAAGCTGCATTATTCCCTTTATTGTTATAAAAAATAAAAATAAATAAAGGAGAAATAGACTGCCAATTTCGTATGGTTGTAAATTTAATTCATTTTCCACCGTTTCTTACATCAGTCAAAATTGTTTTGATTTTTTAACATAAATTATAGTACTCTTTTACATTAATGAAATTCTTTAGAAATATATATTCACGATTTATTACTGAATTCTGGCTAAAGACAGTTTTTCTTTTCTTTTTCGAGGAGTCTGTGTTCACACTAACGTTTTTAGTGTTTTTGCAGAACTTAAAAATTGGTGAAGTACGAGCTCTCTTTCTCACTACTTTCTTGAAAGGGAGTGAAACAATTTTGATCAAAACAATATTTCTTTTTATTAATGAAAGAAAAAATGAAATATGGCACTATAATAGGCACATTAGTAAATAACTCCAATGAAAATTTGCTAAAGAAGAAGAAACATAACTTAAAACTTGATACGGTAAATAAAAACTGTTATTATAACCTGTTGTTGAGTTCAACAATAACATGACTATAACCTTCCGGCGCAAAATTTTTTCGTGGTTTTTAGCTTCTAGTGTAAACAATGGTTTGTTATGAGCCAGAAAAGATAACCTGACGAAAAATCGTGGAGGGCGCATGACGTCACAGCAACCTTTGTCACTTTTACTTAACCTCTCTGACGCGACGTATTTAACTTTTGACTTTTTGACACACAAATTGGCCAACCTAAATGAGAAAAAAAAATACAGCCACTAGGCTTGTGGGAGGGGTGGTTCCAGTGACATTTTTATTTGCCTTGTTGGCCCGACCTTCTTGAATTCAAAATTCAGTGCTCTTATTGGCTCCTCTTCACATTCTTTCGATTTTCCCACACTGTCAAAAGTTAATACTAATTGTAAAAAGAGTACAGATAATATTAGAATGCCCAGCTTTATTCCAAAAAAAAATGTATTTACAAGTAAACTAGTAAACTTGGTCAAGCTCATATCATACCCGTAATGCAGTAATAAGCTGTTCAACATACATATTACTATTACTGACTGACTACCACACTGACTCATCACGATATATCTAATTGATCTGAAACCCCTGGCTCCAGAACTGGTCATTTCTGATTGTGATTATAAAAAGTTCAGAATGAAAAAACCTCTGCTTTTCTCGGAAATCAAATATTTTCGGTCAGAATCAATTTCTAAAGGGAGAATCAAATTTCTAATAAAGGGCACTACACACGATCTGACCGTGTCGGGACCCAACATAGGGTGGTCGGGGGGCAGTGCCCAACCGACAGCCGACTTTAGTGCACCGATCAAGTCGGCTGACTACACTCCACCCGATTTCTCGCCCAACCTGACCAAATTGGCCCAACCGCCGACCAAGTTAGATTCTGTGTAGGGGCCGGCCTTAAGGGAGGCAGGTCAGGTCAACCTGTAAGTACTATACTTTAAGGCCCGTTTACACGGTGATAGTTGGCGCGATAGTTGCGGTCACGACAGCAACTATTGCATCAACTATCACCGTGTAGACTAAGTGATACATTTTGTCGTGATAGAACTATCTGCCATCACACTATCTCGTCTGACGAGATAGTTGAGTGTTCTATCACAGCAGTCAGAGTACTCACGCGGCAGATTTAATGAACTACTACGCTAGATACTAGATGCTGATTGGCTTATGTCGCGGATGCGATTTGGTAAAATTTATTTATTTTATTATTTTATTTTGAAAGAGTGGGGGCAAGTGAATATTTTTTACTTTGTTTAATTTTTATAATATTTTGACACAGTCTAATAAAATTTGAGAATTTTTTGTTCTGAAAGAAAATAAAAGGACTATCTTGAAACCCCGCAGTATTGCTTGATCTACTTAATCATTAAATAGTTCAGGACAAAAGTTTGCTTCTATGATAGCGGGTAAGTTTCCGCCAGAAATATTAAGAAAAATACATGATATAGGTAGGTTGAGTACACCTGAACTTCGGCAAAAGTTGCAAAATTTAATATCAAATAGGGAAAGGGCGGAATACTTATCTTCGCAATTTTGTAGAGTCTCAGTAGGGACTGTTAGGTCTCAGGCCACTACTGAGGCCCTTAATGCAACTGAAAATATTAATTATTCTAAGCAACAATCAACAAAAAACAACCAAGTTTTTCAAAAAGATAAAACCAAAAAATATAATGTTAGGCCGGAAATAAAATGTATTTATTGTCAGGGATTGCACTGGAATGACAAATGTCCTAATTATGTTACAATTAAAGAGAGGAAGGAGAGGATAAAAGGTCGGTGTTTCATATGTTTTAACAAACATTTAATTTCTAATTGTACAAATTATAAACCATGTGTGTATTGCCAGGCAAGACACAATCACCATCGCAGTTTATGTCCAACAAAATTTAAAGAATTGATTGCACAGGTTACAGAGAACAGAGCAGCTGAGGAGACATCAGAGCCAAACAAAAACAGGGAAGTAAGTCTTCTATCGGGAGGCGAAGCTGTGATTATGCAGACAGCTACGGCCGACATCCGCTGTGGAAAGGAGAAAGGGTGCGCAAGAATTTTATTAGATGGAGGAGCGCAGCGAACATACATCAGCGAGGCGTTTGCTAGAAAAATTCAGGCACCAACTGTAGCTACACATCACCTGTCGGTATTCACATTTGGTAATTCCTCTACAACAAATATTAAAAGCTCACTGACTGAGTTCGACATCATGCTTAATGATGATCGATATCTAAAAGTACGAGCTAATATCGTACCTGTACTAACTGGCAATTTTCATACCAATAAATTAGATTGGGAAAAACTTGGGTATTGCATAAAAAATGAGGATTTAGCCGATAAATATCCAAATAAGCCGATCGATATTATACTAGGCAACGATTATTATTGGGAAATAGTCACAGGAGAAAGAAATGAAATAAAACCTGGATTATTTTTACTTAAAACTAAATTAGGCTGGATGGTATCAGGTAGAACATTATACACTTTGCCGCCAAATTATACAGCTACCTTTTTATCAATAACATCTCCGGATATCATATCAGGGGTGCAGTTTAAAGAAATATATTCCTTAGAAAATATAGGGATCATGGATTCCCCTTATGACAAAGATGACGATGTGGCGGTAGAAACATATTATAATACTGTAAAATATAAAGATATGCGTTACGAGGTCAAATGGCCGTGGATAAGCTACCCTCCAGACATATCGACAAACTACTGTTTAGCTTTGGGTAGACTTAGAAATTTAATTAAAAAGTATAAGCAAGACAAACATTTTCTAAAAACATACGACAACATTATAAAAGAACAACTAAATTTAGGCATAGTTGAAAAGATAGATAGGTATCACAATAACACTCATTATTTGGCTCACCATCCGGTATTTAAAGAAGATAAAAAAGTCCGTATAGTCTATGATGCTTCGGCGAGAAAAAGCAAAACAGAATGTAGTCTTAATGATTGCATTTATCGAGGACCTTTATTGTTAGAAAGTTTGGTAGGGTTATTAATAAGGTTTAGGACATACCCGATTCCAATCGTAGCAGACATAGAAAAGGCATTTCTCCAAATGTCGTTACAAGAAGAAGAAAGAGATTATGTTAGGTTCTTGTGGATTAAAGATATAGATAATATTAAAGGGAATGCAACTGATATTGAAACATTTAGATTTTGTAGAGTTCCGTTCGGAGTGGTAGCCAGTCCGTTTTTACTAAACATGACAATATTAAACCATTTAAAAAATTCGTCTAACAAGTGGAAAGACCACTTAATGAAATCATTTTACGTGGATAATATGATAGCACGTCTGGAGAATGATACAGAACTTTTAGAGTTTTATACAGAAACAAAAGAAACTTTCCGTTCGGCGTCCATGAACCTTAGACAATGGTCGTCTAACATACCTCTTGAAAAAATTATCCCACTCGAAGACAGAGTGGAAAATAAAAAAATAGACGTTTTAGGGATGGTTTGGGATACAACAGAGGACACTTTGAACGTGAAAAACAATTATATTCATTTTAAGGATAAAATTACGCGAAGATCTGTACTTAAATTAGTTGCCTCGTGTTTTGATCCATTAGGTCTAATGAGCCCTGTAACAATAAAGGCTAAACTAGTTTTACGGGAAATGTGTAAAAATAAAAGAAATTGGGACGACCCGGTAGACAACTCAAATGACTTGACAGAAATGGTTGAGCAAATGTATATGTTACCGGAGTTAATGGTGCAGAGGAGAGTGACTAACACAGACAAAGAAACAATTTATGAGCTCCACTGCTTTTGTGACGCATCGAGTGAAGCGTACGCTTGTGCAGTGTATATTAGATCAGTTTCCAACGAAGATGCGGTATCTAAGTTAGTATTTGCAAAAACCAGGCTTTCACCATTAAATGATAAAAGAATAACAATTCCACGGATGGAATTATTAGGTGTAACAATAGGTGTGCGCTGTACAGACTTCGTTCATAAGAACGTAGATTTAAATATAGAAAATATATTTGTATGGACTGACTCTCAATGTGTTCTTCATTGGATATTTTCTGAGAGAGTTCAGCCTATATTTATTAGAAATAGAATAAAAGAAATCAAATTTCACACTACTTATAAATTTAAATTTGTTCCAACTTCCAAAAACCCTTCTGACTTAGCGACAAAAACTATATTAACGGCAAACTCAATTCAATACTCACAACTATGGTGGGAAGGTCCTGAATTCCTTAAGTTAAGTCAAGAATTTTGGCCAACATTTAATTTAAACGATAAAGATAATCAAACAAATGAAAAGGAATTTGAAAACGAGGAAATGTTTATAATACCCGAAAAAGAAATTGAGTTAGAGCCTCCATTTGGCTTAAAATTGGAAACGTTTTCCTCTTGGTCCCATTTATTACGAATTACAGCTCTCTGTCAAAGGGCTGTTGATAAGTTCAAACGCAAACCGGTTGAAGAATGGCTTGGTCCACTAGACTATGAATTAGCAAAATGCCGATGGGATATATTCATTCAGGGTAAATATTTGGATAAGTCCAAAAATTTTAATTATCAACTAGATTTATTTATAGATAGTAAGGGTATTGTGAGGTGTGGAGGTAGATTAATTAACATTAAAGGATCAATAGATGAAAAGAATCCAAAACTACTTCCGAAAAAGAACCACTACACAAATTTAGTAATATGGCATTATCATCATAGGTTGTATCATGCTGGAGTAATGCATACACTGGCAAGAATTCGTAAGGAATATTGGATTCTCAATGGGAGATCAGAGGTAAGAAGAGCCCTCATTACGTGTATTCGTTGTAAGAAAATATCTGGAGGACCCTATAAACTACCAAAAATGCCTCCTTATCCCGTTGAAAGAGTTACGAGGCAAACACCTTTCAGTATCGTAGGACTTGATTATTTCGGACCCATGTTTGTGCGTTCTTCTCACGAGAAAGTGTATGGTGTGATATTCACATGTCTTACAGTGAGAGCGATACACTTAGAATTGGCGGCAGATTTGACCGCGTCTCAATTTTCGCTTGCCCTACGGCGGTTCATTGCAAGACGCAGACCACCGCAAGTAATAATTTCGGATAATGCCACCCAATTTAAGGCGGTAAAATCGGTAATTGAAGCCACAGGGCAAGATATTAAATGGAAACTTATTCCAGAACTGAGCCCGTGGATGGGTGGTTTCTACGAAAGACTGATATCATCAATTAAAACCAGTCTCAAGAAAACAATAGGGTGCAATTCGTTGTCAGAAAACGAATTGACAACAGTACTGGCAGAGGTTGAAAGTGTGATAAACACAAGGCCACTTACCTATGTAACTAGCCGTGAAACTGAAGTTCCCTTAACTCCTGCGCATTTAATAAATAATGCTTATAAAGCGGACATCGCCGTTTGGGAATTAGACGATGTACTCTTACCTACGTCCACTCAAGCGGAAGTTTTAGATTTATGGTGTAGACATCAAAATTTATTAGAGAGTTTTTGGAAAGTTTGGACAGATATTTATCTTCCTAGTTTAAGAGAACGTTATCAATATAGAATCAAACAAAGTAGGGTTTTAGCTGGGACACCAAGGGTAGGGGACATAGTTCAGGTAAAAGGAAATCCCCCCCGACTAAGATGGAAGCTTGCAAAAATAATAGAGCTGCTACCTAGCAGAGACGAAAGTTTTAGGTCCGCGCGAGTGCGGCTAGCCGATGGTAGCGTATTGGTTCGCTCCATTAGCCACTTATATCCGTTAGAGTTGCAAGCTACTTCGGACACAATAGCATCAGATCCAGCTCCTATGAAGTCAGGCAGACAAGCGGCAGAGGAGGCCAACAGGCGAATAAAGGCTTGGGCGACACACCTCACTGGGTTTAATATTTTAAATTTTTGTTAATTCGTTAATTTGTATTTATATAATATGTTGTAACTTCTATTTCACGTTGCCCTTACTCTAGCCTTCCTTCGGACTTTTCCGTCCGGGAATGTCGCGGATGCGATTTGGTAAAATTTATTTATTTTATTATTTTATTTTGAAAGAGTGGGGGCAAGTGAATATTTTTTACTTTGTTTAATTTTTATAATATTTTGACACAGTCTAATAAAATTTGAGAATTTTTGTTCTGAAAGAAAATAAAAGGACTATCTTGAAACCCCGCAGTATTCCTTGATCTACTTAATCATTAAATAGTCAGGACAGCTTATACTTTTTTATCACGTGATAACAGATTTAAAGGCAACAAATATGATAGCTTGCTTCACATTAGATATCAGATTTTGTTTTTTTTTTTCGATAATATGAATATTCTTTTTGCTGTGTGTGTGTTATAATTTCACATTATAATATATTTAATGCTTTATTTCCGTATCCAAGTAAAAACTGTAGGATGTGGATGTAACAATTGAGTGCAAGACAACAAGTTTTGACGTATTTTAACTCACCGTGTAGACTGCACACCTCGGCGATAGTTATATGACGTATACTGACATGATAGTTCTATCGTAGAAGAACTATCACCGTGTAAACGGGCCTTTTAAAAAAAGTCTTCGCACAACTAGAATCGACGCGTTGACAGCGCGGGAAATTGAGTGACACACAGATTGGCCAACTTCTCTGGGGGAAAAAATAAAGCCACTACGAAGCCTTCTTATACTGTTATCCAGAGGGCCTCTCCCCTCCACTAGAGACATTTATCTTTGCCTAGTTGGCCCGACCTTTTGTCCGGGAAAATCTCAAGCTCTCATTGGCTCGTCCCCCCTTTTGCTAGTTTTACCCGCGCTGTCAACGCGTCGACTCTAGTTGTGCGAAGACTTTTTTTGTACATAAGTTGCAGCTCTCTAAATAACTATTATTTCTGCCCAGTGCCGGAACTAACCGTGTGCATGGGGTCAGCCGCACACGGGCCTCAGGGGTAAGGGGGGCCTCACTTCCGCTCGGCCAGTTATAAAAAAAAATTTATAAAATAAAAATAAATGAATAAAAAGGTGAAGTTAGTTTATATTTTATTTATTACCATTGTTATTATTAATATTATTATTATTATGTGGTAGGTATCTATATTCTTTTTCACATAATGATAATAATTATTATTATCATTTTTTGAGACTACTGATGTTAAATGCTTATTAAGATAATATTATTAATATAAAAAATTGACTTACAACATGACGTGATTTTTATACATTTGGGTATTTTAGACTGTTAAGGTTTTGTATTATCCTGTACATGTTTAATCAATATGTAACTATCTCGGATTTAAATTAATTATAAATTTGTAATTTGTAAAATATGCCTATACAGGGGCCACCTAACACGATCCACTCAATATCTCCGGAATCAAAAAAAATGAAAAAAAAATCCTAAAAAAAAAAAAAAAAAAAAAATCATAAAAATAAAATAATATGAAAAAAAATAAAATAAAAAAAAAAAAAAAAAAAAAATCATAAAAATAAAATATCAAAAAAAATCTTAAAAAAAAAAAAAAAAATCCTAAAAAAAAAAAAAAAAATCTTAAAAAAAAAAAAAAAAAATCCTAAAAATAAAATATGAAAAAAAATCCTAAAAAAATCTTAAATAAAAAAAAAAAAAAAAAAATCCTAAAAAAAAAAAAAAAAAAAAATCCTAAAAAAAAAAAAAAAAAAAAAAAAATCATAAAAAAAAAAAAAAAAATCATAAAAATAAAATATCAAAAAAAATCTTTAAAAAAAAAAAAAAAATCATAAAAATAAAAAAAAAAAAAAAAATCATAAAAATAAAATATCAAAAAAAATCTTAAAAAAAAAAAAAAATCCAAAAAAAAAAAAAAAAAAAAATCCTAAAAAAAAAAATCATAAAAATAAAATATCAAAAAAAATCTTAAAAAAAAAAAAAAAATCATAAAAA